>JAKSZU010000006.1:112241052-112628757 GCA_026018925.1 Tupaia tana
AATGTGTATGAAGGAAAGAGAATGTTTAAAGAGGAAGATGATTGTGGAAAAATCTTTCTCCATGGCTCTCAATCACATAGCTTCCTTTGTGTTTGCTGCCAATATATGAAAGTAACACAAGGTGGCCCCTCTGTGGTCCTTACTCTCCTCACCCCATGACTCGTAAACACATTCATAGGCCAGACCAGTACATGATGCAGAGCGGACTGTGATGTGTGGCCAAGAGAGCCAGCTGGCTGCCTTGCTTGGCCAGACCTTCCTCTCCTTACCTGGAGCAGCTCTGGGCCCTGGAACCCCACAACTAATCTTTTACCTCTCGGTGTTCGACCAGTTGGCCAGGCCGGCTCTCTTCATTCCTTTTGTGCACAGGTCATCTGAGGAGAAATGGGACTCAGGACAGGTAGTTTTTCCTAGGAGGAAAAGGAGGGTTGGACTGGTGTGAAACTAGAGACTGCCTGGAAGGTCAGATATTGATGGAGGCCCTGAGTAATTTGCAATAACAGAAGATCCCAGATGTTTGGCAGAGGGTGAGAATGAAAGGTAGATGGAGGGAAAAAAAAAAAGAAAGACCAGAAACAAAATGTTGTATTTTGCCATTTTCTCAAGTGTCTCAACACAGATAATGGGATTTGAACTTAGAGAACATTTACTTATACATTTTCATGGCAGTTTTCACTTTCTGTCCTGATATTCGTGAGTCTCTAAAGCTCAAGTTTCCTTGATTTGAGAGGAGGATTTTTTTTTAATTTTTTTAATTTTTTATTTTTTATTCTCAGCCTCTCAAGGTAATATGAAACTTCAGCTTCATGCTAGGCTGCCAGTTTCCTTGAGCAGAGAAATAGGAAGGGAACACATTCATAAGAAAAGGCAGTGCAGTTTGCCTAAGGCAGGGGAGAGAAGAGAAGCAATTAGAATGGAGCTCCTAATTTAAAAAAGAAAAAGGGGTCAAGACTTCTCAGGGTCGAGGCTGACGTGAGGGAAAGAACAGTTCACCATAATACGTTACGTGTTACTGCACAGATCTGGGGGTTGTATAGAGGAAGCTGAATTAACCACCTGGGACTCTCAGGAGCTTAGTTCTGAAACCTGACTCACTGAGGTGGGCTTGTCACTGGGAAGGTCACTGTAGTTGAGAAGCCTGCCAGCACATTGTGCCTTAAGAAAAAAATATTTTAATGTATGTTCTTAAACTTGTCACCCAGTTAACTATGAACTCAAAGGGGAAAAGAGAGAGGACATATTTATGTATTTTGTCCTCAGCACTTAGCTCACTATCTTGAACACGGTAGATGCTTATAGCAGCGTGAGTGCCACTTACTTACCACTTACATCTTAGTGCCCATGTTTTCCAGCCTCCTTGTTGTTAGGTGTGCCATGTGACTAATCTGATCAATGAGTGGGAGAGGAGCAATGATCTGTGTCACTTCTGAACTGAAGCATAGAAGAAGTTAGCTAGTTTTTTACTTGCAACTAAGAAGGCCATGTACTCCATATGGTGAAGCTACAGGTTGACGGAATCTCTCTGAGTACAGATTATTGCTTACTTATGAACCTATACTGGAGATATGGCCTAAGTGACAAAGAAGCTTTTGTTGTTTTAAAATAATAGAGTTTTTTTTTTTTGGGGGGGGGGCGGAGCTATTTGTTATTGCAGCATAACGTAACTGATCCTGAGTACTAAAGTATTTAATAGCTTTGGTTTTAAAATGAATGAATGGGGACTAGACAGTGGCATAGCAGTAAAAAACAATGCTCTGAAGAACTAATCCAACATGGGAAGGTCCTGGGTTTCTGTCTGAAGGCCTCCCTGGGTACACCAGACATGTGTGTCCCCAGGATCTGGGCCTGGCTGCAGATGGAAGTGCTCTGCAGCATTAAGACCCTGTTAAAGGTGCTGTCTCTCTCACTCATGGAATAAACAAATAATAAATAATTTTTTTAAATGAATAAATGGAGTTCTCTTTCCCACTATCCAAGGTGGCAGGTGAAAAAAGTGCAAAGCAGGATACCAAGGAGAAGAAACCTGAAGCCAAGAAAGCTGATGCCAGTGGCAAGGTTAAAATGGGTGATTCCAAGACTAAAAAACCCAAGAAGGGGAAGCCTCATTGCAGCCAAAACCCAGCCCTAGTCTGGGGCATTCACCGATACTTCTGGTCTGCCATTTATTCCACGAAGGCCATGTACAAGAGGAAATATTCAGCCACTAACTCCAGGATTGAAAAGAAAAAGGAGAAGGTTCTTGTGACTGTCGCAAAACCAGTTGGTGGAGACAAGAATGGTGGTACCCGGGTAGTTACACTGCGCAAAATGCCTAGGTGTTATCCTACTGAAGATGTGCCTCGAAAGCTGTTGAGTCACGGCAAAAAACCCTTCAGTCAGCATGTGAGAGAGCTGCGAGCCAGCATCACTCCTGGGACCATCTGATCATCCTCCCTGGACGCCACAGGGGCAGGAGAGTGGTTTTCCTGAGGCAGCAGAGCAGTGGCTTGCTCCTTGCAACTGGACCGCTGGGTCTCAATTGAGTTCCACTGCATAGAACACACCAGAAATTTGTCATTGCCACCTCCAAGAAAAATGGTATTAGCAAAGTAAAAATTCCAAAGCACCTTACTGATGCTTACTTCAGGAAAAAGAAACTGTGGAAGCCCAGACACCAGGAAGGTGAGATCTTTGACATAGAGAAGGAGAAATACAAGATTTCAGAGCAGTGCAAGATTGATCAGAAAGCTGTGGATTTGCAAATTTTACCAAAAATCAAAGCTGTTCCTCAGCTCCAGGGCTACTTATGATCCGTGTTTGCCCTTACAAATGGAGTTCATCCTCACAAATTGGTGTCATATATATATATATATATATATATATATATATATATATGCTCTATGGAATAGTACTCAACCATAAAAAATAACAAGACCCTGGCATTTGATAGAAAGTGGTCAGATATGGAGGATCTATTGCTGAGTGAAGTAAGCCAGGCTATGAAAGAAAGATATTATATGTATCCACTTAATATATACAGAATATATACAGACTACCACACTCTATGGTAGAGAACAAAAAATTGGAGGACATAAAAGCAGTGAAAGTACTTAACAAGAATAAGACAGTGTGGAATGGGGGGATGAAGAGAAGAGGATAAAGAAAGATAGCAAGAGAACAATAGAGAGGCAGGACGTCAGTGGAAAACAGATATGGCTTATTACCTGTTGATGATGACATGTATAGTATTCTCAACTGGTTTGGTCTGAGAAGTATTCCATGAGGGTAAAGTCATTTTACAAGCAAAATGAGAAATAGAGATTGACTGTTTAAGAAAAAATTAATAGTAATAATAATGATTGGTAAAAACATTGAAAAGATATTGAATGATGAAGTGGGGAGATTAATGTCTCTGTATTGACTGACATGCATGGCATTCCCTTTTGAAAAATCAATGTAATACACTGTAAAGTTATATGGAATCCAGTGTAATATAAACAAGATTATGATGATAATAAAAATAAAAATAAAATAAAGAATTAATGAATAAATAAAAACAAACAAACAAACAAAACAAATGGGTGTCCTAAATTTTTGCCAAGAACCTAATTAAATAACTGATTGTATATATTAAAAAGTGAATAAATGAGTGTGCGAAGTGGCTAAGCAAGATGGTAATTGTAGGGCTACCGATAGGATTTACTATTTGGAAACCCCACAGATTTTTCCATATTTTGTTCCTGTCAAGGTCCTGCCTCTTGGCACTTCACACCACTCTGTCTCTCCTAACTATATCATGAGGTCCTTTGAGGAAGGAGCTAAATGTTGAACACAATAAATTACACCGAACTATCCTGAGCATCTGCCGTGGTTCAGACTCTGTGCTAGAACTGAAATACAAGACTGGGTAGAACATGTCCCCCTGCTGTTGGAAGACCCCTATTCTCATAAGTAAGACAGATCAACAACTAGTTACATTACAGTAAGAATTATGGTAGCTGCCAAGACCAGACAGCTGATACCACCAATAGCAGAAAGAAGGGAGACTTAACTCTGGCTGGGAACCTAGGCCAAAGGAATTGTACATGACGAGGAACAGAGATAAAAGGAAGCAGGGTATGTTAAAGAAACTGAAAGTGGCTCAGTACTATTAGAGGATGGGATGGTAAAAGATGGTTTTAGAAGAGGCTAGATCGTGAATGACTGATAGACCTTATCAAGGGCTTTAACCTACATTGGGTAGATAAGGGTTATAGAAATGGAAGGCCTCGTGTCCACTAGTCAGAGATGTGAGCTATAAAATCTGTGTGTAGGTGATAGAGAACCTACACAGTATTTGAATCGGGCCAGCACATGGCATGGTGACTAAAGTGTCTGGATCCCACATGTCCCACTATGGAATTAGATGTGGTGGCTTGAAAACATGCCAGGAAGCATGTACATGTGTGCATACCCCAAATCCTGAAGGAGAAATGGGGAAACGGGATTGCAGCATGTCTATCTACCATGGGGAGGTTTGCTTTCTCACCACCCCACTCCATGACCCCTGGCTCTCTCCAGTGAGTATATGCTCTCTCTACCAATTTTTTAAAAAATGTATTTGAATCAGGAAGGAGCACGATAGGAATGCAGTCGAGGAGGCCATGTGCTCTGTATGGTGAAGGTACAGACTGGCGGGATCTCTCTGAGGAAGCACACTGAGTACAGTGTGGAGAATGGCTGCGGAGGGCAGAGTGGAGGCAGCTACCCGCCAGGGGGCCCAGGCAAGTGCTGAGGGACTGCTCTGCTGACTGGGCCAAGCACCAGGAGTTTGGGGCTCTGCTCGTCTCATGATTGCAGGCCTCTGGAGCTCCCTGCCCTCACAGCCACACTGATTTAGCACCATCAGCGCAGGAAGTACCACATTTACTTCCGTTTCTCTGGTTTTCAAACTCCCTGATGCTTCTTGGCATTTCTGTATGAGGCTGGCAGAGGTCCTCGGTGGGACTTTGGAGGGTCCCAAGACCTTTAGGCTTCCTTCTTCATGCCAGACACTGGAAGACCTCTTCATGTACTCTGATATTTTCCAAATCCTTCTTTCCCGGCTTCTATCTTCCACACTCAAGATAAAGCATGCAACCACCTTAAAAGATAACAAAATTTCATTTCTGATGCAGTATTAAATTTTTTGGCAGGTATTTTATGAATATTTTGTAATCCATATAAGGAAGTGGTCCTACATTTATGTAGTATTTTCTCATTTTATTTTTAATTCAGGGTAAGAGTGGCTTTGTATCACAAATTGGGCAGATTGACATCTTTCCTCTGTTTTTACTACACAGTGATACAATAGTAAATTCCGAATGGATTAAATTATTAAATCATTGCATTTCTCAGAGAAACCCATGGAACTGGATTCTTCTCTTAACCTGCTTCATGCTCACAGCAGAGGTGTCAGGGAGCTAGGGAATTTTTTTGGGGGGGTATTATGTTTAGAATGAGTGTAGAGGGAACCAGCAGTTAGCGTAATGGCTCTGTCACTGGACTCCCACGTAGTCAACAGCGGTTCGCGTACGGGACCTGGTGGCTTAAAACTCACGCCGGGCGCGTGTGCGTGTGTGCCCAAGATCCCGAGAGGAGAATGGAGGAGAAGGGATTGCGGCGTGACTATCCCCCCTGGGGGGTGATTTCTCGCTTTCTGTCTCTATGTCTCTCTCTTTCTGTCTGGCGAGCGCACGCGCCCTATAGTGAAAACCTCTCCAAAAAAAAAAAAAAAGAATGAGTGTAGAGAGAAGGTATTGAAGGCATGAGATGATGTCCTGGCCTCATGTAAAACTTTCTTCAGGCATTTCAGAGTGATAACATTAGAGGTGATAAAACATTACAAAAGCTCTGTGTGTGTGTGTGTGTGTGTGTGTGTGTGTGTGCATGTGTGTGTGCGTATGTGTGTGTGTGCATGTGTGTGTATGTGTGTGTGCATGTGCCTGCCCAGCGTGGCTCCAGGATGCTGGAGATGGGTTTGCCTGCTTCACAAATCCACCTCTAGAAGAGAAACCTCAGGAGCAAGAACAGCAGCCTCGTCACCTGCTCGTCTGATCAGCTCTGGGGCTCGCCTGGAATGGATCTGAGAACACTTCATTCTTTCTTCTCCTTTCCCGAAGATGGCAAATATGACTGGTTCCAGAGTTCAGTTTGGCAAATCCCTTCCTTCCCAGCGTCATGCCCTGGCAGCCTGACTCTGTTCTCTAGCCATTGCCATGGAGAGACTACATCAGGCCCTTTGGAGAGAAAGGGCTCGGGGCCAAGGCGTTTATGCACCCCCGGGGCTCCCTTCTGTCATCCCTCCTGTTCTGCACAGCACCACCACCGCTCAGTGCACAGACTCCCTCATTTGACACTGGGGGCTCCTCTTCATAGGGGCGAGGTTTGAGCCTAGTAGCAGGTAGCGTCTGGGGGAATACTGATGCTGAAGGCTGGAGAGATACAAGAGGAGGAGAGTTGTTTGCGGTCTCTGGATCAGCAGGTCCACAGCTCGGTCAGCTGCAGCCATGTGGAAGAGCCAGCAGAGTGGAGGAAGGTGGGTTGGCAAGGACCGAGAGAAGTGCTCACAAACATCCACCACAGGCAGGGGTGAGCTGTCTGCACTTTACGACGCAGTTGTCATCTGATTAAGTCCTATGACAAAGTTGGGAGGTGGTAGTAAGTGAGGTGGGCATAATGAATAGCACTCTACAGAAGATGAAACTGAGGCACGAAAGAAACCCCAAGTAAATCAGAGGTAGAACTGAGAGCTGAACCCTGATCTTCTGGTTCAGATTTTCATGCCCCATGATGATAAACTGCTGCCCCTGCTATTTCAATTCTTTCGGCAAGCAGTCTTGAAATTCATAGTCTTCAAGGGGACCAACAGTTAGCGTAATGGCTATGTTGCTGGACTCCCACGTAGTCAACCGCGGTTCGTGTCCCAGACCCGGTGGCTTAAAACTCATGCCAGGAGAGTGTGCTCGCGTGCCCAAGATCCCGAGAGGAGAATGGAGGAGAAGGGATTGCGGTGTGACCATTCCCCCGGGGGATGATTTCTCACTTTCTGCTTCTCTGTCTTTCTCTGTCTGGCGAGCGCATGCGCCCTATAGTGAAAACCTCTCAAAAAAAAAAAAAAAAAAAAAAAATTCATAGTCTTCAAGTGAGAGAGTCCGGGCTTCTCCTCTTCTCTTCTCGTCCTTCCCCTGTGAATACCTTCTTCCAGGTATTCTATTCCAGAAATTCGTTCAGGCTGACATGTGCATGGTTTGGCAATGCTATCGTGCTGGGATGGTCTTACATTGTAACAGAAGAGAAAAGTCTCATGTGGAAAGGATGAAATGTTATGAGAAAACTTCGGACATTAGAAAGTATGCTTTGGGGGCTAGCAGGTAGTACAGTGGTTAAGGCACTGGATTCCCACATGGTTGACTGTGGTTCAAGTCCCGGACCCTACAGCTTCAGAATTGAGCCTGGCACGTGAGTGTGTATGCCCAAAATCCCAAGAGGAGAATGAAGGAGGAAAAGGGATTTCAGTGTGATTATCCCTGCTGGGGGGTGGGTTCTCACGTTCTGTCTCTCTGTCTCTCTCTCTCTGTCTCCGATGAGCACACACACCTTATAGCAAAAATCTCTCTCTAAAAATGAAATAAAAAAGAAAGTACGCTTTTGCCGAAATGGGGCTATGGGCCTTCTGATTGCTCGCAGAACGTCCCCTAGTTAACTGCTTCTCTGCCCGGCTTAAGGCCGACCCAGAGTAAGGATGATGGGGAGAGGAAACTCTTCACCCTCAAGAATCAAACAAGGGGTAGAGCCAAAAAGTTTGGAAAGAAAGAAAAAGGTCCCACTGTTACATAATCAAGCTTGCCAAGATCTTAGGAAATGCTCTAGATTCCTCAGGGCTCCTGGGGCCCTTCTGACAGCTTCAGCTGGGGCCTGAATCCAGAAGTCTAGTCCAGGAGCGTCGTGGGTCCCACTCTCCTTTCCTCACAAATCAGGTTGCAGAGTGACCCCAGGAGTACCCACGTCAGATTGGCAGGAGCAGCTCATGGCCCGAGTTGAGCTTGGCTCTGCATGGGGTTTCCATCTCTCTTTCAGCCCAGTCCCTTCCCGTTCCACCTTGCTTCCCCTTCGCTGCTCACAGCGACCCAGCCTTGGAGAGCTGGAGCCCAAGCCAGAGAAATCCCAGAGGGCATCCTGCCTGTGGGAGCACTACCTTAGGTGATGATGAGGAAGGATCTAATGGCAAAATTCAGTTGCTTGGAGGATCACAGGGACCTGCTGCTTTGAAAGCCGTCCGGCTGCTTGTGCACCGTGTTTTCAAATGTGTTCACTTGAGTGCCTCATCAAAGGCTACTGAATGTGAAGTGGGAGATTAAGCCCTGACCGGCCTCACTGTGTGGCCAGTCTGTGTTCCTGCCAGGCTTGTGGGCTGTCCTGCCTGGACTGTGTCCTCTTCTGCAAAAGAAGTGGGTGGGGGGAGCAGAAAGATACCAAATATATTCTGGGCAGAACTTGCAAATGCTTTAATGTTTTCCAAATGCAGGGCTGCTGTGGAGGGCTTGCATTTTATGACATGAGACTATTTATTATAGAGTTGTGTTATGGGCCAATAATTTCCTGCTCCAAAATAACAGAGTGGGTTTGACCCAGGCATCTAGAACTGAAGCCAGAAAAAGAGTAAACAAACCTTGATGGTGAAGCCAGCAGGAGGCTTAGGACAGACACTTAGGAACCCTCTGGGGCTGTTCCAATTCTCTGGTTTTTCTTCTTTCAAACTTTCACCTAGCTCATCTTCACTCTATCCCACACTCGTAGATTTTCCACCCTCTCAAAAAAACACACTGTGAACCACACTGAAAAGGATAAAAACTCTCTTGTGTTGCTATTCTGATGCCAAATCTACATATGTGAGTATGGACAGGGCAGCTTAGTGTCTTTGAGAGCTGAACTCACTGTGCTGGCCACAATGGCACCATGGCAGCATTACCTGATTCCTATAAGGAATTCCACCTAGTGGTGAACGTAGCCTTTTAAGAAAAAGATTAGAGGGGCCAGCAGGTGGCATGGTGGTTAAGGAGCTAGATCCCCACAAGGTCTACCATGGTTTGAGCCCCAAATCCATCGGCTTGAAAAATCACAGAGGGTGCACGTGTGTTCATGCCCAAAATTCCAAAAGGAGAATGGAAGAAAAGGTACTGTATCATGACCGTCCCCGTGGGGAATGAATGATTTCCCACTTTCTCCCTCCTTTAGGCAGTTGCACATGCCCTATGATAAAAACCTTAAAAAAAGAAAAAGATTAGAGATAAATATAAGCGCAATCCATGGCCCTCTGCGGTTTCCAAAGCTCTGTTGTACGTTTTACTTAAAGTATAGTCAAGATCTTTTTGATTATTATTATTATTATTATTATACATTCAATTGCTGAGGCTTAGGGTCTACGTGAAATATCTTAGCCCACACAACCAGTAGAAGCCTCATCTTAGTCACTCTAAGGCCGGATCCCACAATCTATTTATTCCAGGGATTCATCCCAATCTTTCCTACGAATGTGTTGCAGAGACAAAGACAAATCTGCTTTAGGATACAGGGCATTAAGAGGAAAAGAGAAAATAGATTAGGTTGTCAGGAAAGTTGTGACATGTTTTTCTACTCAAAGTGCATCATGACTTTCCTGACAACCCAATACTTTAGTTAAGAAAGAAGGTTCTAAGATTGGCATCTAGGTGGTAGAATGCAGGAGACAGAATGAGAGGTGAGTGGTCCAGGGCATACATGTGCTAGTTGTAGTTTTTCCTATGGTTAGTTTAGATCATTTGACTGGATATGCATACAAGAGTCCATTTCTGTTTATTTGCTCATAAATACAAATGATCTGTAAGGTAGAGATAGAAGAGCCTGGGATTATGGGTTAGGAAGCCTAGGTTCAGGCATGGTCTCTGCCGGCAGCCTGCACTGTGACCTTGAGTGAGTTATCAAGGGAGCCCCACCACCTGGCTAGTGTGGGCAAGGGTACAGGTGATCTGTCACTGATGACCTCTGCCCGTCCATGGATCTCAGCTCCTTGTTGAAGGAAGAGGTTACAGGGCAGGTACCAGCCCATAACCTCTAAAAGGGACAGAGAAAAGCAGCCCCCGGGGCTCCCTGCTTGCTTTGATGCACAAGTCCTGGGCTTGGAGGAGACAACCGGAGAGCTGTAAATAGCCCTGTGGGTCCTGAGGGATCAGCAGGGACTCCTCCGCAGGATCTCTAAATCGAGTAGCTGTGGGAGGTGCAGACTCAAGTCCCACTGGCAGGATGAGGTCCAGCAGGGCTGCGGGCCGGGAAAGGCCCCGTGTCGTTGCCTGCATTTGTCTTCTGCCTTCTAGCGCTATCTTGCCTTTGATCTTCGCCAGTGCAGGAGGAGGGCAGGGGTAACTTTCCCTATCCCCTAGTGGAGTGCCTGCAGAGAAAGCATCGTGGACAGGGGATGTGACATGATGGTGACCCACCAGCCTGTCCAGGATGTCCCGCCCCTCCTCTCTCACATGCTGCATGCACTTGCAAACAGAAAACAACTGAGACAATGTCACCAGAAAGCTCTGTTTCAGTCCTCCTGGATTTTAATTGGTTCTCAGATGGTGGTATCTATTTGACCACTTAGACTAATATTTAACTTTATGTCTTCCAACCCAGTTGAGAAGGATGGGTCAGCCCACGATAACACAGTAAAACTTGCAAGTAGAGCATGACCAATGCACTTGCTTGCCTGGTGGTCTCGTCACGTTGAGGACATTTGAGGAGTTTGCAAAGGGATCATCGAGGACAAACTCCCCCTCCACCTTTTATCTTGTTTATTTCTTCTCCGCCACAGAGCTTTTGTCTTCACCACCTGAGTATCACACATTCCATCTTCTGTAGTTCCCTAACTTTTTTGTTTCACATGGTCCCTATCATCCTCTTTCCTATCCTCTGGCTACCTCACCCTGGATAGAACAGTTTACATGGACAGCTTGCTTATCTCCAACCTGAAATGAACAGAAGATGCTCATTGTGTTTGTTGTTCCTGCACAGGAGTGAGATGAACCTGGTTAAGGGTAGAAGGGGTGGTGTAGCTTAGCAAAGCCTGAGTGTCAACCTATAAGAGGCCATGCACATGCCCTGGAAGTATAGTCAAATGAAGAAAGTTATATTCATAACAACTGTTTCAGTTTCTATCCATTACCAAAGGTGCTTATCAAAGGGATTCATCAGCATTTACAAGTCATACCTGAGGAACCCTGCTATCCAGGGTCTGCACGTTGCCTGAAGAGAGCACCCCATGGTATTGGAACTGTATTTGGAAGTACTGCATATGCAAAGACTGCTTTTTCTAAGCCTCTAGGGTAAGGGCTAGAATTCCAAGAAGACATGCTCTAGCAAAAATCACTTTCTAAGGAGGGATCATCCAGTTCCCAATGCTTATTTTGTTCTTTCTCTGTCTTCTTTCTCATCCTCTCTAAAACTGTCAATAAGAAGCCAAAGAATATGAGCAAAATCTCAGCACAAGCTGTACCTTGGCTCATTAAGAGTCTCCTGCCAGACATCACCCTGATGGTTTTTAGGAAATCTCTTCCAACCAAACCAAGTGGTAAGGGATGGGGCAGGCCTGCCACAGACCCTGCCCCCTAGTTTGCAATGTTCTGGCTTTGCTGACTGGGTAGCAGGTTTGGGGCTGGGACAAGATAGCTCAGGGCACAAGAGGAGAGACAGACCTGCTGATGGGGGTCTTCTCTGCTCTCACCTTCATAGCTCACTGTCATTCTTCTGAGAGAGGGCTGAACAAATGAAGAACAGGAGAAGGGCACCAATTATTAGCCTTCCCAGGAACATGGCTCACCGTCTCCATGTGGTCTTGGGCGAGATGGAAGATAAGCACAGCGTGTGAAGGAGATGGGATTGCCCAAGTCCTCAGAGCCTCCAGGGAAGCCACAGAGTAAGAAACAGCTTCTGAGTCATGGGTCTCCAGGTCAGAGCTGGAGCCCCACAGAGAATAGTTATTTCTCAGTTAAAGTGTCCTAAGGTTTCTTTGTCTCTAGGAACTTCCCAACCAGGAAGGGATCATTGAAGTAGTGATGCTGACAAATGGCCCAGAGCCCCATGATAGCAGCTCTTGTCCTCTGCTGGAAGTGGGATGCCTGGCTGTGCTATCTATCTCAGAACTACACACAGAACTGCAGAAGATGGAATGTGTGATACTCAGGTGGTGAAGAAAGAAGCTCTGTTGAGGAGAAGAAATAAACAACATAGAAGGCAGGAACTCCAAGTTGAACAAAGATGCATGTCTGGTTCATGGAAGAAAAATGAGGTATTTCTCTATTTTTAAATGCCTCTGGAGTAGCATCAACCTAGGAAGCCTTCTTAGAAGAGTGGGTCTTGAGTTCTGATTTGAAGGATGGGTAGAACTGTGAGTAGGCCATGAGCAGTGCAGATGAAAATAAGACCCCAGAAAGGGGGTTGGGATCATGAGGGAGAAGCTCAATGATAAGATAACAAAGAGGAGATGGCAAGGAGAGGAAGGCTTGGGGCCATGTGAGAAGGTTTGTTCTGTTAGGGCTGCTGGTTCAAGGCGGTGAGTAGGATGTTGAGGATGTGCTCTGTGATGGAGAAGGTGCACCAACAAATCTCTCCAAAAGTGGAGGCCCAGAGAGAACGCATGAGACTTTCAGTTCATGTGGCTGAGTAGCAGGTGGGATCATCATACCAGCCATGATGTCTACAGCTCTTCTCCAGTCTTTCTTAAACTGTCCATTGACTTCTTTTATGCCCATTTCACTAAAGTGGAGAGAATGTTTCCCATTTCAAAGCTCCTCCTAGGCCTGAAGGTTATTTTTAGTTCAGTACAAGTCCTCTTCTTGAAGTGAATCAAAGCAGAAACCTAAAGGCACCCTTGTCAAGGATTAGGTTCCTCTCATCCTCACCTTCTCCCTCTACTTCTTCCCAGGTAGATGGGGTTGACCAGCTGGCTTCATATGAACAGTGTCTGATGATCATTGAGAGGGGAAGGACATCCTGCTGGCTACACCCATACCTGACAGCTGGGCAGAGCTGAGTGGCCCAGTCATGCTCTCCTCCCACATATGGCTTCCTGGAGAGACCCCATCTTGCTATTCTGGTCCCCCAGCCTGCTCATTGCTCCCTTTGAGGCTCTCAGACCTGTTAGAACATTTGAGTTTTCACCTTGGATTATAGACTTAAGGATACATTGTGGGTTTGGCTATGAGAGGACTGCTTTCCTTTTAATAATCTTACATTTTAATAATCTTCCACAGATCTCTACTTTACAATGAATTTTCTAGTATACCTTGGAAAGAGCACTTCTATGGTTGGGGAAGACAGTTCTTTCCTGTTAGAAATAAGACCTACTGTTTGATAACCTTGACTGTCTTGTTGATGCCACAAGTTGTTCAGCTGGGACTCAGACCCACCAGTTCCTGCTCACTGCCCCAGACTCCATCTACTGGAACTCAGAGCTCCACTGAGAAGGAAATACAACCAATAAGATAGGAGTCTTAATCTCTTGGAGAATTCACAGGACTGTAAAGCAAGAGATTAACATCCCAGTGACTGAGCTTAGTCAGCAGATTCTTAAGCATGAAACCTAGTTTCTATATGTGCATCAGAACGAACAAATCTCTTTTTTTCTCTATAGAAGTGAGAATGATGTGCCCAGAGAGTCAGACAAAAGAGGTAGCAAGCCTCCTTCCCAATGCTTATTTTACATTTTCAAATTGTCTTGCTCTCCCTGCCTAATAAGAAGCCAAGGCATATAACCAAAATCTCAGGGAAAATTGTACCTTTGTTCATCAAAGGTCTCCTGCCAGACATTAGCCTAAAGAGTTTTGGACAATTAGTTCCAACCAACCCAAACAGAGAGGGATGGAGCAGACCTGCTGGCAGGCAGACTCCATCCCCTATCTTGCTCATTATCTCTATTGGTCAAGGAGCGTTGTCGCAGCCTTGGGCATGTGTCTTTGCCAACTGCCCAGCGTGAACAATCTGAGCTCCACCCTCCCTTTGCTCCTTGCACCTCTCGACAACCACTGGCCCTGTCAGGCATGCTGAGCAGTCTCACATGCTGCCAAATGGACTTGGCTCTGGGCCACCAGGACTTCCTGGTGCAGATGAGACGAGATTCTCAAAAGCACTAAACTTAAGAGAGGAAGAAGACTGATTCCTTTCTCATTGTTCCAGTACACTCCCAAAGTGGATTTACTGAATTCTAATCTCACATGGTGTTTACAAACTAGTCTACATTCAAATGACACTGGTCACTGTGCACATGAATGACTCGTTGGGTAATAAGACAAACCCAGGCTAGTAGGGTTCCTCAGGTAGGGTTTGTAAATGCTGATGCACCCCTTTCACAAGTTCCTTTGGTAGCTGGTAGATACTAAAGATGGGCCGATGGCTTCAGAGCAAACCAAAGTAAATTACCAGTCTTGTGATGACTGGGCCTAAAATAGTTTCCCCAAACTGAGGTTCTTCCATGTCTACAGGGATGAGGGGAAAGACAGGCACAGCTAAATACGTCTGTGAATTCTCAATCACTCAGATGATGTGTATACCTTAGATTTTTGACCCATCATTGTGCTGGTTATTGAAAGAGATCATCCTTTGGATCTTCAAGTAAATGTATTCTTGGGGAAAGTCACTAGTAAACACTGCAGAGCTTGAAGAATAGCTGGAAGGACTTCGTGGAAAGAGGGTCTTTTCTTCTTATCCCCCCTTTCCTTCTCCACTTCAGTAATTTTCAGTGAACATAATTAAGAGAATGAGAATCCAGTACTGCTCAGCAATGAAAAAATAAATAAATAGAAGAGCAAACTACGGATACATGCAACAACATGAATTAACTTCACAAACATTAAGGGAAAGGAATAAGACACAAAAAGTACAATTGATATGATTTATATAAAGCTTAAGAACAGACAAAATTAATCCATGGTGACAGAAATCAAAGCAGTGTTTGCCTTTAGGGGTGGAGATTATAAGGCAGCACAAGAGGTCTTTCTACAGTGACGGCAATGGTTTTTATTTTGATCTGAGTGGTAGTTACTTGACTGCATTGTGGTGTGTACTTAAAATTTGCACGTTTTAATGTATGTTATTAAACCTGACTAAATTGCTGTTGGCATTAAAACAACAACACAAAGAGGAGGAATCAGGAAATGCAATAGAATTTCTCTTCACCAATCCCACTTACAAGTGTCGCAGGCTGACCCTTGTAGCAATGTCCTTCTAGGGTTTGGCCACTGCTACCGTGTCCTCTCTGCCCCAGCCAGGAAGGTGGGCTATGCCATCATATACCTGGACACTCAGCTGCCCCCCTTCCCCTGTCGGGAAGTGTATCTCCCAAGATCAGTTCTGTGGTTGTACTTAATTTCTAGAATTATTTCATTTAATACTACTTATTCTTTTCTTTATAAAAAGGATAAACATTTTTGTGAACACTAACTTGCATGCTCTGGAATGCCTCAAAAAAGGTGAATTATTACAAATAATTGTTGTTAATTACATGTGGATGAGATAAATAGAAGATCCAAGCCAAAGTAATAAAAATCTAGGTTTCTGGACACACATTCTTCACATGGGTAATGTTTTGCTCTACTTTGAAGAATTCGAAACTGGAAACTGTCAAGGATACATTTAGAGTGTGGTTTGAGGAAAAAAACTAAAACAAATCTCACAGATTGGAACACTCATCTTCGAATCCACATTCCCAGGCCTATGGCCTTGGCCCTATGTTACTTTACAGTAAACATACATTTCTGTCTTGAGTTAAAACAAAAAGTTTATTGGGTCAGCTGGTTAAAGTGGCTGGATCCCACATGGCCGTGTATGTGGTTCTAGTCCCTGACCCTGGTGGCTTGAGAAACAGGCTGGGCTCATGTGCATGTCCAAAACTCCAAAAGCAGAATGGACAAGAGGGGGCTGCAGAGAGTCTGTCCTCCCTGGAGGGGACATTCTCATTTACTCTCTCTCTTCCCAGCCAATGCATGTGCCCTATAATCAAATTAAAAATAAAAGAAACAGGAAGTTTATTATATGCATGGTCTATATTTATTGATTCTTCACTTGGATGACTCATTTGAATTACCTGACCAACTACCTGGCCATACAGCAAGACAAAGGAGCCTTCTACTTCCGCTGGGAAGCGGAGGTGCCAGGAAGTTACAAAGGTATAACCTCTCTGAGCATTAGGCACCCTCGTGTTCTCTGTGCAGTCGGAGAACAGAAAGATGCCTCAATTGTGTGGATTACCCTCTGCGAGCTAGATGGCCCCCACACTTCGTGCAATCCGGTTTCCACTGGGTGTTTAACTGTGATGCACACACACAGCTTGCTGTGCCGATGCTGCGTTTGCTGCGCTGTTGCATGTGACACCCTGTCTCACCTCCTTGCTTGTGACTCCTGCAGACAGGGCACGGCAGGGGCCAAGGATCAGTGGCATCACTTGGCTCCCATTCAGCTCTTTTCAGGGAGCAGCCTGTTAATAAACTCGGAGGGGCGTATGCTAGTAACACAGATTTGTTATTTTGAAAAAGCATTTTATTCCTGTAATAATGTCAGTACAAACACCTGCCCTCAAGGTATCTCAGTATTACTTAAAAGTCAGTCTAAGCTAACAAAGAACCTCTATTCACAAAATTATTAGTCATATTCTAGGCAAGAGTTTCTCTGACAATTAGAATTCTTTGTTTTGATCAAAGGGATTAATCAGCACTAAGTATTAAAAAAGAGACATTGTACTTGAATTTCACAAGTTTGTGTGAATTGCCAAGGCTTTCATTGGACCTACCCTTTTTCTTCCATAATGGCAAATCTCAAGAAGATGTACTAACCAACGGAAGCCTCCCTTGGGCCAAAGCTACGTTGTACACAGGACAAAGCTGCTGCCAAGGCTTCTCTAGCAACAGTCTCCTTTCTTTCTTTACTGACCGTCCGTTTCAACTGTGCCTTGATTTTCTTTATTCTGAAGTACTGACATCTGGAACCTTGCTGACTCAGGGTTACCTAATTCCTAGAGATTGCCTGGAAGTGTGATTTTCAAATACAAACCAACCAACCCGGAGCCCACACCCAAGCCATCCTCTTTATCAGTCCTTTACACACCAGGCTACCATTTCTAATCATCCCAGGGCCAGGTATTAGTCAATGAGGGACAGCCCGTCTGCCCAGAGCCTGCTGAAATGATTCAAATTAGCCAGTCCTAAACCGATTTCTCACAGAAACCGCAGTGAAGGCTTTCACTCATGGCCCCTTCCTCTGTCGGCTGACCTGGTGTATTTGCTGTGGTTCTCGTGACATGGTGCACCCCCTTCCTCTTGGGAACTGTAAGCAATAAGCTGTCATTTCCGTGACAATCGTCCCCCGACCTGTCAGCCTTAGCACACCTCAACTCCTCTGGTAATACACTACATTTCAGAGCACACCCCACTGCCACAGTTCTCTTCTGCTGGCTCTCTATCCCTCTTAAATCTCTTTGCTGGCATGTGCATAACAGCACTAATCTCCTTGACATTCATTCATTTTTATGAGGGGTCTTCAACAAGTTCATTGAAAATGTATATTATGAAAAAACTATGCATGGATTTCAAACTATTTTTTGCAGCAAAATAAATTCATACTTTAAATTCCATTTTCCACACATTTTTTTGAAGTCCCTTTATATGCACTAGGCCTCGTTCATCCAACAGGCTGAGACAGGTCAGGGCTCTGAATCTAGAACTCCAAGAAAAAAAATAGAACTTTGTCCTAAGTCAGATTTTGGCTCAGGACCACAACTTCTGAGAGATCCTACAGGGCCAGAAACACGCGCTAGGCTGGCTCTTGTAGGTAACGAGGGGGCATCTCACCAGGGTGGGGAGGTGAGGAAGTGGGGCAGGAAGTGTGCCCACAGCTCCTTCTGGCTGGTCAACACTGAGGTTGTAGCCATGCAGTCCAGGTGGCAGAGGGCAGGATGCCGGTAGGGGAAGGAGGGGAGGAGCAGAGAAAGGAGCAGAGAAAGCAGCCAGCAGGTGTGTGAGCAGAGATCCTCGGAGCACACCTACCCTATTCTTTCCACCCTATCACATGGCTCATGAAGGTAGATAAAACAGAGATGACACGTCGAGGGGAGAAGTTGTTGGAAAGGAGGGCTAGTTTTGGGAGAAAAGGGAGGAGGGAGCATCAAAACCGACTCCGAGTGGATGCAATGGGGAGGATGAGGGTAAAGTACCAGGTAAGTCCATTGTAACTTTGGCAGAATCTGAGCCCGTGCACAAGTGTCTTTGTTAGGGAGTTTCCCAATGCTAGTCCTAGAGGAAGAAGTCAATTGATGGAGGCTAATGATGCCAGGAAAAAGACAGCAGAGAGCACAGTGGTTGTAGCGCGGCCAGGCCTCTGCTGGGAGGAAAAGCTGTTAGCAGAGGGGCAGATTGGCTCTGGTTCAGAGGGTTTGTAGCCCCCCACTGCTCTGGAGACCTGGCTTCAGCGTCCTCTGCTCTCCCCGCCAAGGAGACCCCCTCTTTTCTTTGTTCTCATCTCTTCCTACCTCTGTCCATCTATTCCCTGTCTACCAAAGTCACATCCTTGCATTTGTTCCCAGATTCTTTTTTTAAAGAATTACTTAATTTAATTTATTTATTCATTTATTTCATTTTAATTTGACCAGAGAGGAGCGGAACAAGAGAGAGAGAGGGAAAGTGAGAGAGCAAGCCACTATGTCCGGGACTTGAACCACGGTCAGCCATGTGGGAGTCCAGCGCCCTTACCCACCATGCCACCACCAGTTCGCTCCCAGATTCTCATATTTTGGGAAGCTGAGCCAGCCTCGATGAGGTTGCCTGAGGATACTGACCTCTCCTTACTGCCTCCACAGGCAAGTTTCTGGCCTATCCCTGGCCTGTACTTCTCATTAGAATAATGAGATCCATATATGGGAGAGAAAAACTGTCTACTTTCCCTCTGTATGTTTTTTGGGCTGGAGATTCAGTTAGGTCATGTCACCCGTGAATTTCTGAAGGGCCCTCAGCTCTCTGAATGGTCATTTAGTAGCTGAGTTGTCAAATCATGATTTCTACACTAAAACATCTGGCTCTGTTGTCACTTATTCTTCTCTGCTAGCCCCTTATGAGCCAAAGGGACATCCCTATGACAAGCTCTTTTTCCCCCTTCCTGTCAACAGTGAGCTCTCGGCGTCAACGCAGAGGCCTCACCATACCTGGGCACGTGTACTACAGCATATTGTACTGTTAAACTACAAGTACCCTGCCACGCAGCCCCCAGACCCACATCAGGGACCAGCCACAGCTGTGAAAACTGCCTTCCTGGGAACCAGCAATTAGCATAATGGCTATGTCGCTGGATTCCCACGTAGTCGACCGCGGTTTGCGTCCTGGACCCAGTGACTTAAAACTCACGCCAGGCGCGTGTGCGTGCGTGCCCAAGATCCCGAGAGGAGAATGGAGGAGAAGGGATTGCGGCATGACCATCCCCCCTGGGGTGATTTCTCGCTTTCTGTCTCTATGTCTCTCTCTGTCTGTCTGGTGAGCGCACGTGCCCTATAGCAAAAATCTCTCCAAAAAAAAAAAAAAAAAAAAACTGCCTTCCTGCAGGTGTAAACTGACATGCCCTCATTCAGCTGCGTTGTGACGACAGTGCCCCCAACCCCAGAGCTCCCCAACTTACTGCATGGGTATCCTATAAGAGGGGTCCCCATGAGGGAGGGAACTTATGGGTAAGTAATCCCCCTCTGTTCCTCAGGTGGGCAGTTATAGTGAGAATGTTTTACAGCTTCTGGGGAGGCCTTAGGAGAGAGCTCTAGCTGACAGAGCTGTGTCCCCAACTTGGTAACAGACTCTTGCAGTGACTGTCCCTCTTTCCCTGTCTCACTATCCCCAAGTCCCCACTTCTGTTAGCTGAGAGTCTTCCCTAAAATAAACCTCCTGTGCACAAACCATTATTCATAAGGGTCACTACTATGGCCTCCATTTTAGAAAGGAGAAAACTGGAATCTGGAAAAGTTTTATAGATACTTAGTTGGATTTTGAGCATGAGTTAAGAAAACTTGAGCTTTTTCAAAAGCGTATTTGTCTCCTGTGCTGCCCTACTCGGAAACTCTTTGCAGCCTCCATGGAAGAATGAAGAGCGCTTCTACCCGAACTGCTAGTTGATCGACTTGAGGTTTCTTCCCACTGTGACCATGAGTTACAATGCCAAGCAGGACACAAACATAAGATTTTCTGAACATAAAGAGCATCAGGGAAATGGAAATAACTGAAAAATGCTATCATTGCTAGGCAAGCATTTTTAGAAAAGTAGGAATCCCAGCTGAATTTATGTAGACAAATTTTGTAATGTTCGACATGGGGCTCTCAATCCAGATTTAGAATTTCATTGACCACAGTTGGAGTAGACATTCCTGTCTGTGTCCCCCTCCCCCAGATCCTGGGGGCTTTGTGTCTAACAATTGCACCTGTGTCCTTCTTCAGAAGCCTGTCATTGGGCTACTAGAGCTTCTTGTGTGACTACAGAAATAGAAGTTTACTACTGCCTCTTACACCCTCCCCCTAAGGTAGTGTGTAGCTCCTTTGCCTTCAGAGCCGCAAATTCTGAATTGCAATTTATACTCCAAAGATTTCTATAGGATCAAACTGAAGCTAGGGCTTCACCTGAGACCACACACTTGCTGACTTTTTCTCCCCCGATGTCCTTCTTGCCCTTCCCCTTCAGTGTCTTCTGGGGACACCTCCTAAATCACTAGCACACAGATCAGATTATGTTCTCAGGGTCTGCTTCTACAGAACCTGACCTAAGAGGGCAGTGGTCTTGCTAGGTGCCAAGAATGCAGAGACTTTAGAATGCTCAGTGTCTGCTAGGGAAGAGAGGTATGCATGCTGGAATAGAGGTATACACGGAGTACAAGAACACCCAGAGCTGTGAGCCTGTCTCCATGGAACCCCAAATTCTGGATCAGGGAGCAGGAGAATGGGCTCTGGAGTCAGATGGCCTGTGCTTAAATTCCACCCTTGCTTCTTAAAAGTTGGGTTCTTTTAGGTAAACTTGGCTTCTCTGATCCTCCATTTCTTTATCTGTGAAATGGACCTATTTATGAGGATGATCTTATGCATGGGATAATAAACTTAAAATCCCTGGCCTAGTTCTAAGCTCACAATAAATACTGAGTAATGGAAGCTTATTTTCATGGGTATTCTGTGTCTTTAGCAGGATTTAGATGTAGCGATATAAGGTTGCCTAGGTCATGGTGTGTCCTGCAGTCTTCCCACATACAAGCTACAAGTGTGATGTCACTCCATGTGTTCTCAGGACTGACCACAGGAGAGAGGTCTTCTTACTCTTCTGTTAATCCTTTGTTTCCAAAATATTGGAGCCCACACCCTTTTCACCCCGAGCTACCCTATAAGCACTGCTTTTTCATTTACTGATCTTGATTTTTCTTCTTGGCTTGACATTTTTCTCTCTGAAAGAAAAACATTCTGAGCTGTCCCATATCTTTGCTGCCCTAGGCTCATGGAAAGCTAAATCCGGTCTTGGCTCTCCAAAACAGAATAAATCCCAGTCTGCCCCCAAAGAAGTCGCTGTCATAATTACATCTCCTTTTGGAAGTAATTTTGACTTAATCGCATTACAGCTAGATTGCACCATTTCCTTGGCCAAAATTGGTTCCAAATTGGCTTTGCTATTTCCCTCCTGGTCCATAGATGCGTCTCTTTTTTGGTGGTTGTTTGCAAGGAAAATAGCTGGTGATTTCAAAGGAAGATCAAATGGAATGCCGCCGGGTGGCACTGATGCCTACTGCTGGAAAGAGGGGTGACGGAGCCTCTCGGCTGCTGATCCCCACGTACCCTGTACCACTAAGGACTTCTGGTACAGTCGGGGCTGACCTCCACCACTGCTTCTCAGCTGATTGTCCAAGGAACATCGCAGTGAATATTTCAGACCTCATTTATGCTCTCTCCCACCAGCTCCCTCCTCCCTGCTTCATCGTCCTCTCTCCTAGGCTGCCAATCAGGAATCTGTGTGGTTGCTCAGTTTTCTGTGCCCTGTGTGTTGGGTGTCAGCATAGTCAAGTTGCTCCTCAAAGCTGAATATCATGTTAGACAGATATGGAATACAGGAAAGGGTCAATATGACCCTGTCAACTCAAGACAACTCATCATCTATGCTGTAGAGACTTTCAACGAGGAAGACCATGAGCTGGGATAGTAGGGACCAGCTCCCCAGAGAAGATGGACTGACCTCTGGTTGGCCTTGAGGTAAATGAGAGGAATGGAAAGCAGTCAGCCATGGGAAGGGGCCTGAGAGAAGGTGTGGAGACATCTTCTTACTGTCGCCCTTCCACATGAGAGCAGTTAGAGGTGAACTAAGGTTGCACTGTGATCAAGTGAGATTCCAGAGGGCTTGGAATACCAAAGTGAAGTCCAAATCTGATTGCAATTTGGAAGTTCATTGGGGGAGAAACCCAGGATTTTATTAGTTAAGAATAGTTTTATTTACTGATTCCTTTTCCTGGATTCCCATACCCTGCCAGTAGTGGAATGGAATGCTAGTAGAACCTGCAGAGTGAAATAAGATTTATGTGGCTTTCTATGAGACAGTGCCTAGATACTCCCTTCATGATAACTAGGAATTCTTGAGCAGGGACTAACTAGACAAAAACAGTGTTTAAACTGGCAAAACAATGGGAGAAAATAGCTTTATTGGCTGACAGTCTCTGACACCTCCCAACAGGCCCTGTCATGTCTGAAATCCTCATGGGTAGGCAGAAGCAGCCCCCTCTAGGATCTTTTACTATGTATTATTATAATAGTCTCCCCCTTTTGCTAAATCCAGCAGGGCTTCATCCTCTTCTCAGCCCCAGCCTGACCAGAGAGCTGACATCATCTTTCTCAGCATAGACAATCTCCACCACAGAGAAGTCATTCTTGAGTCTATCTTTAATTAATTCACCCATTAACGGAGATTTATTGAAGGTCCACAATATGTAGGGCAGTTTTCACTTGTCCTGTGCTTTTCAGGCCAAAAAATAGCATTACACCTGCCAGGACAGAACACAGCCCCATCCCCAACCACAGCCACGGAGCTCAGCCCTGCCCTATGAGGAAGGCATGAGACGCAAGTGCCCAGGGGGTGCCAGAAGGGTTTGGATGTGCTTGTTAATGGAGGACGGAGCAGCGTTTATGTGGAGGAGGAACTGAATGTGCTGAGGCTGCCGAAATGGAAAACGCCTGTTAATAGCACAAGTGACACGTCGTTCATCACTCACTGACAGACTGAACTGTGTGCCGTCCGAAAGAGCGCAGTCTGCATGCTGATGAGGCCCGGGAGGAGCATCGCGTGGCACCATAGAGCCACCTCTCTTGGCTACTTGCTTGGGTAACACCACAGAAAGTCCCAGCCTTTTCACCCGTCTCGAGGCACATACGAGTTTGGAGAAAAAAATGCCTTGTATTTGCACCTCCTTTCGCTCACTTTATGTCAGTGAGACTTGGACTTACAATCAAATGAGAAGGCATAAATGAGAAAGTGACACACATCCCATAGTGCTCAGAACGGGAATGGGGAAGAACCGCTATGGAAATCTCTACCCATCTCAGGCACAAAGAAATCAATTTTAAATACAGTAAGAAAATCAAGATATGGACATGGTGACAAATGGAGTTTCGCTGATTTTACTTCGATGCTTCTTGGTATTTTTTTGTAAGAAACACACCCTGGGGAAAGAGAGGAGAGCTCTGAATACATTTCAGCTTTGTAGGAAAGCAAACACTTGAGGACTTTTTGCGACCCAGGGAAAACCAGGACATTAGAGAAATGTGGTTTTGACCATTCATTGCCTTCTTTTTACAGAGCTCTCTGCTGGTTCCTAAAGGCTCTTCCCCGGGCTCTGGTTTGGATACCCACCTGGCAGAAAGGCAGTGCCCTTCTAGCACACTCTCACCTTACAAAGAATTGAAGACTGTGTTGTGTGCTTGCCCAAGGAGGCCAAAATCTGAATCTGAAGTTGAAGCTTAAGGTGAAATTCCAGCTAAGTAGCAAATGAAATATTGAAGAAAAAAAACCTTGGTAGCCCCCTTGGCAACCTTGTAGACAACCATCAGCTTCTCTGTGCAAGACCTCTAGCTGGGCCCATAGACTTCTTGTAGCCTTCTAATGAGAATAACAATAATCATCATGATAATAGCTGTAGATCATACGGGCACTCTAATCATGCTATCATTGATATTTTTAAAAAGAATTACTTACTTAATTTTATTAATTATTATTTTTAAATTTTCTATAGGCACGTGTGCTCACCAGAGAGAGAGAGAAAATGAGGAAGCAAACTGCAGGTCTGTAACTTGAACCATGGTTGGCCATGTGGGAGTCTAGCACCTTAACCACCACGTCACCTGCTGGCACCTTTCATTGATACTTTCAGATGAGAAAACCAAAGAGACTCAAGAAGAGATCTCAAGGCCACCCATAGCTAAGCAAACAGCAAAGTTGGGGTTCAAGCAGCCGGATCGCTGCCCTTTCCCACACAGCTGCCCCGGCCTTACCCTATGCTGCAGTCTTCGGAGGGCCCTGGGGAGCCTGCTCTCAGGCCTCCTGTGGCTCTGTCCTTCACAAAACAGTGTGAGCAGAGCAAGCACCAGGTCCCAGGGGAAACTTAGTAGTAGGCAGTCGCTGAAAACAGCCTCCTCAGCTGCCCAGGGACAAGACCTCATGAGATTTAGTTGGTGCAGGAGCTCTCCTGTCAGACTCCTATTCTCTTCCAGACACTCCTGTGGAAACAATGGCTGGGATTTGTTGGTTCCTAAAGAGATGGTTGTGAAGTGCTGTCTAGCTGCAAAGCTTTGTGCACACAAAGGGCTTGGGCTGAGATGCAAGAGCAGCTACAAGCGGATCAGGTCGATGCCTCATAAAGGGATCTATGAGCATCTAAGTAAAGAAATGAAGGAAGGAGTAGACACACAGATTCATTGTGTACTTGATACTTGCTAGACATGGTGGTGGGGCTATGTGTTTGTCTCTGTCAGTGTGGGCTACTATAACAGATTAGCAGATGGTGCAGCTAATAAACAACAGAAACCTACCAATTCCTAGATGCTGATTTCTTACTGGGTCCTCACAAGTGAAAAGGGCAAAGGACATTCCTGGGGCCTCTTTTACTAGGACACTAACCCCTTCATGAGGGCCCCACCTCATGATCTAATCACCTCTTACAGACCCACACCCACATAACACCGAGCATTAGGATTTCACATATGAATTTGGGCAGGGGACATAAATACGCAGTCTTTGTCAGTGCTGACTGCACTTTATCTGTTTTTATCCTGATCCTGTTGGAAAGTTGGGGCTGTCACAACATTTCGCAGAGTTTAGGTGGTTTGGCCAGGGTCAGCCAGTAGGTTTGCTGTACAGGCATTCCAGGACACAATCTCTTACCTCTCAACATCTATGCTCTTCCACTCTGTTGTGTTCCTGGAGAGATCCTCTCAACCCATCTCCCCAAGGTGTCACCAACACTAAGGTGTTCTATGTAGGTCTTATTAAATAGACCCGTGCGGAGGTAAACCCAGGAATGAGTTCATCAGATGCATTCCAGTGAGCATATTCAGCAGGAACTAGAGAGAACATGGAGCCGCTACAGGGTCAATAAGCAAGGTTCTACTAAGTGTCCAGCAAAGAGAAGTTGGGACACCATAGGCCAACGCTGGAGACCCTTCAGTCCAGTTCTGTGCTGTGCTTTCCACGGAGGGCTGAGGGGACAATTCTCTCCTTTCTGCTGCTATTTGGACAGTGTTCACTCAGAGCTTTATGGGGCTGCTATGAATGTGGTGTTTCCGGGGCTCAGACACTGCCTAGAGGCAGGGCCCTGTGGTAATGAACTCCTCTAACTGGTGGCTCGGCGAGCCAGATTCTTGCCCTAATTCCTGGCCCACTTGGTATCCCCAGGGCCCGGCCTATTATCTTGTGTGCATAATATAGGCCAGGTGATGGAACCACTTCTGCACTCAGCCCCTGGGGACATCTCAGTGGCTTTGGCAAGTCATTTAACTGCTCAGGGGCTACAACCTCTTCACAGGGTTTTATGGGGACAATGTCTCCTGAACCACAAAAGGATGGGTGCAGAGAGTCATCCCTACCTTCCCTCTCAACATGCAGCTGAGCCCATGAGGAAGGAGTAAACGCACTGGGTCACTGTTGATGCTGACACCCTGGAGCACACTAAGAATCTGCTGACTGCACCCAGTATTAGGGACAAGTGGCAGCATGCCTCTGAGAAAGAGTGGCCTTCTCCAGGCAGGGCAGATGCTTTGTTGTAACTCTTAATCATTTCCTTTACAAAACAAGAAAAGTTCTTCCATCAGCAGAGGGCATGTTCCTTCTCTTTGAGTTTGAAGTTTCCTTTTTAAGGATATAGACTCTTGTCCAGGCGAGAATCAAGTGAGAGGAAGGAAGAGTCACTTCTGTGAGGCAGGCTTTCAAGCTCCTGTGTTTGGGGAGATAGAGACTCGGGATGAGATGACGCCTGCTGACATGAGGTGCACAGCCTGACAGGCATCCCCTCCTCTTCGTAACAGTGAGGACTTTCTGGGACCTTGTGGTGCTTTCTAATGATCTCTAGGATGGGGAGAGGCATGTATTAGAACCTGGGTTCCCTTCCTGACCTGTTTCTAATGCCCCTAGGTGGCCATTAATGCCCTAGGGTGGGACCGAGCCCTTCTCTGAACCTCAGTTTCCTTCTCTAATACAGAAGCAGAGGGTCATGTTCACTCTCTCTTGTGCTGTTTGGAGGAGCCACTAAGAACTGGAAAGGTACCCATCGGAGACCCAGGAAGGTTGTCACATGGATGGCTAGGCACCTGGCCTTCAGGACCCACTGCACTCACCTGGTCTCCAGGCTCTCTCTTCTTAGAGAATGATCATCTTACCTGCCTGGACTCTCTCTTATGGAAGCCAAATTGTTCCCATTCCCATTGCCAATACTGTAGTTTAGTTCCTCTTTACGCCTCACCTAGATTTCTTCATGGCTTCATTCCTGTGTTCTAGTTTCCTGTCCTGTCAAACCACTTGCATCAGCCCTGTCCAGTGCCTTTGGGGAGGTCTCATTGTCTACAGGCATAGGTGTACTGCCCAGCATGGCGGCACTCAGGGCCACCTGCCTGTCTATCCCTGTCTCCTGCTGCTCCCATTCCAGGTTTTTGTGGCACCACTGTTGCAGTGACCTTTCCCTACCCACCCCAGACTCACAACTTCCCTCCCACTTGTCATCCTTCAGGTCCCATCTCAAATGTGACACCCACCCTGGATTTTCTCCCTGAGGTTCCTGCAGGATGTGCTCTCCTGTCTCAGACCTGGCTGGTTTCCACAGCTCTCGTGGACTAGTATTACAGCCTTCCGTGAACCTGTGTGATTTCTCCTACCATTTCCGGGAGCTCGGTGAGGCTCATGTCTAGTGCTGGGCGTTTTGTCCCCAGTGCTTGGTGCAGCGCCCACCTGTGGGTGCCCATTTGGGGTCTGGGGACTGAATGCATCATGGAGTGAGGTGGGGGCAGAGAAGAGTATCTGATGGCCTACAGCTCACGTCGATTTTTGGTACCATCTTCAAGGGAAATAGCACATAATTAGGAATGTAGACTTGAATACGGGGCCCTAAAGAAGGTGCTGCCAGAGGAAAGATGGAAGCTTAAGCCTCCCTAGCCCTGGGCTTCTCTGAGTGAGGGTGTTGGGGGTGCCCCAAGCCTGACCTTCAGCCTGCTCCACCCCACCCTACTGAGGGAGCATCCAGGGGGTGCCCTGAGAGGCTGGGAATTGGATGTGGAGGGAGAACTGGGAGATGAAGGGAGAACTGGGAGGCGAATGAGAGATTAACAAGGTGAAAAGAAATGGAACACAGGCAGAAATCCTGAAGAGAGATCCCCTTGTACTCTTTCTGCTTCGTGCTTTATCTCCGCCCCCAGAGTGTTTTGACTAAGAGTCTTTATCAAAGCTTATAAATTCCACTCTCCATTTGGCAACTCTTCCCACTCCCCCACCCCTGCCCTGCAGCCCCTTCTCCTGCCCACCCTCCTCCTTCCCTCGCTGCCTCCAAAATCAATTTTCGGCAGAGCAGCAGGTTCCGAGCCATCTGGGGCTGCTGGCAGCCTTGGCAGGCTGTGAGCAGCTCAGTCTGCTTCCCTTAAACCAGCTCGTGAATTTCTCTGCCATCCTCAGCCTGGTCTTCCCCTCGTCCCCCCTGCAGGGAAGAGCTGGAAGGGTCGGTTCCGGACTAAGCGGTCTTCTGGAGAGGGGTCCTCCGGCCCCGCTGCGCGCCCCCGGGTGGGGTGTCAGTCCGGCTGTGCGGCCCCAGGCAGCCAGACAGCAGTCACCGACGGCCACTTCCCCACCTGGGGCGAGCACGGATGCGCTAATTGGCAGGCGGACCACCACGAGGAGGAAGCTGGACCCGTGCCACGTTCACAGAGAGACCTCGTCCACACTCGGCGGCGGTAGAACCACGCACGCCATGTTGGCCGGAGCACTAGGAGTTACACATGCCATTTTCTCCCGTGTCTGGGGCAAGGAGGGGAAGGTGGAAGCCTCCTGTCTTCTGTTCATGAACAGCCGCTTCTGTCCAGAGCCTCTGGGAAGAAATATTCTGCAGAGGAGCAAATCACACTTCAAGAATTTGGTGTATTTTTGGCCTTAGACCGGCAGAGCACAGCCCAGGACTTCTCCTTAGTTGAGTCTCTTAACCCATACCTCACCCTTACCCCCAGTACCCACGAAGATACGCTTTCAACTTTTACCTGATTTCCCAAGTATTTTCTAGTCTTTGGGTCAGAAAAAGTGTTTTAGGTGGCCCCCATTTGCATGAAGACCTCACCACCAACGTCTCTTTGTCATCTCCCTCAGCCCACTCCCCTCCCTGTGTTCCACAACCCCTGGTCCTCAGCCAACCTGCCAGGAACCAGCACCCTCCAGTCACCCATGGATTAATAAGATGCCAGGGAAACAGAAATAAAGGGACATTAGGCACATGGTATTTACTTCTGGAACTTCCCCAGAGTGACAGAAAGAGCCAACAGTTGAATCCATAGCCCCTGAGTAATGAACAGGCCGTGCTTGCCTTCTGGGGCAGCCAAGAACTGTACTTCCAAAAGTACTCTCTGGGGACCACGTACTCAGAGCAGCCGTGTGGTGAGTGAGCACTGGGGTGGCAGCAGGGTCAGGGTGTTGGGCCTGACTCTGCCACTCCCTGTGACCTTGGGAAACTCACACCTGTTTTAAACCTTGGCCGCCTCCCCGGCAGAATGAGGAGTTTGTCCTGAACATCAAACCTTCACTTCCTTAGCATCGAGCAGAATGCCAAGCCAACATATGTGATTGATACACAGCTGCTGGGAAATATTTCCTTAGTCTGAAATGTGAGGTTCTGTTTGCCTATCACATAATAGGTGTTCAATAAAAGTGAATTTTTGCAAGTTAATTTTCATGTGCTTACAGGAAAGCAGTGGGATGTATTGAAATAGTGATGTATTTACAAACGTAGTCATGTACCTTGGGTTGGGGGGTGGGTTGAAGAAAAGAAGTCCATAGATAGTTTTACAGTATGGTGGGGCTGATGCAGCTGAGGAAGGGGAAGGCAAATGTACTATTTTTCCAGTGTACTCACCCTCCACTCTCCACACTTATCTTTGTAATAGATACTCACTGTGCAGAAAATACCGGGGTCATCGTGTGGCCCTGAACACCAGGACTGCTATAATTTAGTGTGGGGTGGGAATTCCCTTTTATGGTAATAGTCATTTCTCTGTGAACAGCGCTGCAGAGGGATGGCTGAGTGACCTGTGGATGCCCCCTCAGCTTGCTAGGAAAATCCTGACATTTCAAGAGTGCAGGTGGGCTGGTTGAGGACTCCAATACCAGGTACAAACAAATTCCAATGGTAACTAAAAGAACACT
Source organism: Tupaia tana (assembly GCA_026018925.1). Taxonomy (NCBI): domain Eukaryota; kingdom Metazoa; phylum Chordata; class Mammalia; order Scandentia; family Tupaiidae; genus Tupaia; species Tupaia tana. The sequence goes on from JAKSZU010000006.1 coordinate 112,270,990, forward strand.
CATCGAGTTCAGTCCAGGGCAGCTCAATGGTGTTTTGAAGGAGTCTTTAGAGGAGGCAGAGCTTGCCTGAGGGTAGGAAAGTGACAGGGAGGAATAGATGAGCCAGATGGGCCAGGCTCAGGCTCGGTGAGAGCTGACAATGGGTGGACTCTCCATCCCCTGCCACCCCCCAGCCCTGGGAGGGCCAGAGTGCTGCTCTGTCCTGGAACGTCTAGGGGAATCATTAATCAAATTTCCACCCGTAATTTTTTTTTGACAGATAATTGCTACATTTGTGCCTTTACACATATATTTAAGATGGTTTTCCAAAGTCTGTTGATGATGAGCCCACACAATGTTGAGGACTTGAGAAATCGGAAAGGAGAAATGGGTCAGAATGGTTGGCTGCAGAGAGTGGAGAATGACAAAACAAACAAACACAAACAAACAGAAAATCAAAGTGTAATGTCACTTAGCTCCAAACAAAGGAGGGTATTTCCATTTCCAGAGCCATATTTCGACTCAGATAATACCTAACACTTACAATTGTGTAGCATTTCATGTTTTTGACATATAGAATGGTATTTTTCCTTCACAAATTTCCTCTGTGCAGTAGGCAAAGGAGGTACTATTACCCCTATTTTGTAGATGAGGGCACCGAGAAAGATGGAGGTTGCATGATTAGCAAGGATATTTGGCTAGGCACGGAGAAACAAGGGGAGGTTAGGCTTTTCTCTCCTAGCCTTTATTCCTTCATGATTTTTGTCATGTAACCCTTGCTCCCTATGTTACTTGTCCTTATATATACAATTATATTGGAGAGTCAGAAAAGTCATGAAACATTTTTGCATAAAAAATATGGAAAAATACTTCATGACCTTTCCAACAACCCCATGTATACACATGCATGGACTTCAAAAAGTTCATGGAAAAATAAAATTGAAAGGTAAAAATAATAAATATAAGACCCCCCCCCCCCCCCCAATATAAGCTTCATCAAGTTCAAGACACTTTCCTAAGCAATGATACCAGTCATTTAGTCCATCCTTAAAAAGGAAGGTCCTGGGAATTAAATTATGTCAATGTAGTTTTGTTACATCATTATATGAGGAAAACTAAATGCCCCGGGCCAGCCCATGCCATAGTGGTTAAGGTGACTGGATCTCACACGGCTGACTGCAGTGTTCCAGTCTTGGACCTGGCAGCTTGAAAATGAAACATGTTGGGTATATGTGTGTGTATGTCTCAAATCCTGAAAGGAGAGAAAAATAGAGGAGAAGCATTGCGATATGACCATTTCCCATGGAGGAGGCTTCCTTACTCCCCTCCACCTCTCTGTCTCTATCCTATGAGCACACAAACCCTCTGAGAAATTAAGAAGAAAAAAAAAAAAAATCATAGGTGCCCTTTGGAGAATTACTATAAAGAGGATACCTAATGATTTCTCATCAAAACTCTTACAAGGTTGCACTTGTGTGATGAAAGGAATAGAGAAAGTTGTCCTGATGAGGAAGAACTCTCTAGTAAAGCTTTCCTAGATGTTTTTCTGCTAAAGCTTCAGCTAACTTTCTCAAAATGCTCTCATAATAAGCAGATGTTATTGTTCTTGGCCCTCCAGAAAGTCAACAAGCAAAATGCTTTAAGCATCTCAGAAATATTTGCCATGAACTTTGCTCTTGACTAGTCCTTTGGCTCTGATTGGACCACTTCCACCTCTTGGTAGCTATCGCTTTGATTGTGCTTTGTCTTCAAGATCGTGCTGGTAAAGCCACATGTGTCATCTCATCTCTTGTTCTAACTCTTTGAAGAAATGCTTTAGGATTTTGATCCCAGTTGTTTGAAATTTTCATGAAATTTCATGATTTTAGCAGAATTCATATTGCTCTGATAGGGGCTTTTTTTTTTTTTTTTTGGAGAGGGTTTTTTTTTTTTTTTTTTTCGCTATAGGGTGCGTGCGCTCGCCAGACAGACAGAGAGAGACATAGAGACAGAAAGCGAGAAATCACCCCCCAGGGGGGATGGCCACGCCACAATCCCTTCTCCTCCATTCTCCTCTCAGGATCTTGGGCACACACGCACACGCGCCCAGCGTGAGTTTTAAGCCACCGGGTCCGGGACGTGAACCGCGGTCAACTACGTGGGAGTCCAGTGACATAGCCATTACACTAACTGCTGGTTCCCAAGGGGCTTTTTTTTTTTAAACTGTGTCTTATCCTTCTTAGTGTCTTAATGTAGATTTTGTTCAGTTGTGTTATAATTTAGCATGAGTTTATCCTGGTGTATATTGGAATCCAGTTTTTCATAATACACATTTTCCCGCTAACTTCTGAAGTCTCTCTCTCTCTTTATATATATATATATATATATATATATATATATATATATATATATATATAAACACATATACATATATATATATATATGATAAATGAAATAGATATATTTAACTGATCCACTTTAAGAAACTCTCCTAGGTCCCAGGGGCCAGGAATTATGTTTGCTCTGTTTGATTATGCTTATCTCTACACATGGTCTAGAATAAAAATGATGATAGCTAGCCAGCTTCACTGAGTGCCTACATACATTATAACTGATACAGCTTTCCCATGGGACAGGTCACATGGAAGAGCTCCAAAGACTTAAAAAAAAAAAAATTAGTTCAAGGTCATATGAAAGAATAGGAATGCATGGCCAACTCTTTATGACTCCAAATACACACTATGTGGCCAACTGGAACTTGTCTGGCCAAATATTCCCATTGCAAATTGCCATTATTGAGCATTTGCAAACCTAATGTTTGCAAGCCATAAGGCTACTGATTCTCTATATATCCCATTTCATTTTCCAGACCTGGTCCTGAATTGGACTATGCACCTGCAGCCTTCTTTCATTTTGATTCCATCTCATATGAGTTGAGGCTTTGGTAAAAATTTTCCAGAGACTATAAAGTCACAACTCAGTTCCCTGCCTCAGCAGGCAGCGAGGAAACCTTGTCCTCCCTAGAACAGGAGAGGTGCTCCTTGTCACCATAACTTCACTTAGGTCAGTATGTGACCATTGTGTGTAAAAGGACCAACTCTGCCAGCCCAAGGATCCCTTGCGTAGAGAGTCTTAAGAGATACCTTCTGACAATCAGAGTGGAATGTGACAAGTGCCTCAATACCAGGGCATAACGACTGCCTTGTCTTAGGCAGGTGTAGTCCACAAGACATCTGAATACCCTGTGAAATCTCCAAGAACTTAGGACATGCTGTTCCTCCCTTCCAGGGAAAGCAAGGAGAGGAGGCATAGCTTTCTTCCTCAACCATTAAATAGAACACGTAAGTCCCCTGTTTTACTAAATAAGAAATAGACCTATTTGATAGAGTAAGAAAAGAATAGAAAGTTAATCCAAGAAGTTCTTTTCTCTGACAATTCCATGAAAAATACTACTAAAGAGAAAAATCTTCTCTTAGTCTCTTTCCCATCATACTTCTCTCATCCCCACTTTAAAAAAAAATGAGTTGAGGTGACATTGATGGTCATTCTGGGAATTTAGAACATGATCAATGTTTTAGGGCTTGAATTTAGGTCTTGAATCTAAATCTATCAGTAAATTACACTTCTGGACCTTGAACAATAAAACCAGACTTCAATTTAAACAAAGTAATTCCAGCCTTGGAGAGAATGCCTCCTACCCTAATGTCACCCTAAATTGTTTTATTTATTAGGTTGTCAGGAAAGTCATGACATATTTTTCTTTTTGTTTTATGCAAAAGTGCATCATGACTTTTTTTTTTTGAGAAGTTTTTGCTATAGGGCACATGCGCTCACCAGACAGAGAGAGAGAGACAGAGAGACAGAGAGACAGAAAGCAAGAAATCACCCCCCAGGGGGGATGGCCACACCGCAATCCCTTCTCCTCCGTTCTCCTCTTGGGATCTTGGTCATGCACGCACACGCACCCGGCGTGAGTTTTAAGCCACTGGGTCCGGGACGTGAACTGTGGTCGACTACGTGGGAGTCCAGCGACATAGCCATTAGGCTAACTGCTGGTCCCGCATCATGACTTTTCTGACGACCCAATATTTTATACTTTAGCCTTATCTCCCCAGTTTCTTAGCATGTAAATTTCTAAAGATAAAACACAATCTCAAATTTATTTTGTGTCTCTCATGGCACTAGCAAAATATAGACCACATACATAGAGAAAGCGTCACACAGACACCTCGGGGCATGAAGAGGGTAATGCAATGATAGGAGTGGTCGTGGAGAAGTCTTTTATATCTCTCCACTCTCTGGCTCTTTGTTTTCTCATTGCAAGATGGAAATCTCTCTTGAAGTTCCTTCAGGTTCTAAGCAGTTTATTTCTCTGAACAAGACAGTGCTTCATCAGAAAAAATGATTTGGTCTAGAACCAAATGAGCTCTTTTAATTCTTTCTGTGTCACTGGTAAGCTTCTCTGTGCCTCATTTTCTTCATCTGTAAAGGAAATTATGCATGCCTCTCTTCAAAGTGTGATATGAAACTTAATTAAGAAATATAAAGGAAGGGGTCAGCTGGTGGTGTCGTGGTTAAGGTGCTGAATTCCCACATGGCCAACCTTGGTTCGAGTCCCAGACCCAGTAGCTTGAAACTCATGCCAGATGTATATGTGTGCATGCCCAAAATCCCAAAAGGAGAGTGGAGGAGAAGGGATTTCAGTGTGGCCATTCCCCTGGAGGGTGATTTCTCACTTTCTCTCTCTGTGTCTCTCTGGCAAGCATGTGCACCCTTATAGCAAAAATTTCTAAAAAAAAAAAAGTATTTATACACACACACACACACACACACATATATATAAGAAGGAAAAAAAAAAACTTTGTGAACCACAGAGCTAAACTCACAGAGAAGTAGCCATTGATGATAAGACAAAATAGTTGAATGGAGTTTACATGCAGAGGATCCTATGAAGTTAAGGATCTGTGCTGAACAAATAAAAAAGGTGGTGATTTCAGATGGCACAGCGTGGGAACAGGCAAGAGAAAAGCAAAAAGCATCTTCCATGTAAACAATGCAAGCTTTTGCCTTCTTGGCTGTTAATTACATGAAGAGACCAAGAGACTTGTAAACCCATCTGTTGCATCATAGATAATTCTGTACAGTTGAAATTGGATTCCAGCTCTTGGAGAGTGGGTTAAGTAGATGCCATCAGGCAGGAGCACTGTGAATAAAACAATAGGAAGGCACATTTGTACGGTTCTTTACCACTTTCAAAGCCCTTATACATACATTATCCCATTTAATCCCTATACCCGTGTGAAGTAGGTATTAGGTTCTTATTTTTTGAAGGAAGAAACTGAGACTCAAGGAGAATAAGTAACTTGCTCCAAATTGCACACAAGTCATAAATAACTACATCCACATTTCAGGTTCTGATCTGAAATTCTTTGGTTCTTTCAAATTTGAGGAATATCCTACATATCTCACTGAATTTCTTGAAATGACAATTAAACCCTCTTAGGAAAGATGCACTGTAGTTTTCCTATGGCACACTAGTCGACTTGATCGCCTGCATAGGAGAACTTGAAAGTGTTTTAAGCATTACTGCTTATCACCCAAGTAGACTGCAATGTAGATGGTAAAGATGCCTAGAGCTAGCCCATGATTAAAGTCACAAAAACATTATTGCCTTTGATCCTAGGGCTGTACACTGGGGATAGCCAGACAAGGGATATATATATATATATATATATATGTATATATATATATATACATATATATATATATATATATATATATACATACATACATATGTATGTATATACACACATATATATATATGTGTGTGTGTGTGTATGTGTGTGTGTGTATATATATAAAACCCAGGTCTTGGACTTCTAGAGGAGTCTTGGAACCTATATATAAATGTGATACTTGTCCCTAGGGTTAGACATTGACCGACAGTAGATCCTTATCCACTGTCTAAGATGTCTAAACAAGAGATTGCCTACTGTGTGCTATCATGTCTCTGTACCTGAGATGTGTTTGAAGAGAGGCATTGCCCTGCTACAGGAATGCCCTTTGTGTGCAGGGAAGCACAGAACAATACACTGGTATTCTAGTACTCAGAATACACTGGTCAAAAGCAGGTCATGAGGACAAGCCAAACTTCATGTCTCTACTCTCCCTTCCTTCAGCATACACCCAATACCCATCAGAAGCTAATTTTTTGGCAGGCTGTTTGTAGTATGCTCCTTTGAGCAAGATACTTCAGGGTTATAATATCCTCTCACTATCTCTTTTTCCTTAGGTATAGGGAACCCAGCTGCAGTCAAGATGAATTTAGTAGATGAGGGCTCTCTTTTCTACAGACTCTAACCATCTCTATCAATTGGCTGTGGTCAGTGGATTTACCTATTTTGTGGTAGATCTCTACTCTTTTCCTGTGAAGTTTTCTTCTCCAACAAAATGATTTTCACCCTTGGATTACTGGATGTTATCTGAAAAGGCATTCAAACTCTCTGACCTTGACTCCAAACTCTCTTGATTTCAAAGTATCTGGAGAATGACGAGCATGCCTCCTTTGCCACTGAGCTCTCTTTGAGGACTAATGAAATATTGAGCAACTTTCTTTTTTTTTTTTTTTTTTTTGGAGAGGTTTTTCGCTATAGGGCACGTGCGCTTGCCAGACAGACAGAGAGAGACATAGAGACAGAAAGCGAGAAATCACCCCCCAGGGGGGATGGTCACGCCGCAATCCCTTCTCTTCCATTCTCCTCTTGGGATCTTGGGCACGTACGCACACGCGCCCGGCGTGAGTTGTAAGCCACCGGGTCCGAGACGCGAACCGCGGTCGACTACGTGGGAGTCCAGCGACAGCCATTACGCTAACTGCTGGTTCCCGTTGAGCAACTTTCTTGAACTGACTACTTCAATGAGTGGAAGAGATCAATGAAGTGTATAATCCAAGAAAGTGTCTCATCCAGAAACAATTAAGAAAACAACAAAGCAACAAGGCATACATACTCCTAATGTTTTCAGTTTGGAAGTAGATACAATGTGAGGCCAAAGACATATAAAACATTTGGTTTTCCCAAAGAACTTGCACTCAAGCTATGAAGACACTTACTTTAGTAAGGTACAGAGTAATAAGACTTAATGTATTTCATTAATTTTTAAACACCTTATTTATCTACATATTTGTTGTGATTTTTCAGGCCACCTGGTCCAGGATTTGAACAGTACTTGGCCACGTGGGAGTCCAGTGCCTCAACCACCACACCATTTGCCAGCCCCTTTAACTAATTTTTTTTAATCAAAAAACTGTACATTTAAATGGGATGTTATCTTCAAATAATTGCCTTATTTATTTATTCTAATAATGTTTCTGTTGTGAGAAACATTTCTGGCATCCTCTTCAGTTTATTGATGAACGAGTTTGAAAGAGAGTCGGCACCCACCTCTCAGGAGGAAGACTCTCCTGCCTCAGTCCTGCATTGCAAAGAGCATTGACTGCGGTTAGATATGAAAGCCCAGGTTATCAGTTCTGGCTTCTGAAAGGAACACCTGGTTGCTTGGAAGTATCAGGTGATCTAGGAGGAAAAATACAAAATGGAAAGGATTGGTTTCAGGAGACAATGGACCCAGAGGATCAAAGGGTCTGGGAGGCACCAGCAGGCCTGAGAGCAGGCGAACCTCAGTGACACACACCTGGTGTCATTTTCTAACGTAGATTTCTGATTACTGGAAGGAGTCAGAAAACAATTGGTAAATGGAGAACACTATCTCTTCCTATGTAACCTCTGAGCCCAAAAGCCCAACAATTTGTCATTCTAAAGGGTATAGTGCCAGACCTTTTTTTGCAGATGGCCAAACCCTTGGATAAGCTCTTAAATGTGGTTGCTACTACTTATTTTTCTGATTTCTTGATTCCCTTCTCTCTCTCCTTTCTTTTCTCAAGAAAGCCTCTCTTTAAAGATTTACCTGATCGAGTTTCAAGAAAGTCCAGTCAATTCTTGTTTCCCACTTTGGATAATAGCCTGGTTAAGCTTTAATGTTAGGCTGCCCTGTATTCAATTAAATAGCCCATATATTTATTGAGCAACTACCCCGCACAAGGGCAGACATGCACTGTGAAAGATGTAACCCTGAACGATACATGATGCCCACGCTCGAACCTGGTTCTCTAATAGAGAGATAAAACAAACACTGATAACAGCAATCCAAGCAGAGTGCATTCAATATAGACGCAGAATTTTTAACTGGGAGAGGCCATGTTCTCACAGTGCTGGGTTAAGTGGGGAAGCTAGAAGTGGGGGTGACAGTTGCGGTAAGTCTCAGTGGATTCATAGAATTTTCCACTGGAGATGGATATGGTGGCCTTTCAGAAGGTGAGAGAGGAGGAATGAGTTCCTGAGTCAGTGAAGTGACAAAGAATTAGGAAGGAGTTGGTGCTAACAAGGGGCATGCCAGAGAACGCCTGCTCCAGTGTCACCTCCAGTGTGAGCCCTGCGTTTGATGACACTGCTTTGAAGAACCCACTGGAATGGACTCTGCAGCTGGCTTCTGTTTCTAATTTTCTGCCTCAGTAGCTGAACTGACAAAACCCATCAAATCCTGCCTTGAAGAAGGCCCTGAGTGCTAGGATTCTCTCAAATCAGAGGCATCTGGTGACTTCGACTGGCTATATTGCCAGTCTGCAATCAGTCTTGCTTTCTAAAGTACTGAATGTGCCCTTTTCTAAAAGAACAGAGGTCTCAAAGACAAGAAAGCAGTTGGAGTTTCAAGTTCCGACGTGAAAACTGATGTAGCAATAGAAGGAAAGGAGGAAAGGTCTAGAGAAGACAGAAAAGAATGTCTAGAAGAAAACAAAATGTTCCCTGGTTAAAAGATATACTAGACCGTGGACCACCCAGAAAGAGGACATAATCTAGGATTTGTAACAGCCGAGATAATGGGGTATGCCAATCCCTTTTCTCTGTTTGATAATTTCCCAGTGTTGGACACACATTTCAAGACTGTTCCACATGGGAGAAAGTGTGTGTGAGGGAGGTGCGTGTGTTGGTGTATAGTTCCAGCACTGAGACAGTGACATGGGTGACTGCCATCTCAGAAGCGAAGTTACTATAATCTCTCCTCCCACCTGGGTTGAGAAAAAGAGAGCTTTATTTAATGTAATGAACATGTGCATGCGCGTGTACGTGCGTGCATACGTGTGCGCATACGTGTGTGCATGTGCGCATGTGCCCAATGAACATCATGCATAGTGCCTGTGCTGTGTAGGAGGGATTTCTACTATCGCTATGCCACCTGGTGCCTGTGGCCTCGGAGATGGCTGCGGTGGAGGAAGAAAGAACAGGATGTTTGTGAGGGACAAGCCTGAGTGGCTTACGTTGTCGCTCACACCTTGCTAGCTCTCGGCCAGTACGCCCAGGTTTCAATCTACTATGAGGGAGGCCGGCAAATGTGGGGTCCAGAGCTTAAAGGGCTTTGTGGGGGTCAGACGGCGTCAGGTGAGCTGCATGTCACACTCAGTAGCCTCATCCCAGCATTGCCTTTAGGTTTCCAATTTTCATTTTCAGTGGTACTCTGCTAGGAGAGTGAATGCAAATGTCCCATTGAACTCCTGATGGAAGAAAGAGATTTGCAAGTCCTGAACAGAGCACGAAGCTTAGAATTCTCACCATGGGGGTCTGTGCTCTTGGTCTCAGCTGGGGGTGGGGGGAGAGACAGAAGACAATGGGAGGTGAGGAATGTAGGGGCAGCTGAAGCATTGCCTCATTGTGTTCCCAGATTCCAATACTGCAGCACTGGCTTCCAGAACGCCCGGTGACCTCACTGGATTCCATTCTCTATATTTGTTCACCATCAGTGCCTATTACTGTAAATAATTGAAAGGAATATAATAGGGTGAGAATTATTGTTGCCTCCCCGCTTTGCTTTTCATAAAATCTTTTTATATCAGAAGGGTCTGGCCCCAGCCACTCCTAGTTCTATAATTAGTTCTGGGCGCTGTTAGGACTGAGATTCAGCTAATGACATTTCATGGTTCAATCTTGGGGTCCCTCAGGCCTTTTAATCTGTGTTGGAGCAAAGGGCTGGGGTTACAGGTGAACGTGGGTAATTTTCACTAACAACACGGGGGTCTGTCAGTGGTTTCCTAAACTTTATAAATGATCAAGTGAGCCCTCAAGGCTAGTGTGCCAATCAGAGACCCCCTCCAGCAATATGGCTCCATTAGCAGATGAGAATGGTTATGGTTTCATTAGCCACAAACCACAGGTTTTCCTCATCTTCATGCTTTCATTTATGCCTTGGCCATCATTCTGCCACCTGCATGCCTTAAAGCAAAGTATTTTCTGCCCTAAGATGGTATCTTTGTTCTTGAAGCACTCTAGAATGCAGGAGAACTCGGTGGTCCTCACAGAGCCTCTGAGGCACGGCACACAGCCAGACTCGTGGTGGGTAACATCCTCTAGGGAAAACATACTCAGAGGGATCAGTAAGAACCTCGTCTTTGGAAACGGAGGTCTAAGGGAATCAAGGGACTTGCATGTCTGCTTTCCACTATCTTCTCCATACTCGACCACACTGTCCTCCTCTCAAGGATTAGATCTTCTGTCTTGGTTTCCATGCTAGCCGTGTTTTCCTGCTTTTGCACTTACCCCTCCTTTTGATGCACTGCCCTTCCTGCCCTGTCCTGCAAAACTTCTATTCTTCCCTAAGACCCAGTATAATCATTTCCTCTCTTTGCACTTTCCCTTATCTCTTTAAAGATGAGTTGACCACTCTTTAATATACATTATCACCAGCCCTTATCTTAACATCATTACTGCAATAATCACATCATGATAGAACAGCGAAGTAACTGTTTTTCTACACCACATATGAGCTCCAGGGAATAAACTTTGTCCTGATCCTCATCTTAGTATCTTCAGAGCCTGGAATGGGTTAGGGACATGGTAGATATTCTACCCAAGTTTTGTAGGGGAATAAGTATGTTGACCCTTTCCCCGGACATAAAGATGACTATAAGGTTGAGAAAGACAACAAATGCAGAATGCTTGGGATGCTTTAGAAAAAAACCCTAATCAAATATTATTTCGAGACTTCGAGCCTCCATTTGTCTTTACTTTCCAGTAAATGTGGTGAGAAGGGTGATTGCAGTTTCATGCCAAGACCTCCCTTCTTTGCTCTGCTGCCCACATTGGATAGGAAGGTGGGGCCAGAGTCCTATTGCTGGCGTGTCAGCAAGGTTGCTATAACATCACATGATCTCCATAGCTGAGAAGTCCTACGGCCAGGGTGAGCCACACTCCACCTCATCATTAAGCTACCATGTTGGATATTAATAGCCCTGGGCAGTGTTGTCTGTGTGGGCAAATGCTGCCTTTTCCAAGCTGTGTAAGCCCCCATCTCTCAGAGACAAAGTGATCCACAAATAACCGCAGCATGCTCTGAATTCCTCTGAGTAGGGATCCATGGGGATAATTAACAGGGCAAGAAGGAATGGGCTCTGGAGGAGCACCCCGCCCCAATATCTCTTGGTATCCCAGAGCTCACGGTAGGGGCTGATTGGGGGATAGAGAGAAAAGAGCCTGGGTAGGTGGAAAAGGTCAGCACTCCTGGATTTCAGTCCTGCTCCTACAGAAGCCAGCTAGGGACTTCAACAAAATGACTGAAGTGTTCTGGGGTCCAGCTTCTTCTTCACCTGGGTGAACGATCTGCTGATTTCATAATGTGTTTTGATATAAAAGAAGAAAGTCTTGTGAGATGCATTTATAGACTGCAAGATAATAGATCAAGGCAAAGGAAAGTGGTGGTGATGATGATGGTGGTGATGGCTTGTTAGGAGAAGATATCCTGGAGAAAAGCAGGAGGTCGTCTTCACGGTGACCACCTCTAGAAATCTATCAGGAACAGGCACTATGGATTTGCATTCTCTGCTTTCTTTACTCTCTTTCCAGGTCAAATGTCTTAGGCTTCTTTAAACACATGAACCTACCCACACTTGGCAGAAGCTTTGCCTTCCCTAGCAACCTTCCTTTCACCCCCTACACACAGCTGTGTTTGACTAGCAACCATCTTCATTTTCTCCAAGAACTATAATAGTTCAAAAATTGTTTCAGAAAATGTTTTGATTAGCTGAAACGCTCCGTGTTCCATGCCATTCTTTTATCTGTGCCTCCTGGAACAACCTGACATTTGCCCCACTTTCTATTGCTTCACTATGGGTGAGTGATTTCATCTCTCTCCCTCAGTTTCCTCATCTGTGAAGCATCCAGGTTATAATAATATCTATACATGACAGTGAGAAGAATGTCTGGCCTTTGTAAGAGTTCAGTGAATGTTAGCTGGCAGTGCCTACCTTCCCCCATCACCTGATTTGATATATTCCATCATCTTTTAAGAGATATGGTGTTGATTTTTGTAGTGCAGTAACTCAGGGTGGCACAGATCTCCTGACTGCTCCACTAAGAGGACCCAAAAGAAATGGGAAAGAAACCATCACTTTGCCAACCCTGATGGGCTGGGACTCATTGTTGGTGACTCTTCCTCTGGTTGCCATCTGTCATGAGAGGTTATGGCTCCAGGTGAGAGGGTACGGCACGACCCCCACAGCACAGTGAGGAAGAGTCACCAGGTCTCTGTGCCCCAGGAGCTTTAGGCATTGTCGGAGTCCCTTAGGGTTGCCATGGCAAAGCACACAAGCTTGGAGCTTGAACAACAGAAATTCATTGTCTCACAGTTCCCAGGCAGTAATCTGACATTAAAGTGTCAGCAGGGAGGACCACAGTCCCTCTGAAGGTGTCCTAGCTTCTGTGACCTCACGGCTTTGGGCTGCCCAACTCTATCTTTGCATACATTCTGCCTACATTCATGTCTCCCTGCGTCCAAACTTTCCCCTTTTTGTAAGGACACCAGTTCTGTTGGATTAGGGTCCTCCCTAATGATCTCATGTTAACTTGATTACCTCTGTAAAGACCCTATCTCCAAATAATATCATCTTTTGAGGTACTGGGGGTTAGGAATACAACCTATTGGCTTGTGTCCCCTGGATCCTTACTGCAGCATGAACAAAACTTATGAGAAGGATGGATTGACTTTCATTTCATATGCAAAGGAGCTGAATCCTAAGAAAAGAATGAACGAGGAAAAGAACATGAGTCTCCAGAACTAGAATTTCCAGATAGACCTCTCCACTTCAACTGTGGGCCTCAGTGAATATCCCACACCAGCATTGGATCACCTCTGCAGTTGGGTAGAATTCAGATTTCTCCCATCGCACCCTACTCCCAGTGAATTGGGAAGTCTGGGGATGGGATTTAGTACATGTTAAACAGGTTCACCAGGTAACTTTCTTCTTACCAAAGAGTGAGAATTGTTTTCCAGTATAGTGAGTGGATCTGGGTGTATCTGTGGCCTAGATTGGAAACCAGAGTGGAACTGGGAGGATTAGAGGCAGCTGTGGCTCCTGGGGCGGATTGATGGATTCCAGCATCTGGTTGCATGAGAAGCCGAGTCCAGGCCTGCAGCAAAGCCCTGGATAGTTTCCACTGCCACATTTTCCTGGTGGCTTAAGAATGACAACTGTGTGTAGTGACCATGATCACAGACTTAAACTGAAGTTGAGGAGTGTGGGGTTTTTAGGACTGGGCCCAGTGACTCTGAGCCCTCTGAACCACAGCTTGGGGACACCCTCAGAGCTCAAGATAGGGACACTGAGGTGTATAACAAAAACTGATTGTCCCAATACTAGATTTTTTTTACACTGGAAATTACTCCTTACAATAATATTAGCACCTACAGAAGGCATATAAAAATTAATTTTTTATCCGAAGAAGTACTAATCCAAATTAACTGTTTTGTAAAAAATAGATAGGAAAGGAACCAAGGAGAAAAATAGAGAGGCAAGGCATTTGAGGAACACAGAAATGGACGATTGTCTGTTGATGATAACACATATGAGATCTTCAACTGGACTGGTATGAAGTGTATTCATGTTGGGTAAATTCATTTTACATGCTGGAGTGATGTACAGTGATTGAATGTATAAAATAAAATAAAAAAGGATAGGTAAGCGTAAAAATATAGATCTTTTATAAAAGATAAATAAATTCATGCTCAAACTTCTGTGTTGGTAAAAGTTAGCAGTGAGGATGGTTACTGGAGCTAGACAAAACAGCACAAAGGGCTCGATTACCCTGGTTCTCCAGCATCCATAACTCTGATGCAACAAAGCTGCTTTGGGGATCTCCTCTGGAGCCTCTTTGCTCCAGACTTCAATATTCTAGGATCAAAGCAAGGGCAGAGGAGGGACCTGCAGTTGGCGTAATGGCTATGTCGCTGGACTCCCACGTAGTCGACCGCAGTTTGAGTCCCGGACCCGGTGGCTTAAACTCACACCGGGCGCATGTGCGTGCGTGCCCAAGATCCTGAGAAGAGAATGGAGGAGAAGGGACTGTGGCGTGGCCATCCCCCCTGGGGGGTGATTTCTTGCTTTCTATCTCTCTGTCTCTCTCTGTCTGTCTCTTCAAAAAAAAAAAAAAAAAAAAAGCAAAGGCAGAGGAGAGAATTAGCTGATGCCCTCAGCAATGGTGTAGTTCTCTGGCTGGCCTAGAGTGCAGTGACAGAACATGGTGTATTGGGAGCCAGATCCCACATGGTCCCCTGCTGTTCAAGCCCTGGCCCTCAGGAGCTTGAGGGGAGCACAGGATAGGATGTGTACATCCAGGGTCCTGATGGGAGGGAGGAATAGGAGAGGGGTGGTTGCAGTGTGATCATGCTGCATTGTGATCTCTCTCTTTTTCTCTCGTTAGTGCACGTGTCTTATGGCAGTTAAAAATTTTGAATAAAATAATAGTATAGTTCTTTTGTGTTATTGCAGAAGCTTCCCATTTCCTAGAGGAAACTTAGCTCCATTTTACTGAGAAACAATCTGCTGTAAACAGGAAGATATTCCCTCCATTAAAACAATCAAGCGGAACTCCACCAATATATTCAGAAGTGTTGCAAACAGGTTATTTGTTGGTGTGGATGATCAAAGACAGGGTAAAACAAAGAAAAATTGCACTAGCTTTGGAAAGCTAAATCCCTTTGCTTTTGCATATGTCTTTCTTGTATTTGGGGGAGTGGTCAAAAGATTTAATTCTTTCACATATTTATTTGTTTATTTTAAGAGAGATTTTTCTTTTCTTTTTTTTTTTTTTTTTTTGAGAGGTTTTCGCTATAGGGGCGTGTGTGCTCGCCAGACAGACAGAGAGAGAGACATAGAGATGGAAAGTCACACCGCAATCCCTTCTCCTCCATTCTCCTCTCGGGATCTTGGGCACGCACGCACACACGCCCGGCGTGAGTTTTAAGCCACCGGGTTTGGGACGTGAATCACGATCGACTACGTGGGAGTCCAGCGACATAGCCATTATGCTAACTGCTGGTTCCCAAGAGAGATTTTTCTATAGGGCATGTGCTTTCACTGTAGAGACAGAGAGACAGAAAGTGAGAAATCACCCCCCAAGGGGGATGACCACATCATAACCCTTTCTTCTTCACTCTTCTCCTCCACTCTCCTCTCAGGATCTTGGGCACACAAACACACCACCTGGCATGAGTTTAAGTCACCAGGTACAGGACTTGAACTGCAGTCAACTACATGGGAGTCCAGTGACATAACCATTATGCCAACTGCTGGTCCTTAAAATCTTAGCTCATAACTATGTGTGACTTTTCAATGTAGAATTGGTAGGAGGAGGTGAGTACGGGATTCAAGACTTCTTTGAAGGAGTAGTGGTGTAGATAACCCACAAAGGAGTGGCGAG
This sequence comes from Tupaia tana, assembly GCA_026018925.1. Classification (NCBI taxonomy): domain Eukaryota; kingdom Metazoa; phylum Chordata; class Mammalia; order Scandentia; family Tupaiidae; genus Tupaia; species Tupaia tana. Next base: position 112,286,748 of record JAKSZU010000006.1, read on the forward strand.
GAAGAGTTGACCACCTCTGTGCCAGTCTGGGCCATGGAACAATCTCTGTTTTTTTTTTGTTTTTGTTTTTTTTTTGGGGGGGAGAGGTTTTTTGCTATAGGATGCATGCGCTCGCTAGACAGACAGAGAGAGACATAGACAGAAAGTGAGAAATCACCCCCCGGGGGGATGGTCACGCCGCAATCCCCTTTCCTCCATTCTCCTCTCAGGATCTTGGGCACGCACGCACACGCGCCCGGCGTGAGTTGTAAGCCACCGGGTCCGAGACGTGAACCGCAGTCGACTAGGTGGGAGTCCAGTGACATAGCCATTACACTAACTGCTGGTTCCCTCTGGTTTTGACCGTATCATCATACCAGGTATTTGGCATGTTTTCTGTTTCCAGAGGGTTGGGGCAGGGAGCTCATGTATTAATACCAGTGGCTGCATGGGATTGTTTTTGTTTGTCTGAAGAATCCACAGGTGCTTCGGCTTTCTAATATGCACAGTAATATGTTATTTTTTGGGGGGAAATACCATAAGAAAGACCAGAATAATCTCTGACTATACCAAACAGCTTGCTCAAGGACACCCTTCAGACTCCCCATATTATTTCCACTGTAAATGCACAGTAGAGAAGGAGACAGTAATCAGTATTAATTTTAGGCAGGAAAGTCAAAGTCCCATTTCTTATTGTGTAGGTCCATTGAAATGGTATTCTTTTTTTTTGGAGAAGTTTTTGCTATAGGGCACGTGTGCTTGCCAGACAGGCAGAGAGAGACAGAGAGACAGAAAGCAAGAAATCACTCCCCAGGGGGGATGGCCACGCCGCAATCCCTTCTCCTCCATTCTCCTCTCGGGATCTTGGGTATGCACACACACACGCCCGGTGTGAGTTTAAGCCACCGGGTCCGGAACTCGAACCGCAGTCGACTACATAGGAGTCCAGCGACATAACCATTACGCTAACTGCTGGTCCCTAGGTCCATTGAAATGGAAACAGAACTATATTGGCTAGCATCTGTGTCCTCCCTTCTTAGGCCTGGGCTCCAGTTACAGGATAAGCTGCAGCAAGACTGAAGGAGGTTGCCAAGAAGCCGTTTCTGAGAAGATCCCTTTGGGATCCTGATTAAAGAAAAATTGGTGTTTTTACAAATATTATAATCAGAAAACAAGATACTCACGTACCTAGGTGAGGTAAGGTCCGGTCCAGAGGTGGGCTGTGGGTGATGGTGTTGTAGATGGTCCCCAGCAGTCCCTGGATTTTGTGACAGTCATTCAGAAGGCAGAACTGTCCAGCCTTAGTAGCCACAGCCACCGAATGTTATTAATGTGATTGATGTGTGATAATGCCTGTAGTCTTGTTTAGAACAGCCTCCTCCCCCACCACCGCATGATTGATTGCTATCATTATCAATAGTACTATTTGCAATTAGTAGTAATTGCACACTCATCTTGAAGATCTCTCGGAGGTAATTGGATCACACTACTTAAGAATTCAGTCCTCTCTGCTGCCTTCCCTGTTTCTTTTCTTCCTACATCTTCATCCCATGGCTGAAAGGGAAAGAGAAGATAATTAATATTAGTCAGGTCATTATGTTTCATTGAGATTTATGAAATGAAGTGTTCCAATACACGGTCACATGTTAGCTCTTCAGCATCCTTGCTCTTCAGTAGCAGGTCTGTGTTTAACTCTTAGGGTTCCGGGGCAATTCTTGGCCATTAACTTGATGCTTCTGGGAATACATTAAGTCTTCAATCAGGAACCATTCACTGGAAAATCATGCAGCTCACGTAACCCATGAAGGTAAACATGGAGTTCAGCTAAGGCCAGACGGTGCACATGTGGAGAACCAGACCCTCACACCCTGGACTCTGGACTCCTGGGCCAGTGCGCTTCCTGCAACATCTTGCTACTTTTGCGAGGTGGCTCTCCAAGGCCCCTGTGGCACAGCTGTACAGTTGCTCAGTCTGTGCTCCTGCACCCGTGTCATGGGTGGCACAGCAGAAGACAGAGAACTCCGCCTGCATTTATAACTCAAGCATCTTTCCTGTCAGACAGCCTCTGCGTTGAGGAGCCAGTTCTTCCTAACTAACCTACTCATTAGCTAGTACTTAGTGAGCACCTCCTGATTGCTCCCGTCTAGGAAAACAGGGTTGTTCCACCTGTGAAGCCTTAGGCATTGTGCTGGGTCCTGCGGCTGTGATGCTAATGACATGGTCTCTGCTATTATCAAGAATCCAGGCAAAGCATACAGCCAAGACTAACAAAGGCGAGTGCCACATCTACAGACGTGCCTGACGATGAGCTGCTTCTGCTAGTGTAACAGGGACAACCACTGACGGCCCAAGAGTGGGCAGTGGGCTCATTTGTATCTAACTCATGGGTGCCAGCTGTGACCCAGGCCGTGCTAATTATTACAGTACAGGTAGTCTTTGTTCTTGCCTTCATGCATGGCACATTCCGGTAAAGAGAAAGACCATGGAGAGAGCAGAACAGAATTGATTCATACACTCAACTACCATTCGGTTTGAAGATCACCCCCACAAACACACACACAGGGAAGGCAGAAAGAGAAAGAGACAGAGAGAAGGAAAGTCAGAAATCACCCCCTAGGGGAGATGGCCATGCTGCAATCCCTTCTCTTCTCTTCTCCTCTCAGGATTTTGGGCATGCAGGCACACATGTTCTGATTCAAGCTTCCAGTTCTGGGACTCAAACTGTGGAGTCAGTCCTGTTGGAATCCAGTGCCTCAACTGCCATTTATTTAGTATCTGTCACGGTCCCTATTCCCAGAAAGTTTACAGTCTGGCAGGTAAGGTGCATACATACAACAAAAGGAATAAAATGATAAAATAATGGTAGCCTGTATCGAATGTATTAGGAAAACAGAGTATTGATTAAAAGGCCTGGTACTAGAGTCAGGCTACTAGGTTTAAACCTCAGCTTCAGCACTTGCTAGCTGTGTGACCCTGAACAAATTATCTAATTTCTCTGTGCCTCAGCTACTACAGTAAGTGTGGATTATAGTTCCTCTGACGACTAAATCATCTAATGGGGGGGGGGGGGGAGGAGGGAGGTCTTCAAAAAGTTCACAGAAAATGCACATCATTAAAAATGTTTGCATAGCAGTTAGCGTAATAAATCTCAAAATTGTTTTGTACTGAAATAAATTTCCACTTTAATTCCATTTTTCTACAAACTACATCTTTTATGCCAGCAGGCCAGTGTGTGTGTGTGTATGTGTGTGCATGTGTGTGTGTGTGTGTGTGTGTGTGTGTGTGTGTATGTGTCTGTATGTATGAGAGTGAGACAGAGAGAGCTCCCCCAGCAGGACCCGGTCATGTCGTAATCCTTTTTCCTCCAGCTCTTTATGAGGATTGGGATCTTGGGCAGTGGAGGCATCTCCATGTGTTTTTCAAGCCGACAGGGCTAGAACCTGAGTTCTGGTCCAATCTGGGATCTGGCTACCTCTGCACAGTGATTAACCACCGTGTTATGGGGCTGCCCCTCCATGAGCGTTTGAAGCTCATATCAGTAATGAAGTTAGAATAGTGCCTGGCCTACACTCAGTTTTATGTATCAGTAGAGTTGACAGTGCAAGGATTTACTGACTGAATTCATTGTCCTAATCTGACATTTCCACAACAAGGAATATATACTTTGAAGGACAATGACTGCTGGAGCCAGGTCGTACTGATCCATGGGGATCAATTGTTCTTATCCCTCCAACTCTGCATCCAGTGAATTAAAACTCTTTTCCCAAACTCTGCATCCATCGGGAGCTTGAGATTGCTGTAGGAGCAAGAGCGCCCACATCACTGTCACTGGGGCTGGCCTTTTCCTGGGCTTCCGACCCCTGCCACTGGAGAGGGTCTACAATGAAGGAGAGCTCAGACTGCTGGAGGCCTGCTCCCTTCCAGGTGATGCTCAGGGGGAGCATTTACAACACAAAGCCGGTGAATGCTACAGATAAAAACTTTATTTCCCCCTCAAAAAATCGATTGTTCACCATTTAGTGGGACACACTGGTACACACACTTAGTAAAACAAGGAGGAGTTGGAGTTCTTTCTAGAAGTTCTGAACTGACCATGTCTAATGTGATATATTTGTGAAACATGTATTTGTTGGGAACCAGCAGTTAGCGTAATGGCTATGTCGCTGGACTCCCACGTGGTCGACCGTGGTTTGCGTCCCGGACCCGGTGGCTTAAAACTCACGCCGGGCGCGTGTGCGTGCGTGCCCAAGATCCCGAGAGGAGAATGGAGGAGAAGGGATTGCGGTGTGACCATCCCCCCTGGGGGGTGATTTCTCGCTTTCCGTCTCTATGTCTCTCTCTGTCTGTCTGGCGAGTGCACGCGCCCTATAGCGAAAAAACCTCTCCAAAAAAAGAAAAAAGAAAAAAGAAACATGTATTTGTTAAGAAGTTCTAAAACACCTTGTTTTCACATGTTCATTACACCGGGCTCATAGGAATTGGGGCTCATTGGCCTAGAAACTGGCGATCCCAATAAAAGACAAGCATAGCCGTCAATGCTGTGCCACAAAGCTAAACTCCTCACCAGCCCCATGTGTCACCTTGACAGCGTGTGTGCAGTTTGGATGCCTGCCTAACTTAGGGGTGGTGCCTTGGTGGGGGCTGCAGAATCCTACTCCTTATAACTGTTAGAAGATGAGTACTTCCTGTCCATCACTGAAAACAATACTTATAAAAATGAAACCTAACATAAGAATCAACCTGTTGAAAAAGTGCTAGCATTCACATTTATTTTAATGAAAAGTAAAAGTATACCACAATATTTAATGTAAATATCAAGGCACAAATTATATCTTTCCCACTTAATATTATCCATTACTAACTGTTCATATGAATATTTATGCATTACTAAGTGTCGAACACTCTTGTGAATGCTTTGTGTGTATTAACTCAATCCCGAAGATAATTCTAGGAGGCAGTTATTAATCTTGTTTTACTAATAAGAAACTGAGGCCCCCGAAGATTAAATAACACGTTTAGGGCCTCCAGCTGGTAAATCTTAAACCAAGACATGGGGCCAGCAGGTGGTGTGGTGGTTACGGCTCTGGATTCCCACATGGCTGACCACCGTTTGAACCCCGGACCTGGTGGCTTGCTTCCTCGCTTTCCCTTTCTCTCTCTCTCTGTCTCTCTCCGGTCAAATTTAAAAATAATAAGAAATGGAATTAAATAAATCAATAATTCTATAAAAACCCACAACAACAAAACAAAACACTGGATGTCCCTGATCCTGAGAGAAAAATGGAGAAGAAGGGATTGTGATGTGATCATCCCCCCGACCCCCAGGGGGATGATTTCTCACTTTTCCTTTCTCTCTCTCTGGCCAGCACGCCCTATGGCAAAAATCTAAAACAATAACAAAAACCAAACTGAGATACAGCCCAGGGTTCCAGAGCCTTTGTCCTGTGCAGACCACTTCTCCAATGCAGAGACCTCACAGCATCTCTTGCGATCCAGCTGGTTGGAGCCAGCCTATCTGTGGATGAGAGTGGCTGCTAATACTGAGCTTCATGATAAGGCAGTCTCACCAGGAACAGCAGCGCAGGGCAGGGCCTGGAGCCTCACGGACTCTCTCCTTCAGGGCGTGCCGGTGTAGAGTTGGCCTGAAAGTGGGCACTTCTTACATCTTGCACCCTGGTCCTGGACCTGCCGCTGGGTCACCACAAGCCTATAAGCTCTCCAAGCTTTCACAACTTCAGGTGTGCTGAAAAAGAAGCCTATGAAATCCAAAGCAGTGATGGCCTGAAAATCCACAAGCATCGTCTTTGAGTATTTCCAGACAGAGCAGGGAGGCCGATGAGGCTTCCTGGCCCTGCTTGCAGGCTTCCAGGCAACTCGGACTTTTTATTGGTTGTGCTTTATTTTCATCTTTTCCAGTTTTATTGAAGTTTAATTGACAAATAAGCACTATATATATTTAAGATGTACAACGTGATGTTTCAATATAATTATACATTGTAAAATGATCACCATGATTAAGGTAATTAACATATTCATCAACTCAAATAGTTACCATTTTCCTTTTTCTTTCTTTTTTATTTTGGAGTGAGATCAGTTAAGATCTACTTTTAGGAAACTTCCTGTATACAGTTCAGTATTATTAACTATCACCTCCACACTGTACATTAGGTCTCTAGAACTTATCCATCTTACAACAAATTGCAGATTCATATACTTTGACCAATATCTCCCCATTTCTCTTCTTCCCAAAACCCTGACTAGAACCACTTTACTCTCTACTTCTGTGAGTTTGACTGGTTTTGATTCCACGTGTAAGTGACATCAGGTGGTATTTGTCTTCTTCTATCATCCTTGTCACAGATAGCAAGGCCCTCTTTTTTTTTTTTTTTTTTTTCTTTTTTAGAGGTTTTTGCTATAGGGCGTGTGCGCTCACCAGACAGACAGAGAGAGACATAGAGACAGAAAGCAAGAAATCACCCCCCAGGGGGGATGGTCATGCCGCAATCCCTTCTCCTCCATTCTCCTCTCGGGATCTTGGGCATACACGCACACATGCCCGGTGTGAGTTCTAAGCCACCGGGTCCAGGACGTGAACCACAGTCGACTACGTGGGAGTCCAGCGACATAGCCATTACGCTAACTACTGGACCTCTCTTAAGGCCCTCTTTTTAAAGGCTAGGCAGTATTCCATTCTACATGTATACATAGGTGTGCATGCGTGTGCATGTGTGTGTTTGTCTTAGTTCATTCATTAGTTGAAGGATACTTAGAGCATTTCCATTTTATTACCAAGAAGTAAAATTGCTGGATTATGCGGTAGTTTCTATTTTAAATTTTGAGAAATCTCCATACTGTTTTCCATAATGGCTGCACTAATTTATATTCCCGTCAGCTGTGTCCAAGTATGCCCTTTTATTTGCATGCCTACTGACACATATTATCTATCTTTTTGATAATAATTCTAACAGGTGTGAGGTGATATATGATTGTGGTTTTCACTTGCATTTCTCTGGTTAGTGATATTGAGAATCTTTATTTACCTGCTGGCCGCTCTTCCTGTGCCATAGAAGGAGCTCTACCCGCCCTACCCTCCCCAACAATGCAGCCACTCTCCTTTCACTGCCAGATACCCACTCCTAATGTCTCCTGTCACCAGCCCAAGGGTGTCTTTCCTCCATCTTAGCAGCAGCAGTTGCACTGCACACCTTATTCCCACAGATTTAAGTAGGAGCTAGCTTGTTTGTTTATTATCATCATAATCTTCTTTATATTACATTGGATTATATATAACTTTACAGTGTATTACATTGCTTTTTCAGAAGGGAATGCCATGCATATCAGTCAATACAGAGACATTAATCTCCCCACTTCATCATTCAATATCTTTTCAATGTTTTTCCCAATCATTATTATTGTTATTCTAGTTATTATTATTATTTTTAAACCGTCAATTACTATTTCTCATTTTGCTTGTAAAAAGGCTTTACCTATCATGAAATACTTCTCAGAACAATCAAGTTAAGAATACTATACAGGGTAGGGCCTAGCTTTTGACCCTCTTCCCCTAGGCCTTTGCAATACTCACATCCATCTTTTTCTTGTTATTCATTTACCTTACCTATAAAGAAACACCCTGTGTGGAGACATGACGATAAATGAAATGAGGACCCCTAAAGGCCTGGATGGCTTTGAAAGCAGAAGCTGTCGAGGTACACAGTATCATGTGACTTCAAGCCCCACACTCCTATCCTGACGACTCGCTGGGTTTAGAAACTGTCCCATGCCATTTTTAGTGAGTGAGAGAGGAATGGGTGAGACCCACTAGGCTTTGTTGCTCTCAGGGAGATGGTGGCTGTGTATCTGCACCGGGGACCCAGGATCTGCAAGGAAACAGCTTTTTCTGCTGCTTGTCCTGGCATTGAGACAGACCTAACTGAGGCATGGGTCTCTGGAGGAACTTGCACGCAGGTATAGGGGAGGCACAGGCCATCCAGGCACATGGAGAATGTGCAGAAAGTGACAGACCCGTACAGTGGGTGCCAGCCATGAAGGGTGGGCTCAGCAGGGCCTGCCTGTGAGACATGCCAGGGATAAGTAAGGAGAAGTGGGGCACTGCTTCTAGTCTTCCTGGGCTCATCTAAGGTAAAAGAAGGATTAAAGGTCCCTGAGGAGAGTGCATGAGACATGGAAAAGACCACGGCAGCATCTGTAAGCAATTGTTGATCTGGAATGTGGTTGATTTAGCTGCTGGGAAAATACCATTGATGCTGGGACCAGAAATTGGCGTAATGGCTATGTCGCTGGACCCCCATGCAGTCAACCACGGTTGGAGTTCTGGACCCGGTGGCTTAAATTCACGCTGGGTGCATGTATGTGTGTACCCAAGATCCCGAGAGCAGAATGAAGGAGAAGGGATTGAGGCATGGCCATCCCCCCTGGGGCGGGCGGTGATTTCTCACTTTCTGTCTTCTTATCTCTTTCTCTGTCTTTCTCACAAGTGCATGCGCCCTATAGCAAAAAACTCTCCAAAAAAAAAAAAAAAAAAAAAAAGCATTGATACTATATAGGTATCAGAGTAATGCCAGAGAATGGAGGCATAGGAACTGAGGACAGTAAGCTATGTGGCCTTGGGTAAGCTGCCTTCCCTCTCTGGACTTTGTTTTTTTTCCTCATGAAATAAGTTGCAGACAGGTATGCAACTGAAACTAGTTGGTCTTTAAGCTTTTTTTTTTATGAGAGGTTTTTGGTATAGGGCACATGCACTCACCAGAAAGACAGAGAAACAGAGAGACAGAAAGCGAGAAATCACCCCCCAGAGGGGATGGCCACGCCACAATCCCTTCTCTTCCATTTTCCTCTTGGAATCTAGGGCATGCACACACATGTGCCTGGCATGAGTTTAAGTCACCGGGTCTGGGACTCAAACTGCAGTTGAAGCTGTTTTGTAATTCTAAAAGTCTAAGATCTTTGAGCCTAGATGTTCTCCAAAATTCTGTAATTCTGTGGTTATTCTTCCCAAAAGAAACTTTTAAATAAGTCTCTGAGGCTGGAGAGACAGCTCTCCTGTAGAATTTTACACCACTGTACAGTGCAGTAAGAGCTCAGCTTATCTGCTCACCATCAGATCTGTATTAAGGACCCATAAAGGACAGATGGTGAAGCTGTACCTTTGCCTTGCTTGGCATCCACATGAAGGTATCTTCTTGCTACTTCAACTTTCCCTCTACCTGCTTCCTTCTTCCTTTGCTGAAATTCTTTACTGAGTGAGACCATGTGTCAGACACATGGGACGAGTGAGCAATGAAGTGCAGAGTCTCGGCTATAGACGAGGGAGCAAGTGCAGGGAAGAACAGCCTCCTCCGTCCTTCTCTTGCTCCTCCTCCCTTAATAGATGTCCCTCAGAGAGCTGGCTGTGTTCTGTCCTTCACGAACATTCAGAGCGTATTTACTACATGATGGGCATTATGCTAGGTACAGGGGACTCGAGTGAATAAGGCCCCATTTTCATCCTCTCAATTAGCTTTCTGAAAAGTCTTAACGCAGAGCCTATGGGGAAGTTGTGCAGTTGAACACAGGCACGTGATCATAGTCATAAGCAGTGCGGTGGGAGCTGTGTAAGGGGAGTGCACAAGTGTGCAGAAAGAGAGGTGTTGCATAGAGAGAGTGGCGGGCCCCTCTCTGGGTTGAGAAAGGATTCTAAGAGGAAATGGTTGGTTTCCCCTGTGGACAAGGAAGAGAAGCAGATTTCAGGCAGAGCATGTACAACGGGATAAAATCGGTAGGTGCTTCCTGGAAAACGATAGAATGCGTTGTGTGAGTGTGTGTGTGTGTGTTTGAGTGTGTGTGTGTGTGTGTGTGTTAGGGTTAGGTGGGTTGCTGTGAAGAGGTTAGTGACTCATGAGATTGGGCTGGAAGAGTGTGCGGAGCATGGCTCGTGGAGATGCCTGATTGGGATACTAGACAACTTGAACTAAAACCTGTGGGAAGTAGGAACCTTAAACAGGAACTAAACTGATGAGATGTGCTTCTTGCCTCAGTGGGAATATCCAGTTCTTAGGGCTGCTGCAGCCAAGTATCACAAACTGTAATAGGTGGGTTAAAACCATAGACATGTATGGTCTCACAGTTCTGGAGGCGAAAAGTTTGAAATTAAAGCATGTGCAAGGTTGGTTCCCTTTGTGAGGCTCCGAGGGAAAATCGCACCTCGTCTCTCTTCTAGTTTCTGGTTCTCGATGGCAGTACTTGGTAGGGGAATAACAGACAGACAGGGAAGAGTGCTGGCAATGAAACCTGAGCAAGCCAAAAATACGAGGGGATACAAGAGTAAATAAAGCAAGAGAAGTTTGTTTATTGATCTCTGTGATGGTTAACTTATGGGTAAACTTGATTGGGCCATGAGATGCCCAGATATTTGGTCAAATATTATTCTGAGTGTGTCTGGGAGAACATTTGTTAATCTCTGGATGAGAGTAGCATTTGAATTTGGAAACAAGTAAAGCCCATTGCCCTCCCTAATTAAGGGTGGCCCTCACCCAGACAGTTGAAGGACTGGATAAAACAAAAAGGCTGACCTTTCTGCATGTAAGGGGGAACTCCTCCTGCCCAAATACAAGAACTGGGGCCTTGTCCTGCCATTGGATTCAAACTGAAGCATTGACTGTCCTTGAGTTTTGAGCCTGCTGACTTTTGGACTAGAACTTATGCTATTGACTCTTCTGGGTCACCGACTTGCCAATTGCAGATTTTAAGACTTGTCACGTGTGTGTGTGTGTGTGTGTGTGTGTGTGTATGTGTATATATATATATATATATATATATATATATATATACACATAAAAAACCTTTTTTGTTCTGTTTCTCTAGAGAACACTGACTAATACAGTCATATAGAGAAAAAAATGGAAAGAAATTAGGATTCAGGGGTTTCTTGGCATGAGAAAATATTCAAAGCCTCATTCCATTGCTCTTCTTACTACCTAATGAGGACAGAATCTGAGTACTTTTTGCTGTTCCAAAGTTGCTTCCAGAGGATCTGGGAGAGCCTGCCTGCAAACATTATCAGAGGCCTACATTAACAGACTGTGTTAGTCCCCTGGTAGTGGGATGCTGTATCCTGTCCCAGGCATAGAGGTCTTGTGATATATAGTAAGCCTTCTTACCTCTTAGAGTAAAGCACAGACATTTTTCTTATTTATTTCAGGAACAGAGACTTGTGTTTTTCTTTAACCAATTGCTAATCTAAGAATTTCCAACTCACCTATACCCGACAAGCCTCCATTTCCAGGTGTCTCACCATTTTGGTTCAGGCCAATGTATTGATATAGGACTCCTTATGCTGATTGTCAACGCTTCTGCTCTCAAAACTACATAAAAAGTATGTTGGCCGCCCCCGCCCCCATAACACTTTTGTGTTTCTCTAGGTCAAAGTTCACTCTGTCTTGTCTCTTGTTCTTAGAATAAATCACATTAGTCATTATTTCTGCAGACCTTGATTATTTCCTTTGACACTAGTGACCTCTCCACTCCCACATCACATTCTCACTTTTATCTCTCTTTGCAGATGCTTGATGCTAAACACACACACACACACACACACACACACACACACACAAAGTGGAGACCCACACACTGTTTTGTATGACAAGACTGTACTGAGCAATAAAACGTGTGCCCCACCTTAGAGCAGAATAGGAGCCCTCTTTGGGGGCAGGCAGATGGCTTGGTGGTTAAGGTGCTAGACTCCCACATGGCCAACCGTGGTTCAAGTCCTGGACCTATTGGCTTGCTTTCTCACTTTCCTCCCTTCTCTCACTTTCTCTCTCACTCTGTCTCTTTGGTAAAATAAATAATAATAATAATAATAACAACAAATAAAATTAAATTAAGAAAAAAAATTAAAAAAAAAAGAATAGGAGCCCTCTTTAAAGCCACTGGCTCCTGGCATCATGATCAGAGCACATCTCTCCTGGCCTGCCTGAGAGACGTGTGGACCTCCATACCCAAGACTCTGCCTGAGTCTTACCCTATGTTCATCCAAGCCTCAGTGTCCATTCTCGGACCCTTTGTGAGACCTCTTGGAAAGGACTTGCACAGCTCTCTCCCTTCGAGGGTAGACACTTGGGACATCTGAGGACTCATGGTGGGCTCTGCCTCTGGAGACTGCTCAGAGTCATCAGCTAGCCTGAGTTCTTCTCATCCCTTGACCTGACTGCCTTGCTATGCTAAATTTTATGCTAGGAGGTGCAGTCTAACATTGTGGAAGGACACAAACGTATTCAGAGTCTTATTCCCTCTTTTGTGACATTGTGACAATGCTGCAAATGGGTATAAGCCTCAGCAGATTCCCCAGTGGGCAGAGATACAAGAGGGCATACCTCACCCCTGCCTCTGTTCTTCCTTTCCCTCAGCCAACCTCCAAGCCTGACCAATGGACCATGTCATAAAACAAGCAGTGAGCCTCTGTATGAATCTTAGGGCTACTCCCTTATGCCTGGGTCTTTGTCCTACCTCAAGTGGAGCTGGCAGAATGACTAAAACCAGCAGATTTTCCTTAGACAGTAATGCTTTAAGGTGACTTTTGCATGCCCTTTCCTTTACATTTTAATGGCACTCTAATGCTGAATTAAAATGGAATTCCTATGGAAATGAACAATGTCTAAATCAATACTTGCTGATTAGTGTCATGAGGATGAATATCAAAAGATATAACAGTGATGGTGAGGCCCAAACCAGGGTGAATAAAGCTGCCGGTATCCATTAACTCAAGCCTGACTAATGCTAAATTACAATAAAATATCTAGGAAATTCTGGCCAGAGCCACTTTAAAGCCCACAAAATGTAGCCTAATTAGCACTATGATGACAAGTGCAGGAGGAATTCATTATGCCAAAAGAATACTACTAAAATCCAATTTTACAAACTTTCTCTCTCTCTCTCTCTCTCTCTCTCTCTCTCTCTTTTTTTCTCCAACCAATGCAATGCCTAGAAGACTGTGGGTATTTAAATGCCACTGTGCAACTGCTTTCACAGGTGCTCAGCTAAGTCAAGCTTTATGTGGGCATCAGGGAATGAGTTTCAAACCCTCCTACTCCCTCTGTTACTCAGCGCAATATTTATTTTTTCTTCATTTTTTTTGTCATACCTATCAATCTGCCTGTATATCTCTGCATCTGCCTGTCTGTGTTTGCATCATGGTATAACAGTGATTGAGTGCAGACCCTTATGCCAGGTGATCTAGGTCTGCATGCTACTTCTGCTTTTTCCTGCCCAAGTAACTTTGAGGTTGAGGATAAACTATATAGAGGTAAGCATAAATATTAAGTAATCCCTATCCTGAGATGGATACTGTACTTCAGCTATGAAATATTGGTTTCTTTGATGAAAAATAAAGATTTTCGGGGGACCAGCAGTTAGCGTAATGGCTATGTCGTTGGACTCCCACGTAGTCGACTGCAGTTCGAGTCCTGGACCCGGTGGCTTCAACTCACACCTGGCACGTGTGCGTGCTTGCCCATGATCCCAAGAGGAGAAGGGATTGCGGCGTGGCCATCCCCCCTGGGGGTGATTTCTTGCTTTCTTTCTTTCTCTCTGTCTCTCTCTGTCTGGTGAGTGCACGTGCCCTGTAGCAAAAACCTCTCCAATAAATAAATAAATAAATAAATAATAAAGATTTTCTGCTGAGACTTCCCCCTCCAGACTCATTTCTAGTGGGTAGGGATAGCTCTGTGTCTCTTTCTCTCCATTTCTGTCTGTCTCTCTCTGGCTCCTTGTGTCTCCCTGTGACTTTTTTTTTTTTTTTTTTTTGAGAGGTTTTTGCTATAGGGCGTGTGCACTCACCAGAAAGACAGAGAGAGACAGAGAGATAGAAAGCGAGAAATCACCTCCCAGGGGGAATGGCCATGCTGCAATCCCTTCTCCTCCATTCTCCTCTCAGGATCTTGGGCACACACACAAATGCACCTGGCATGAGTTTAAGCCACCAGGTCTGGGAATTGAACTGTGTCGGCTACGTGGGAGTTCAGCGACATAGCCATTATGCTAACTGCTGGTCTCTTCCCTGTGACTTTTAATTTTCTTTTTTTATTTTTTTAAGATAAAATATTCTCTGGGCTCTCAAGCCTCTCCTTTATTATGTTAATCGGTGCCTTTCCTCACTTCATTTAGGAAAGGCACAACCCAAGCCAGGCTTATCCTGAGATGGATACCATACTTCACCTGTGAAATATTGGTTTTGCGAAGCACACACACACCACACAGTCTGCATTTTTGCTTTTGAAAATTATAATCTTATGGTTTTTTATCCTCTTTTTCTCTTCTTTTTCATTTTATTTTTTTCTTCTTTTTTCCTCTTCTTAATTATTTTCCTTTTTTCTTTATCTTTATGCATTGGGTGCTCAGGCTCTACACACTGAGTGTCGTGCCTAGACAGGTTCAAGAGAACAGTTTCTAATCATCTGAGTATGATTAGGGTCAGAATATTCCTCTCTTTACCTTGAATCTGATGCACAAGTAGTGAACATGGAACAGAAGAGGGATTGCAGATCACCTATTTCTGTTCACCTCTGAATGCTCAGATTAAACTCCAAGAATTAGAAAGAAACGCACCATCTATCAGATGACTAGAAATCACCACAGGGTCACAAGAAATATAATAAAGTAAGACAATACCTCTCCTCCAAGGGAAAAAAATAACACCTCTTCATCCTCAAACAGTCCAATGAAACTCATGTAAATGTCTGATAAGGAATTTAGAATAGTCATAATGACGAAGCTAACAGAGATGGAAGAGAAGAGAGACAATGAACTGCAGAAGAGACAGGAGAAAGGAGCTGACAAGTTTCAGGAGGTGAAATTCTTGCAAGATCTAAAAGAGGAAATACATGCTCTAAAAATGAATCAAATGGACCTGTTGGAGATGAAGGCTATAATATAGGAAGTCACAATCTCCCTTGAAAGTATTAAAAGCACACTAGGTCATACAGCAAATTGAATCTCATATGTAGAAGATAGAATCATTAGCCTAGAAAAATTACCTGGAAGACTGAGAAAATAGCCCCTAAAAATGAGAATATACGAGAAATACTAGATACCATAAAACATCCAAACATCCACATAATTGGTATCCCAGAAGGTGAAGAGACTTATAAGGGCATTGATAATCTACTCCATAAAGTCCTGCAAGAAAATTTTCCAAACCCAGAGAGGCACTCAAAGATCCAGTCTCAAGAAATACAAAGGACCCCAAATAGAATCAACCTGAGAAGATCTTCTCCAAGACACATTACAGCCAGATTGAGCAAAACCACAGAGAAAGACAAGATACTAAGATTGGCAAGTGAGAAATAGCAAGCTACCTACAAAGGCTATCCCATCAGGCTAACAGCAGACTTCTCATCAGAAACAATGCAAGTGAGGAAAGAGTGGGAAAATATATTCAAAGTGTTAAGGGAAAACCAATTTCAACCAAGAATACTGTACCCTGCAAGATTATCCTTTATATGGGAAGAAAAGACAGGAATATTCTCAGATAAACAAAACCTGAAAGAACTTACCAATACCAGACCAGATCTCCAAGAAGTTCTCAAGGGAGTACTATACCAGGAAAATTAAATACGGAAACACAGAAGAGTTCAAGGGACCAGCAGTTGGCATAATAGCTATGTCACTGGACTCCCATGTGGTTGACCACAGTTCGAGTCCTGGATCTGGTGGCTTGAACTCACACCAGGCACATGTGAGTGCATGCCCAAGATCATGAGAGGAGGATGAAGAGGAAGGGACTGTGGTGTGGCCATCCCTCCGGGAAGTGATTTCTCACTTTCTGTCTCTCTGTCTTTGTGGCAAGCGCATGCATCCTATAGCAAAAACCTCTCCAAAAAAAAAAAAAAAAAAAAAAAAAAAAAAAAAAAAAAAAAAAAAAAAAAAAAAGGAAAAGAAAAGAAATAAGAGTTCAAAAGCTAAGAAAATGGCCAATTAATTGTAGAGACATGTCTGGAGTTGAATATTATATCCCAGAATTTAATCAGGAAGATTGGACCACAACAGAAGATAGATTAAGTACATGAGACTAAACTAGTGAGATAACATTTTATGACTTTTGACTAAAACATTGTTGATTTTCTTCTAGGCTTTCTTTTCTGGCTTTAAGGATTTTTGTCCTGTCTTGAGCTACTGATAGATTCATGTACCTACTATTTGAACAGAATCCTAACCGGTTTCTTGGCTTTAAGTTTTAAGTAAAGTTCCTTAGCATTTCTTTGATTTATTAAAGCTGAAACTGCTTTTCTTGAAATTAAGAAATATATTAAAAAATACCTATTTAATGATCATAGTAAGCTTTATAGCATCAGCTAGGTGCTACCTTACAGTATATTCATTCTATTCAGAGTTTCATGCCTAAAGTCAGACATGTATTCACTAATGTGTACATATCAGGTAAACTTGCTATTGAAAATAGTTAGATTACTTAAGAAATTTTGTGAATCAATAAAATGTGGGGGGAAGAAGGAATGGAAAACAACTATAGAACCCGAAGATAGTGTGGGAGGAGGGTGGGAAATGACAGTGAAAAATAGGGGTATGTATATATATGTAACTAGAAATGGAAAATTAATGACAATAACATGTCTGATTAAGCCACTATGAAGTATATTTTGGATGAGAAATCACATTTTGTATGCTGTGACAATGCTCAGGGAATGAATGTAAATTAATTAATGAATTTAAAATGTTTTAGAAGAAAATTTCAGTGCACTTGTAACTAGATTCTAGCTTTGTCCACAGTTTTAGTTTAAGGTATTTTGTGAATTAATAAAATATGGGGAAAAATGTAAAATAAATAAATAAAATACATACAACTAACATTAAAATAAATAAATAAATATCAAGTAATCTATTAAAGAGCCTTCAACGGTTCCTACACCAGGTAGAGTTTTTATCTTTTTTAAATATTTATTTTTATTTTTCCTTTTCCTTTTTCAAAATAACCCCCAGAAGCAGTATGATGAAAAAAAAGACATGGGGACAATTTTTCTGCTAAATCTTCCTTGCTTGGAAAAACACAAAAGCATAAAATGTTATGGATGTAAGAAACTTTTGGGAATCAGCAGTTAGCGTAATGGCCATGTCGCTGGACTTCCACGTAGTCGACCGCGGTTCACATCCCGGACCTGGTGGCTTAAAACTTACGCCGGGCACGTGTGCATGCGTGCCCAAGATCCCGAGAGGAGAATGGAGGAGAAGGGATTGCAGCGTGACCATCCCCCCTGGGGGGTGATTTCTTACTTTCTATCTCTCTGTCTCTCTCTGTCTGTCTGGTGAGTGCACGCACCCTATAGCGAAAACCTCTCCAAAAAAAAAAGAAACTTTTGAGAGGGTGAGCAGCAGGTGGCATGGTGGTTAAGGCATTGGACTCTCACATGGCAGATGCAGTTCAAGTTTTGAACCTGGCAGCTTGCTTTCTCACTTTCTCTCTCTCTCTTCTGGTGAGCACATGTACCCTATAGCAAATTAAAATATAATAATAATAATAATAATAATAATAATAATAATAATAATAAATATACATATATAACTGTTTTTTAAAGAAACTTTTTTTTTTTTTTAATTTACCAGACAGCACTTGAGTTCACCAGAGAGAGACAGAAAGCACCCTTTATGCGGGATGGTCATGCTGTAGTCTCTCTCCATCTTCCTCTCCTTTCAGGACTTTGACCACACACACACACACACACACACACACACACACACACACACACTCTATGTGTTTCTAAGGCCAGCAGGTGCAAGACAAACACGCAGTAAGCTGTGTGGGATCCAGCGCCCTTAACTGCCATATTATGGGCCTGTTAAAAGAAAAGTTTAGATAATTTAATTTAGCAGAGTTTAATTAAGCAAAACCATTGGAATTTGGGCAGTCCCCATAATGGCTTCCAACGAACTCTAGGTGGCCACATGGTGGGGTAACATTTATGTGCAGGAAAGGGAGAGAAACCTACAAAAAAAAGGAAGTGAGGAAATGAGACAGAGAAATAATTGGGTTGGTTACATCTTGATGTTTGTCTGCATGGATACGGTTTAACGTGGGTGTCTGTGATCGACTGAGGTGTAGCTGCTGTGATTGGCTGTAACGTAGCAACTAGCTAAGGAAGCAGACTTCCAAATGAGGTTGTGGTTTGCTTAAGGAATTCAAGCATAAGTATGAAGACCTTCCTAAGCCCATTAAAATGTCTTTTAAAAGAGAACATGTAATTCTACTCTGAAACCAAGTAGGGACCTCCCAGAAAGGACTGAGTCCTCAGTTTCCCCTCCTGCTGAAGAAAAAAATGGAAATTCCCCAAATTGAATATTGATAAGGGCCGAAATAAAAGTAAAATATGTTTCTAAGGGGTTTGGAATAAAGGTTCATTTAAATTTTAATGGTAATTAAGTAATCTTGGCAATGAATGAGGTTATAATATTAATTATATAAGTGCAATATGAATCCTGTGGAGGCAAATGTCTATCAAAAAAATGATGAACTTGTACTTAAGGTTGCTTGTATGTAAAATTGTTGAACCTGCTCTTTTTTTCACTTTCACTTACACTTGCACTTACAGAGATCTCATTTCTTTTTTCTTTGTTTGTTTTTATAACATTTGTAGTTTCCTGGAAAACATAATAGAGATGACAGTCATGCTGAACACTTAGTTAAGTCAGGGGATGCTATAGCAGTATGCAAAAATTTAACAGTTCAAATAATCCTTAACCCTTCCGAGAAATTAAAGAGGGGAAATATGTAGAATATACTTCTGTAATGAGGTGGCTCCCATCCATTTTAGCGATCATCCTTCAGTTCATGTATGCAAAGAACTGCTGTTGTTTGTGATCATAGATAATTGTGTTCAAAATACATTCCTACACAACAAACTGATGACACTATAAATGATACATTAAAAATATTTAGTCTATGAATGCCTTTATCGATAACATGAGTTCTTTGTAACATATTGAAGATTTCTGTTTTTTAACCATTGAGCCAATCTGTGTCTTTTAGTTGTAGAATTTAATCCATTGACATTTAATGTTACTGTTGATATGTGTGTACTTAACTCTATCCTTTTGTTCTTTTGTTTTTGTTTTTGTTTTGGAGAGGTTTTTACCATAGGGCACGTGCACTCGCCAGACAGAGAAAGACAGAGACAGAAAGTGAGAAATCACCCCCCAGGGGGGATGGCCATGCCACAATCCCTTCTCCTCCATTCTCCTCTCGGGATCTTGGGCATGCATGCACATGTGCCCGGCATTAGTTTTAAGCCACCGGGTCCAGGACTCGAACCGCAGTCAACTACGTAGGAGTCCAGCAACATAGCCATTACGCTAACTGCTGGTCCCCCTATCCTTTTGTTCTTTTTCAAAAATTGCTTTGTGTTCTCTTATTTTTATTTAGCTCCCTTTCATTTTCCTGGTATAGTATTCCCTAAAGCATTTCCTCAAGAGCTGGTATAGTTTTGATGAGTCCTTTCAGTTTTTGTTTATCTGGGAATGATTTTTATTTCTCCTTGACATTTAGAGCATAAGCTTGCTGGGTATAGTACTGTTGGCCAAAATTGTTTTTCTTTTAGAGTATTAAATATGTCTTCTGATTCTTTCTTTGCTTGCTTTGTGTCAGCCGAGAGGGCCAATGTTAGTTTAATGGGGTAAGAGTTGTAAGTAACTTGATGTTTCTCTCTTGCCATTTTAGAATATTGTCTTTGTCTTTACTTTTTACCAATTTGCCTATGATATTCCTGGGAGAGGATTTTCTTGTGTTAAATCTATTTGGTGTCTTTTGTATTTCCTAGATTTGGATGTCCATATGCCTGTATAAATTTGGGAAGTTTTCAGCCAATATATCATAAAAGATATTTTCTATATCTTTACTTTTCTCCTCACCTCCTGAAATGTCTATTATGTGATATTTGGTTGATTAATGGTGTCTAGAATTTTCTATAATTTGCTCTTATTTTTAATGGTTACTCTTCCATTATTTTCAATGGTTTGAAATAAATCAGAAGCTCTGTCTTCAAGGTCAGAGATTCTTTCTTCTGCCTGGTTTAATCTGCTGTTAATACTTTCAAGGTTAAGTTTTGGTTTGCTGCGTCATATTCTTTATTTCCAGAAATTCTGTTGGATTCTATTTCAGGCTGTCTATATCTTTATGGAGGTCCTTTTTCAAGTCAGGGGAGAATTCTCTTATTTCCTGGAGTTGGTTGTGTTTTCTCTTGCATCCCACTGAGTTTTGTTACGATGAATATTCTGAATTATTTTTCTGACATTTCTGTGATCTCTTCTGTTTTATCCATTGTTGTGAGGGGTTATTGTGTTCCTTTGGGACAGAGGTATTTCTGGTGTTCTTCTATTTCTCGGGACTGTGCTTTTAGAGTCATCTGGTGACACCCTCATTTCTTCCTGTTTCTTTGGAGTATGTTTCTGTAGCTGTGTGCTCATGTGCTTTCCCAGGGAAAGTAAATTAGCTGTGTGCCAGTTTCCCTCTTCCACTTTGGGTGAAAGTGTAGAATCCACAGTGGGAGTTTTGGGTTCTGGTTTTTAGAGGGAAGTTTCTCTCTTTTTACTGCTGGGGATGTTGTAGAGAGAGAATTCCTCCAAAACCTCTCTGTCTTCAGGTGTTTAGTTCCTGTCTACTCAAACCTCTCTGCTCCCAACGTGTCTGGAGGCTGAGTTCAACAGGTAGAATGTAAGATGTTAGTCCTGTTTGTGCTATGCATTGGTTGGCATGTGGACTGGAGTAGCTCCTCCTCTCCCACTGCAGGCCAGGGTCGGGGGGAGGGGGAGGGGAGTGGAGGTCTTTGGTGGTCAGTTCAGGACAAGCAGCCTTTGTTTCCCTATTTCTCCTTCTATCTCTCCCACTACTTAGTCTTAATGTCATCCTCTTTCTTTGATCACCTACCCTGGCATCTACATGTGTTGTGGAAGTGTTTGTCTCCTTCATTATATGGTAGGTTCTTAAAAACAGGAATGAACTCATCACTATATTCTAGCAAATAACCTATAGTCTAGGCACAGGAGGCACTTAATAAATATTTAAAGAGAATAAAACTACCTGAATGACTTTAAGAAGTCACCCTTCCCTACCTGAGGCACAAATTACTCATTTGTAAATGAATGGTGGTGTCACTGAACTCAAATCACATTTTTTCACTCAAGCACCACAAACCAAATTGTAGACACAAGCTATAAACACAAGGTTTGATGAAGTACAGCTTGATTGCCCAAAGCAAGAGAGATGGCAGATCATACAGAAAAGGTCCAGTCTCCTTGAAGAACTTCCCACATGCACTTTTAAGGGAAAAATTAAGGGTAAGGGTTCCAGGTGCATGATTTGATCACTGGTTTAAGAGGGTGTGATTATCTCATGGGTCTTCTGGATTGACAGGGCCCTAGGTAATCAAATTTCTAATCCAGGAGGAGGTGATCATCAGGTTTCTGTCACTCCTCTGCCTGGACCCTATGTGCTCAGGACCAGTAGCCTCCATCCTGCAAAATATCTTAAGAATTTAAGTTAAAACCTTATTTTTTCTCTAAGTTGGAGTTTTAGAAATCTCATGGCCCTCATTCATTGCCAAGGTTACTTAAAATTTAAATAAACCTTCATTCCAAGCCCCTTAGAAGTACATTTTACTTTTAGTTCAACATTAATCAGTATTCATTTTGGAGGATTTCCACTTTTCTTCAACAGAAAGGGAAACTGAAGGCTCAGTCCTTTTTAGGAGGTTCCTACTTGGCTTTAGAGTTGAATTACATGTTCTCTGTTAAGAGGGTTTTTTTAATGGACCTGTTCAACTATATTGACCTGAGAAGGCCTCCTTCACTGGTCCTCTTCCACTGCCTTTCTCAAGGTCCTTATGTGGGCAGGCCCATTAGGTCATACCCAGGAACACAAGACTTTTATCAGGGGAATGAAAGATAGGTTATGGTTGGAAGAGGACTGAGGATTAAAAGAGGGATTTTATGATGAAGGGAAATAGGCATGAAGTAAGAGACGACAAATTTGCAGAAGGATGGTGATCAAGGGGGCAGGAAGTTGGAACACTTTATTCTCGATTGCTTCATTTTTAAATAAGAAGAATCAAGTTTGAGATTTTGTGATTACGAGGGGCAAGGATGTCAAATGATAAATTTATGGGAAGAATTCCATGAATGTAAAAGGATCATGAAGACAGGCAGAGTCAAACTAAGGTTAGTGAGCTAACTGGGATTCAAGCCCAGACCTACAGATTTTCAGAGGACCAAAACTCTATTGGAGCATTTATCTTCAGTCTTCATGATATTCTCATACCATTGGCTTCTAGTTTCTCTATTTCCCATTGGATTCCAAAACAAGTCATTCTGTATTTGCAAAGCTTAAAACAAATGCCCAGAATTACTGCTGCTTGGCACCTTGTTTGGATTTTGGCCTATGTCAAGTAGGGATATTTTCAAACTTGTTTAAAATATAGATATTAAGTCTGAGAGACAAGAGCCCTCCATTGCCTCTGTGTCTCAAGACAAAATAAGCAGGCCACTCAATGTATCTCTTGCTCTCAAACCTATAACAAATCCAAACATCTTCACATCACCCTCTTTTTCCTCCTCTCTTGCCAACTTGCCATAGAATAGATACCACCATGGAAAATCAGGTCTGTTTTGGTTCTCAGTGATCTGGAAGAACAGTGCACTTCAGGGCCCAATGCCTGACAATTGATTTCTTAGACACAACCACAGAAAATAAGGGCAACTCAAAATTCATCTGTGAGCAGAGAGCTGTAATGGATGACCTTTCTCAAAGCCAAGAGACAGCTGGTGGTCTGCTTTCCTCACTGAGAGCTGAGGTTCTGAGGACTCCGGCAGTTTCCACAGTACACTGCAGAGGGGAAGTCAGGGAATATTTGCTGGAGTGGAAAGGAATTATGAGGAAGAATAGAGTGCATCTCCCCAGAAGCACTGTGATTTTTCTGATGGAGACTTATGGGAGTAGTGCCCATGCCCTCTGGTGTACTCTCCACCATCAGTCTTTGGCTGTATTTATTCACTCACTTTTGGTTGTTGCATTAGTGGGCTCAGAGTATCCCTTGGTGTCATTGTGCTTTCCTGATATTTTTGCCACTGATGTAATACTGGAATAACCTACACCTTGCTCAGAAGTGGCAAATTATGGATAGTTTTTAAAAATATTCACTTAGGGGGCCAGCAGGTGATCTAGTGGTTAAGGCACTGGATTCCCACATGGCCAACTGTGGTTCAAGTCCCAGACCCAACAGCTTGAAAATCACCCCTGGTGCATGGGTGTACATGCCCAAAATCCTGAGAGGAGACAGGAGTAGAAGGGGGGAGAAGGGATTGTGGCACGGTCATCCCACCTGGGCGGTGATTTCTCTCTCTCTCTCTCTTTCTGTCTCTCTTTGTCTCTATCCAGTGAGCACATGCCCTTTATGGCAAAACCTTAAAAATAAACAAATAAAAAAATTTAAAAATAATTCAGTTAGAACAAATATTGGTAAAAGAAAAGCATACTGTGAGGACGGAGTGTGTTTCTGTTTTTATTATTTTTTTCTTTTTTGTGTAGTAAACTGTTCCCAAACACAATGACTTAAAATAAAAACTGTGTAATTTGTTCATGATGTTGTGGATCTGCAACTGGGTCAAGGCTCAGAAGGGACAGGTTAATTCCATTCTGCCCGGTATTGACTGGAATTCAGGAACCCAAGACGGAGTTAATCACGTGTAAGGGGACTTTAAAGGTTCTTGAAGAAATGGAATTGAAGTATTAGTTTATTTTGATAAAAAAATAAAATTCAGCATAGTGTTTTCATCATATGCATTTCCCATGAACTTCTGAAGACCCTTCCTATACAGGCCCTTGTGCTGGCTGCTGGCTGAGCCCTCTCGCTGCTCCTCCACTTGGCCTGACTTTTCAGGAAGTGAGACCGGGTTTGTTTTGTTTTGTTTTGTTTTGCTTTGTTTTGTTTTACATGATAGTTCAGGGCTCCAAAAGTACAAAAGTGAAAGCTGCTGGATTTCATAATTGCTAGGTATGGAAATCACACACCGTAATTCCTGCTACATTCTGTGGTCAAAGCCATAACTAGGCTGCTCAAATTCCAGAGGAGACGATACTTGGGAGTATACTGAGCATTTCAAAGTGGAACACCTCATAATGTACATCAGGTCCGAATGTGGATGGGACTCCTGTAGACCCATGGACCAAATGGATACGTTGTCCACTCATCACACACAGGTCCAAATGTGGATGGGACTCCTGTAGACCCATGGACCAAATGGATACGTTGTCTACTCATCACACACAGCACACACAAGGCTGAGAGAGCACCTCCTTTCCAAAGGGACTACTGAGGAGCATGAAGCCATCACTGATTCAGAGCAGTCCTGAAGCCCAAACATACATCCTCAGTTCTGTTGACTCCTGCTTCTTTAGAATCTATTCCTGCGTTCTGGAAATGCTTTCCTAATCCATCATTTCCCCCAATTAATGGCTCTGCTCTTTGGCTTTTGTTCTTTGAAACAGCTTTCATTTTCTATAGGAAACGGATTGTGTTTTCAGCCAAATAACTTTCTCAGCCCGCTTTCTGCCCCCAAAAAGTTGGAGGCCCAGAGAATTGGTAAATTCTCTAAATTGATAAATTGATAAATTCTTTATCAATTTAATTAATTAATTATTTTTAAAATTATAATTTATGTATAATTGGTGTATATCTTTGCGGGGTACAGTATGGTTTATAAGGCAAGCATACCATGAATAACAATAAAGGATATACACATATTCATCTTCTTCAGCTTTGAACATTGCATTAGATTGTGTATATGTTTTAATAGTTCTACTGGTTTCATTTTAAAAAGCATATAGTTTATCTCCACATTTTACTCTGTTGTGATACACTGTTGCAGAGATCTTTTTATTTTATTTATTTATTATTTTTTTTTGGAGAGGTTTTCGCTATAGGCGCGTGCGCTCGCCAGACAGAGAGAGACATAGAGACAGAAAGTGAGAAATCACCCCCCCAGAGGGGATGGTCACGCCGCAATCCCTTCTCCTCCATTCTCCTCTCAGGATCTTGGGCACGCACGCACATGTGCCCGGCGTGAGTTTTAAGCCACCAGGTCTGGGATGCGAACCGTGGTCGACTACGTGGGAATCCAGCGACATAGTCATTACGCTAACTGCTGGTTTCCAGATCTCTTTATTTTTGATAGTATGTGTTCTAACTCCATGCTGGTGGTGATTTCTTCAACACACTTCCCTTAAAAACTTGATAGGTTTTCCATGAACTGTATTGGAATTAATACATTAATGCCACTATGGTACATTGTTTTTGATGGCCACATGGGATCTGCTAATAGAAAAACTATAGACAAATTTAATTTAGCAGAGTTTAATGTAGCAAAAATGATTTGCGAATCAGGCAGCTCCCAAAATGGCTTTCAAGGAACTCCAAGGTGCCACATGGACTGATAACTTTCATGGAAAGGAAAAGGAAAGTGACGTAAGACAACAAAGTGATAGAAATGAGGTAGAGAAGCAGCTGGATTGGTTGCAATGTGGTGTTTGCCTTTGTGAACCCAGTTTACTGAGTGACTTAGTGACTTACTTGTGACTGAGTGAAGCGTGGCTGCTGTGACTGGAAATGACTCACAATTTGTCAAGGAAACAGACCTCCACGTAAGGCTGTACTTTGTGAACAGGAGCCCAAGTTGATGAAGATGGAGGTCTCCTCAAGCTAATACAGTTTAACAGATCTCCAATACCATATAGACTTTTGAAATGTGACTTTGCCTTCTCCTATAAAAATTTAGAGTGTGTTCACCCTCTCGATGAATCAGCCAAGTTGTGACCCTTTATCAGTGTACAGTGAAATGACTGCCACAAGAAAAAAAATGTTCAGGCTCTCCAGCTGGAGAAAGAAGTTAATGGAAGAGCTAGCACACCCCAGCTTCCTGGCAGCAGTGGTTCCAGACATGAATGTGGCATTCTGTGTGCCACTAAGTCACCTCAAACTTTCTTTTTTTTTTTTTTGGAGAGGTTTTTGCTATAGGGCATGAGTGCTTGCCAGAAAGAGAGAGACAGAGAGACAGAAAGGGAAAAATCACCCCCCAGGAGGATTGCCACACCACAATCCCTTCTCCTCCATTCTCTTGGGATCTTGGACATGCATGCACACGTGCCTGGCGTGAGTTTAAGCCATTGGTTCCGGGACTCGAACTGTAGTTGACTACGTGGGAGTCCAGCAACGTAGCCATTACGCCAACTGCTGATACCGATAGTGCACGGGAGGCCCCCACAACGAAGACTTACACTGAACAAGTGTCTGTAGAGCCAAGGCTGAGGAACCCGCTGTATGCTGACTGATCTGCTGCTGACCAGTCATTGAACCCTTATTTCACAATCTTCCTTTCAACTTCTTCAAGAGGTAAAAAGTTATCACTGTCTTTACCCTGCATGAGTACTTACAGGAAGTATTTTACCCATTACTGTTAATTATTTTCTTGAATTTTAGTACTTTCCATATCACTTTTATTTTTTAATCCTTGTATAAGATACTTTATATCCCAGGATATAGTAATAAATTATTCACCTTAAATTTACATTTAAATTTTTCTTTAGTAAAACTGAAGAATTACATGCCATGCCTTAGTAAATTCCAGACACATAGCCTCAGTTTTTGCCTAATTGTGGAAATGATAGCTTTGGTATGGACTTCAAACAAGTTTCTATGGAGGGCAAGACGTGGGCTCTTTAAAACAATCTCTAACCTTCTACCTCCATGTGAAACAGCACAGTAGCTGAGGATTTGCCAGACTTTCCTGGGGAGCATGCCTTCACTGCTGCATGGTGATAGTGTCCCAGGGGCCTTGCTGTGACTGACATTAGCATTCTCTGTCTGGGCAGCCAGGTTTTAAGATGTTGGAGGACATCAGGTGGTGACTTGTGAATCAGGGCCATAAAAATTCCAAGGAGAGGCTCATTAGACCCTCTAGTCTAGATGAGAACTTGAAATTCTATCTTGGGCTGACCCCATGGTCTAGTGGTTAAGGGAGCTAGTTCCCACATGGCTGACTGTGGGGTTCAAATCTTAACCCTGATGGCTTGAAAAACATTTCAGGCATGTGCGGGTACATGTCCAAAATCCTAACAGGCTGGAGAAATGGAGGAGATGGGATTCCAGTGTGACCATATCTCATTGGGGAGATGCTTTCTCTATCTCTTTCTCTCTGTCTTGCCATCTCTCTCTAATGAGTGAACACACCTTCTTGGTAAAATACAAAATAAAGAAATCTCATCTCATTTTTCCTTCTGTACTCAGGCAAGATACTGGCATAGCCATCCAAAAGACATTAATTATTGACACTACATAAACATTCCTGTGTGCGAGACAGAATTCCTTGGCAACTTGTCCACATATTCAAAATTTTGTTTGCTTTTCCTCCTCATCTCTTTCAAAACAATGAGCAGGCATTTCCATCAGCTCCCATTTATCTGTGCTATTGAAGAGGAGAACTGGTACACATAATCCCAAAGAGCTAACAATGCAAAATTTGTTTCTGTTTGACTCAGAAATGCATCCCACATAGAGTGAAAGGGTCTTTTTGAGCCAGATGACCTAGGGCTAAGTCATGGTTAGTCACTGCGTGAGTGTATAATCATTGAAAAATCATTTCAGCTTTTCTGGATTTAGTTTCTTCATCTATAAAATGAGAATAATAATGTTTTATGTCTGGGATTTCCATGGCTCAAATGAGATAATACATGAAAGTTTTTTATAAGCTGTAAAATACTATCCGAATACATGGGGATATTGTACTATTGTTCAGGTCATGTTTGCGCACTGGGCTATCCAGCATGTGCAGAGTTTGCTTTGGATCATTCTACCTCCAATATCTGAGCTAAGGAAAGTAGTTGAGTTCTTTAATTATATTCTGCTGATGAGTTTCTGGACTAGCCCATTGGAAAAGCAGAATGCCCACTCCCCATCAATTAACTTACTCTCTATTGGGTTCATACCGCAAAACCACATCTTAGAAGATGTTGGGGTGCTTTAATTAAGTGTTCTGGTGGCAAGAGGAGACCCTAAACCTTCTCTTGCTACTCTCTCTGGACCACAAGCTGCAGCTTGGAAGCGGTGTAAAGAAGTAAACCACTGCCCTTCCCCAGCACTCGGCTAGAAAATAAGATCTCTGTGAGATAACTTGTAACGTGAGTAATGAAAGGCTCGCTGTTTTATTTTCCTTGTAACCAAGGAATCACTTTGTATTGTGTATTAGATTGAGAAAGACCCAGTCTTAGCCCTCTGGAATCACATATTGTAAAGAATTTTTTTTTCTTTTCTTTCTTTCTTCTTCTTTTTAATTACAGGGTCCTATATGCTATTACATTTCCTACCAGCCCATTCAACTTACACAATTTGGCTTCTAATGACTCACAGTCAGCTGGTGACTCTAGGAAACAACTTACACTCCATGAGATCCCAAATAGAGCAGAGTACACCTTCCTGCGCACCCCATTCCCAACCCTACTCCCAGCCAGTCTCACAGCACAATATCTAAGCAGTCACACTTAATTGGCAGGTCATGGCCAGGTGAAGAGAAATGTCTTCACCAACTTCACCATAGGTAGATGTGTTATTGTATAGCTTCCTCTGGCTCCAATGAAGCACATAGCAGACAGCTTGGTGAGGCCTTATAAACAGTGGGCTCTGAGATGGAAAATGTGTATGGTACAAGATGCACAAACTTAGTTCATGATGCAGGAGTAGAGTGAGAAGTGGATAAAGTCAGGCACCAAGGATGACAACAGTATCATCGGGTCTGGCCAAGAGACCAGAACCAGACCCATGGACACGTATGCCATCAAAGCTAACCCGAGAGAATACACCAGTCAGGCTCAGCCCTGGGACCAGCCTGAGCTCGGTTTAGGTGAGTCTGTGGAACACCATCTTATGGTGTTGGCTGAATATTGACCTTTGTAGACAGTCTAAAATTGGCCTGAAAAGTTGAGTCTCCTAAACACAATTGGGAAAAGACCTCTACCACTATTTTTTTTAGAATTATTTAATTTTATTTATTATTATTATTATTTTTAACTTTGACCAAAGAGAAACAGAAAAAAAAAAAAAAAAAAAAAAGAGAGGGAAAGTGAGAAAGCAAGCCACCAGGTCTGGGACTCAAACTGCGGTCAGTCATGTGGGAGTCCAATGCCTCAACCACCATACCACCTGCTGGCCCCTGCTACTGGTCTTTTTACCCTCTGAGTCCAGTCATGAGTGGACACAGTATCTCTATTCAGTGAGTGTTGAATGAACAACTGAAAGAGAATCAGGAGACTCAAACTCTGCGTCCTGGGTCTCCCTTATCCTCTTCAAATGGGTACTTCCTACCAATCCTTCCAACTCATAACCCAGTAGTAAGTATCTACAAAGCACTAAAAGATTACTTTAATAAAGTGAACTCTGTGTCAGTTTTGGAGAGAAATTTCTTCAAAGAATTATTTTCTCTATCCTATCTTCTCATGGTATTTTTTATATAGCCATAGGCCAGTGAAACAATGACCACACACATTTTTAAAAAATGTATCTGTGGGGCTGGCAGGTGGCTTGGTGGTTAAGGGTGCTAGACTCCCACGTGGCTGGACTCCCACGTGGCCAACTATGGTTCAAGTCCCGGACCTGCCAGCTTGCTCTCTCTCTCCCTCTCTGATCAAATTGAAATAAATAAATGAATGAATAAATAAAGTTAAATAAAATAATTAAAAAAATGTATTTGTTATCCCTCTTACATATGAACTATGCAGTGGTGGAAGCCATACTTTATTTATTTTGGTGCCCTTGAATCCAATACGATGCCTCTCCATAGATAGTGGGAAGTGAATGTGGGAGAGGACATTGCATAGGTAGCAATCAAGGAACGGGCAGCCCTCCTGCAGTCCACTGCCCTGGGGCCATGCTGGAGCACAGAAACAAGTCTGTGGGCACTGGATACTCCTGAACCCAAATCTTCTCTCCCTCTGTTAACTCCATTTTAGAGGATTCACATGGCTTGTCTTATTTCCACCCATAGGATAATCATTAAGAACAACATAGTTTGGGCCTGTTCTCTAATCTTTTAAGACATTATTTTTGGAACTCTTTTAATCTTTTAGACAATATTTTTGGAACTCTTCCATCAGTTGACAGACTCACAAACTACAACTCTCAGAGCTAGAAGGGACCCTGAGTGTTCATCAAGTGTGGGTCCCTGCCTTTGGGAAAATGAGCAACTCGTACTGCCGTTGTTTTTAAGAAATCTACAAAATCACACACCATTTTCCATAAGCATCATGTGTATGTTCACACATCTTGAATGAGTATGTGTGTACACGTGTGTGTATATGAGCATAAACACAGAAGCGGATGGGTGTTTTTGGCCAGCCAGTGGTGTGGTGGAAGGCAGCTGGATCCCACATGGCTGACTATGTAGTTTGAATTCTGAACTGGGCAGCTTGAAAAACATGCCAAGCATGTGTGCACCCATGACCAAAGTTCTGAGAGTAAAATGGAGGAGAAGAGATTTTGACAAGGCCAATCCCCCTGGGGTGTAATTTGTGACTTTCTTTCTGTCTCTGTCTCACTCCCTCTTCAGTGAGCAAACAAAGAAATGTGTGTTTGGACTTTCACTTCCCCAACAAATTCAGAGAGTATACATTTTTGAAGAGTTGTATCAGATATCTGACTCTGACCATTATAATAATCCTAACAAGACTGTCAGAATTAAGTAATAAGAATAGACACATGCCAGTTGGTCTCTACCTCACCGTGGGAAGAAGCCAATCAGAAAAATGGATTTGCTAATGGCGACAAAATTTGCTGCAATAATATACTGAATAGTTCTCAGATCTCTCCTTTTCCTTTCCGAAGGGAAAAAGACTACCTCTTCATGGGGACTGGAGCAAGGACAAAGTAGAAATAGGCAGGACCGAGCTCCAAGGAAACATGCCCATCTTCAGGTGACCACAGACAAGCCACTTCCATTATCTGGGTCTCGGTAAAACGAGAGCTTGGAACTGAATGAAACCAAAGGTCTCCATCTCCCCTTCCATTCTGTCTTCTCTATGTGACACTCTTTTGCCCATTGAAGAACTTAAAATTATTGGAGAACCATCCAAGATACTGTATGTTTTACTGTAGCTTCTCCTTCAAATAATTAGTCACTAGATTTAGTAATTCTGTCAGTTTTCATACTCATTATTATTAAGTAAAATCTTTCCTGGTCCTTGTTTATTGAAGGAAGATGGTGGTGATCTCTAAAACATGAAGGAAAACCAGGTCATTGGGAGTTTTGCTGTGACTGATGGAAGAATCTATATGTGGATGCTGTTATTTTAAGAGGCTGCCAGGAATGCTTAAAGTTTATGGACTTGGGAGACCGAGGAATATCAGCAGATTTTATTATTTTAATTAGTGGAAAAATGCACTTAATACTTTGAGTAAATTAACCAAACATTATGTCTATTAATCAAATGATAGAAATATACAGTTCGACAATGGAATATTTTGGCTGGCAGGGACCTTAGAGATTACTTAATACAACTCCTTGTGGAGAAGGAAATATCAACTCAAAGGAAGAGGAATGATTTGCCCAAGGCTACATGAATTAGTGGTATGGATTGAATTAGGACCCAGTGCCCGCTGCCATAGCTAATAAATCACAGTAGGAGCCTTTAAGTGTGACTGAGAGGTTGAATGGTGGGTAAGTGTTTGCTCTTCTTTCTCAATGTCCCTGGTGGCCTGTGTTACACAAACAGGGCTAGTGCTGAATAGGGAGTTGGATAAAAGGAACAAATACTAGCCTTGGCCTCTTGGTACTCATTAATCTTCTTTATGCTCTAGATGACAGACAGCTATCGACTATTTTGTCACAGACCAGGAAACTAAATGCAGAAAGACAGAAGGGCATATGCAAGGTCAGGGCAGCAATACTTTCTAGGGACTGTTACCTGAATGTTCACACAATCCTCCACATCCAGGAATAGTTGGTTTGATTCTGGGTTTGTATATGGGGAAGTTGAGGCTCAGAGGTTTAGGCAATATAAACAATTGGCCCTGTATCACAGAGCTAGTAAGTGCAGGATATGAAGAAGACTCTGGTTCTACATGAGTGAAAAAAAATCTGCCTGCAGGATCAGACAAATTTAGGGTGAGCCCATCAATGGGGAGATCAGCTATAGGGCCTGGTATAAGCTAGAACTCAGTAGTTGAGGAACAAATTGAACAAGCAGAGGATGACTGTGTTCAGCAGCCTCCCATGTAGGCCATGCCATACACATCTGTGTGGAGCACGGATGAATCAGACCTTCAGACACATAGTTGGCAACCAGGGAGTACCACTTGACAATACACGCTGACTGCTTTTGCTTGAGTGTATTCCTAAGACTGCACATCTTAGTCCCTCAGATACTTGTTTTGTCTTTTTAAAAATCCATTTTGACAGAGGCCCACATGTTTTCTATGCTCAGTCTGAACATATGCCATTTATAAACCATCAGCTTGCATATACACCCAGACTTCATGGAAGATGTGGGGCCTGACTTTATACCAATTACAATCCACAGAAACAGGCCAGAGACGGTGCAGATTGTATTAAGAAGACACGGAAAAAAAAGAAAAACAGAAAAAACACCTCAACATATGAAATCAGATAACGTGGAGATACTTTTCCATTCTATTGAAGAATAAACTGCATATTGTTTCTGAGATCATGGGATATATGTCAAGCAAGTTTTCATTTCCAAAATGCAGAAATGCTTTATGTTTTGGGTGTATGTAGCTACTTCTGTAGACTAGCAGAGAAAACATGTGGTTCTCTAACATGAGAAACAGAAAATCTATAGGCTTGGAACACCGTATGTTCACGCCAAGCATAAAATCATGTCATGTGCATAAAGGGCTAGAGCATTTAGAGGCATTTTGATGTGTTTCTTATATAAATATAATAGCTAACTTTTTTTTGAGAACCTATTATATGCCATCCTCTTATAATATTTGTATTTATCTCATATGATTTCTAGCACCATCACAGGAGGTATACATTATTACAATCTCCCCATTAAAATGTGGACAGCAAGGGACCAGCAGGTGGCATGGTAGTTAAGGCACCGGACTCCCATGTGGCCGATTATGATTCAAATCCTGGACCTGGTGGCTTAAAACTCACGCTAGGTGCATGTGCAAGTGTGCCCAAAATCTCAAGAAGAGAATGCAGGAAAAGGTAAAAAGGAATTGTAGCATGGCCATCCTCTCTGGAGGGTGATTTCTCACTTTCTCTCTCTCCGTATCTGTCTGTCTCTCTCTCTTTTCAGCTGGCACATGTACCCTATAGCAAAAACCTGAAAAAAGAAGAAAGGGATTATATTAGATTAAAAAGTTTCTGCATAGCAAAAGACACAGTAATTAGTGTGAATAAATATTTCTTAGAATGGGAGAATATTTTTGTGAACTATACATGAAATAAGGGACTGGTAACCAAAATACGCAGTGAACTCAAGTGGCTCACCTGAGAAGAAAATGATTAACCCAATTAAAAGATGGGGAAATGAACTAAATAAGTAACTCTCTAAGGAAGACATATGAACAATCAAAAAGCATATGAAAAAATGCTCAACATCCCTCATCATAAGAGAGATACAGATGGAAACCACAATGAAATATTGCCTAACACCAATCAGAATAGTGAAAACTCAAAAAATAAAAAAATGGTAAGTGCTGGTGGGTTTTGTGAAAGGGGAGCTTTCCAGCATTGCTGGTAAGAATGTAAATAGGTCCAGCCAATGTGGAGAACAATATGGCAGTTCCTCAAAGACCTACAAATAGAACTACCATATGATCCAGCAATTCCACTACTGAGTATCTACCCAAAGGACAGGAGTACGCTCAGCTGGAAAAGTGCTTGCATATCTGTGTTTATTATAGCACTATTCACAATTGGTAAGACATGGAGCCAACCCAAATGTCCACAAACAGATGAATGGATTGGAAAATTATAGTACATACACTCTATGGAATAACACTCAGACATAAAAAACAACAAGACCCTGGGTTTTGATAAAAAGTGGATGAACATGGAAGACTTATTGCTGAGTGAAGCAAGCCAGGCTATGAAAGAGAGACATTGTATGTGTCCACTTAACATATACTGACTGTCTGCACTCTGTGGTGGAGACTGAAAGATTAGAAGACATAGACAGATGCATTGAAAATGGTTATAGATACTGGAGACAATGTGAGAAGACGGTGGGAAAAGGGGAAAGTTTTCTCCTTTTAAGAAGTAAAATAGAGAGGCAAGATATTTATGGGACACAGAAATTGATTATTATCTGTTGATAATGTGTTTTGTATTCTCAACTGGACTTGCATGAAGTGTATTTACATTGGGTAAATTCAACTTACAAGCTATGTGATGTATAGTGATTAAATATGTAAAATAAATTAAAATTTAAAAATTAAATAGTTACAAAAAGAAAAACAAATAAACAAAAATGTGAGCACTGAGGCCCAGAGGTTTAAGTAATTGATACAGGGCCACACAGCTAGGAAATAGCAAGTCAGGATTTAAGCTTGACCTAGGGCATGAATCACATCTGGTATAGCACTGAAAAATGTGTTGTGCTACATCTTACTTGCTGGAGGAGAAAACGAGAAAGCAAAGTAACTTTACCAAGGCCGAAGTCCAACTAGTTGTGGGATAGGAACCCAAGTGGTGATCTCAAAGCCATGGCTCTTTCCATGAGGCGTGTCTCCTAGGAGAGCCGTGGGAGGGTGGCAGGAACAGCTCCCTACCCTTTGTGAAGAGAGATTTTGAGTCTGCCAGCCACAAGAGTCTCCACTGGGATATTTCCTGGGGTCAAGGAGTTGGCCTCAGGCTATTTGTTTGAGGTAGACAAGTAAGAAACAAAAAGCAATGATGGAGAAAATCATGCCGCCTTTTGTCTGCAGAAGGCAGCTGGCAAAGCGCTGACCTTTCAGACTTCAAAGGAAGCATTTGCCCAGTTGCACACAGACCCCGCCTTCTGGAGACTGGAAATGTTGATTGCTACTCTGTAGCTCTGCCCTGGTCCTGCTGTGAATAATAGCCATAACCACCATTTATTTAGCCCTGTTATGTTCCAGACACTGCGAGCCTGCCTAATGCCCCTCTGAAGCAGGAAGCTCCCTTTTGCAGAGAAGATGGACACACTGAGGAGCAGTGACTTGACCAGGGTCATCTAGTAAGTAACAGAACCAGAGACTTTTTCACTGCACCATGCTGCCTTAAAATCTCATGTCCAAATGGTGCTTCTGTTCTGCTTCCCCTAACTCATCTATTCATGGTCTTCCCAATCTAGGGATGACAAGTCCATCCTTTATTTGCTCGGGATAAACATTCCACATCCAGTCTGCCAAGAAATTCCATTGACTCAACCTTCAAAATGCACCTGGTCCTGACATGCCTCACCTCTCACACTGCCGGGTCACTGATCAAAGTCCCTGTCACCTCTTGACTAGAGTAATGAGAAGGCCCTGCTGCTGTCACTGCTTCCTGACAGCCTATTCCCAATGTAGCCTCTAAGTGACACTGTTAAAACCCAAGTCAGATCAGGAACCAACTCCAATGACATCTTGTGTTTCTGGAGGGACCGTCAAAGTCCTAACAATGGTCCTGATGGCCCAAGAGAACCTGTCTCCCCCAACACCTCTGACCTATCATTCCTCATCTCTAACTCTTTCCCTCCTGTCCATTCTACTCTGGACACCAGACTTCTTGCCATTACTCAAATATGCCGGGATGCTGCAACTCAGGAACATGGCAACAACTGGCCCCTCTGTCCACAGTATGCTCACTCCAGGTGCCTACAAGGTTGAATTCCTTCAGGTTTTCACTCAGGTGTCATCTTTTCCCTGAAGTCTACCTGAACTGCTTCCACTTAAACCTGCAGTCCTCTTCTCTGAAGGACCCAGCCTTTGTCAGGTAGATCTATGCTCCCATACCATGTAGCACTCATCATGGAACCATTGCACTGTCATTGTTTATCTGACCTAGCATTCAGACACTAAATACTCCACAAAAAACTCATCCAGTGGAATGTAAGTCCCACAGGATGAGGGATGATTGCCTATTCGATTCATTGTTGTATTTCCAACATCTAGAACAGTTCCTAGTACCTCACAGGCACTCACAAAATAAGTAGAATAAATGAATGAATGCAAATTGAATGAATGAACAAGTGAATGTGGAAAGCCCTATTTTTACCCTAGGGAAAGAAGAAACTGAAGAGGAAGCACTACCCTTATGGAGGTGGATGTCCTTCCCCAGCACTGAAGTTCTGCTCTACCCATCACGTGGAACCCACTCTGCATTTTCAACCACCCTCCGGGCCTGGGAGATCAGAAACAGAGGAGAGCATGCTGGGGGTTCTGTGGATGACATAGATCCCTGAGCATGTAAAGGAAGCAAGATAAACCAATAAAGATCAGGTCCTGCTGTAGCTATGGATCCCAGAGTCCTCCAGTTGTCACCAGGTAGCAAATCAGAGGGACCAATGTACAAGACAGTATAGTGCTTGTTCTAGGAAAGAAATCTTTGCTGTGGACCAATGCTTTCCTTAAGATTCCTAAATTAGAATCCCCCAGGTGGTAGATGCTAGGTCAGGCCACCTACCTTAGCACACACTGAGAATTGCCCAGTACAAATCAGTGTCTTCAAAATAATTTTGAAGATTATTTAAATCATCGATTTTATTACTTTTTTAACATATGCAAAGCAAGGGTATTTACATATCACCAAAAGTTTGTAGAAGGTTCTAAGTTTAGTTCTACAGTTCAACCCTTGGTAAAGCTCTGGGGAACCTCTCTTTGATATCAGCTTCTGGCTTAAATAGTGGTTGTTCTTTACTTCAAGCTATTCAGACATTGAATTCTTGCCAAGAACTCCTTCCCCAAATCTTTCTCTGATATGAAGAGGATTGTTTCTCCTGGGGAATATCCAATTTCAGCCACTGTTCATCTGAGAGATAGACAGTGGGCTGTGGTAAGAAGGCATCTATTACTGATGTGTTCCAAAACTCTTGCCAAGAGAGACAGCTATGGAAAACAGAGAGAACTCAGACCTAATGCCAGGAGACCTGAATTCGGGTCCAAGTTTAGCCTCTTACTTGCTATGTGTCCTTAGGCAAATCATTCTATTCTCTGATCTTGATTCCCTGATCTAGAACCCTCTTTGGCTGCCTCACCAGGGTTGCTCAGAAGTTCTCTATAAATTTCTGTTCAAATGTTGAGGGAGTTTGTTTCTAATAAAATAGGTCCATCTCTGCGGTTGTTAGGAGGATGATAGGTGTTATTTCAGAGGGGAAAGAAGAAGAAAGAAGCACCAGGCATCCCCCAAGTCCTGGCACTGGGGGCTGCTTGAGGGAACCTGTGTTTGGGGCACCTCTGGGCCTGACATTGCACTGGGGCATTACATGGCCAGTAGAGATTGGTCACAGTCGCCATTTCCTTCTATAACGAAGGTCAGAAAAGATTTATACTCCTTAACAATTCAACTGGAATCACCCAGGTACAGCCCAAGGCAGCACTTGGCCTGTTTAGGTGGCATCTCTCATTTATTCATCAGCTTCCCTAGGGCAGGAGACCCGTCATTGTTTGGCACCTACAGGAGAACAACACAACAAATATTTATAACTCTGCTGCTGCACCTGCAGGGCCTGTTTGTTTGGGCCATTGGGACTTAGCCTGGCACTGAGCATCAGCAGGAGTGAGACTGGTGCTTTCCAACCTTTACACATGCTCACCTTGAGCTAATTCAAAGGGTGTGTGGTAACTAGGGCTGAACAGGCTGCTGGGCCCCTACGGAGGAAGCGCTGGCACCAGAGAGGGAGGGAAAGAGTCCCAGCCTGCCTTGCTCTGCCTCGCCTGGCAGTCGGGGAGTCTGGAACAAACTGGAAACAGCTCTGCTCCTCAAGATCCAAATTCTGACTTTGTCCTGTTTTAGTCCCATAAACTTCAGTCAATCTCTCAGACTCAATTTCTCATCTTAAAAACTAATGACACTGTAAAGCCTACCCCCCACCCCCCAGGGCTTTTGTTTTCAACATGGTAACTATGCAAAAGCACCTGGCACATCAGGAGTACATACACAGTCAACGTTTGTTGTTGTTGAATCTTCTTGTTGTGAAAAGACAACATGCGAAACAATTAAGGAACAATGCAAGGCCATCTCCAATAAAGTCTGAATTAAATATCACCAGGTGCCAACCTGTGCTCACTGACAGCCGCCCTCAGCCCCGAGCCCTGCTGGAGGACGATGACAATAGGTTGTCTGTCTGACTTCAGAGCAGAGGGAGGGCCGCCACCCACTGTGGAGCCATTCTGTCTGGGCAATGGAAAACTCCATCCCACCTTGAGGCAGCCTAGGTCTATACCCTCTCAGGATTGGGTTTTTGAGGATTAGGTTCCTTTCAATTCAATTCAAATTTATTAAATCTTAGGATACAAGTCTGTAGAGAGGCTTATAAGGATACTATTAATAGATGAATAAAACATGGGCCTCCATCTAAGAGCTCATAAAGCAGTAAAAAGGCTGTGTGTGTGAGAGAGAGAAGTGAGAGAAAGAAAGACAGAGAAATCTAAGTCTAAGTAAAGTGTTACAGTGTTTTAAAGCAAAAGAAAATTGGAACCCAGGAGGTTTGCCTGGTGGAGAGGGCATTTAGAAAGGCTTTGAGGGCAGCTCTGGCTTGCACATTGGACAAATGTGGACCTCTCCCTCTCAACCTTTCAGACACCATGCCCCAAAACAAAAGGGAAGCTCCCAGTCTGAAAAAGAAACAAGAATTCTGTCTTATGTCAGAAACCTACTCTTGAAGATTAGTCTTCAGGACTAGAAGAAAAAAGGAAACATGAGAATTTTAAAAGTGAACAAGAAGAGGATGATTCCTCTAGGACAGATATCAAGGCAGGGTACTGGATGTTTAATGCAGGTGATGGGTGGGTAGGTAAGAAAGGCAGGAGGTAGAAAAGCAAGAAACACAGTCAGACAGTGCATGGTCTGGTGGAAGTATAGTGTGGGATAGGGGTGGGGCAGCAGGAGAGAATTCTGGAAAGAGGTGAGGCCCAAACAAGGGGGATCTTGCATAGTTGAGTGCATTGAGGCATTGAGCTTAATTTCATCTTTGAGTGTGGGAGAGATAGGAACAAAAGTGTTCTGAGAAAGCTATTTTCCCCAGCGAGAAGAGCACAATAGAGTGATGAGAAATGGAAGTGGAGAAGCCTGTGGGTTGCTTTAGATCAAGGCAAGAGATGATGGCCACTGGAATAGAAGGGAAGAGGGGACAGTGAGATATAGGTGGAACTACACTTGACCTGACTTGGTGATGGTTTGGATGTGGAGAGTGGGGACAACACCCACCCCCCACTCCTGTAAACACATATCAGAGCCCTTCCCAGCCTCGCAGCTTTGCTTGCACCCTCTCCCTCTTCACATAGCCAAATTCCCCTGAGAGTGGGCAGCACCTGCCACCTCTGCTTCCTCCCCACCCACCTTCTTCGTCACATCCGACAGTGTCCCCACCCCCACCTCTGCTCAGGAAGGGCTTTCTTGAAGGTCACCAAGGCCCTCCCATGGCCAAATTCAGTGGCCTCTTCTTCAGTCCCATCTTCCACAGAGAATTTGATATTGTTGACCTTTTACTCTGGAATTCATCCCTCTTGGCTTCAGCAGCAAGACACTTTCCTGGTTCACTCCTACTTACGACTACTTTCTGGCCCTTTCTCCTCCACATTCTCTGTTCTTGTTTTCTTTTTCTTATTCCTTTTTTTCTTACTTTTTTGTTTTTGTTCCCTGGCAAAGCAAGTCTCCAGAGAATCTATTTTCTTGTTTCTCTGTACTGTCTCCCACAATCACATCCCTTGTCCTTTACCACAACTGCACCTCTTTCATATCCCCAGATCTACATTCCTGACACTGGATCATCATTTCCAAAGGCCCATGGGACTTTGCTATTGTGTGTAAAACTTCAAACTCAATAAACTTCAAACTCAATATGGCTTTCCTTCAAGGTCACCTCCTCCTCCCCTGTTTCTGTTAATAGATCACCATTCCCCTCAGCACCTACACTCAAAATTCCACCACCATGTTAAATACTCTTTTCACTGACTGCTCCAATCCACAATCATATTTAAACATTTTATCCTGGGATCTCCTGCTCACCATTTCCATCTTCTCCCCAGTCTCTGTCATAGCTAACTCATGATTAGGGCATAGCTCTTGCCTCTGGGCACTCTCTATTCTGTCTTCCATCATGAACCATCCTACATGTGACCACTAAATCAATTCTCCTAAATATTGCTCATGTTGTATGAGCTCCTTTCAGCCACATATTAAGTCCCTATTGCTAAACTAACTTCTGGGACAATAAAAATTAAGATGTATATATACTATATAGTTGAATAGCAGACTTGAAAACCAATAACAGCCAAAAATAATGTAAAACAAGAACAAGTGTAGGTAACACATCACTGTTAGAGCAGAAAGGCAGGAATTTGTAACTACCCAGGTAAAGTGGGGAGAGCTTCAGAACAGCTGACTTATAAACTGACTCTATGGAAAATGGAATTTAAAAAACAAAGAAAGAAGAAATAGTTGCATTCAACAGGAAGAAAATAACTACTCTGACAAAGAAGCAGGAGAATTCATGGTTTGCAAGAGGAATGGCAACTGACTGGGAGTTCACAGGACATTGTGGCTGGAGAAATCCTGGTGAGGTAGACCATGTCCTGCCTACTGTACTGAGGAGTATAGCCTTTCTCTTCTGTGCAATGGGGAGTCAAGAGGGTTCTTGGCAGAAGTTGCTATGGTGACTGACTCATGGGGGAAAGAAGAACTAGATCACAGATCAGGTCTGGATAAGCAACATAGGGCAGATGAAAGTCAATACCAAGTCCTATTACAGAGAAAATGGCTCAGTGTCAAACTGAAGCTGGTGAACAGGTCACTCCTGAAAAATGCCAGGGATGGTTTAGCAGACTGTTAAAATGGAGTCCAGGAAGAGAGATAAAGTCAGGGATCAAGGGCAGCAAGAATGATTATGGAGATGAGGAGGTGCTAATGAAATGCTGGGGAAGAGGGCTAATTTAACTCTAGCAAACACTGTTTTCCCAGTCCCAGATCTGCTTCTAAGGGTCTAGGTACTTATATTTTTCAAATGTGATATCTCAAATGTATTTTATAGTGTGTGCCAACATGTAACACATTACTTGTTATTCTGGTGACAGGATAGAGGATGTAATAATAGGGGCATCTTAATCAGGAATAATGGGGTCCTGGGTGACATGATGGGATGAATATAGCTAGTCTTCTGAAACCCATAAGCCTTCATCAACTCTAGCATTTGGAATCAGTTATTTGCTCAAAATGCCAAGTGAATTCTCATCTTCTAGAAGTGTTCCTAACATACAGGGCACTTTGATTCTAGGTAGCATGTAAATATAGCACTAAGAAACCTCAGTTATCATGGTCAACAATTTGGTCAATTCTCTTTTTATATGTCTGATTAAAATCAAGAAGAAAGATTGTCGATTTCTAGTGTGTATGCAGACCTCTTTAGCACTTGCCATCACCCCTTTCTAACAACAGTAGACAAGGTTCATGGCTTTCTTCAAGTCACACTATTTATCCATAATTTGCAATCATTATTTATGATACATTTTTTTATTTCAATAAATTTCTAAAATCTCTTTTAAGTGTTTTGGACTTGTTCTTTTTGCTTGTTTTAAAAATCACTCTATTTAAAAATCAAGAAGATGAAGAGTTTGAAGGAGCTACAGAGAAGCAAAGGTTATCTGACCTGAACAGATCACCAAAGATCCCCAGTCTGGAGTAGAGGCTGGGATGCATTGTCATGAAACGTGAATTGGACTAACACTTAATGTTCTACCTCTCCAGCGCAACCTTAAGTCACATTGGGAACAGAAAGGTCTGAGTAAACAGGAACCAAAAACCTGAAGACAGTGAGGCTTTGAAGGAATTCTTTCTCCACAATACCCCCAGAAGTAAAAAGAAAGAAACTCATCTCTGAAAATCTGAACCCCAAACTCCCACTATATGTCTAACATTCTCAACCACACTCCCACAATAGAGAAGGGAAAATGGCACAGAGGTAATTTATACCATAAGGAAGCACAGGAGCACATACCTACAG
Organism: Tupaia tana; assembly: GCA_026018925.1. NCBI lineage: Eukaryota > Metazoa > Chordata > Mammalia > Scandentia > Tupaiidae > Tupaia > Tupaia tana. The sequence continues at coordinate 112,328,956 of JAKSZU010000006.1, forward strand.
AATATATTCCAAAGAAGTAGGAAGAAGTGAGTATATCACTGGATGACTGAAAACCAAAGCAGAGTCCCTAGAAGTATGAAAGGAAAGAAAGAAAGAACTCTAACCCAAACGAGCACAATAACTCCTCACTAACAATGGATAAAACACAAAATATCACAGAGATGTGAAAAAGAATTCAGTATATTCATTGTAATAAAAGTCAATAAGATGCAAGAGAAAATAGACAATTAATTCCAGGAGATGATAAAATTATTTCATGACTTAAAGAAGCTATTCCATAAAGAGAAAGACACACCGCAAAAGTATCCAACAGAACTTCTGGAGATAAAGAATACAGTGCAGGAAATCAAAACATCCTCAAAAGTATTAGCAACACATTAGATCACACAGAACCTCAACCCTGAAGACATAAATCTCTGATTTAATTCAAACAACTGAAAAGAATGGAAAAATCACCATTATAAATGAGGGCAACATAAGGGAAATCCTAGGCACCATTAAATGACCAAAAAGCTGTGTAGTAGGTATCCCAGAAGAAAAGGAGACAGGTAAAGGCATAGAAAATCTCCTTCATGATATACTGATACTCGCTGAAAACTTTCCAAATATATGGATATCCAAATCCAGGAAATACAAAGGTCACCAGAAAAATTTAGCACAAGAAGATCCCCTCCAAGGAATATCATAACCAAATTAGTAAAGATCAAAGATAAAGACAGTATTCTAAAAATGGCAAGAGAGAAAAATCAAGTTACTTAACAGGTTACCTTATTAGACCTCTCAAGTGAAACAATGCAAGCAAAGAAAGAATGGGAAGACATATTCAAAGCTCTGAAAGAAAACAATTTGAACCAAGAGTTCTATGCCTGACAAGACTGTCTTTCAAATGGGAAGGAGAAATAAAATCATTCCCAGATAAACAAATGCTGAAAGAATTCACCCAAAGTAGGCCAGTTCTTCAGGAAATACATAAGGTAATATTACACCAGGAAAACAAAGGAAGATAAATAGAAGTAGGAGAACACAAAATAAATTAGAAAAAAAAAAAAAAAACAACAAAATGTCAGAGAGAAGTTTGCATATATAAATAATAACATTGAATGTTAAAGTACTAAATTATCTAATTAAAAGGCATGGATAGACTCAATGGGTAGAAAAACAAGAACTCTACATGCTGTTTACAAGATACACACTTCACTGGCATACACATACTAAATATTTTGGAATGTAATATTTATAATGTCATCAGTGTGTTTAACAGCAATATACTTTGAACCTGGTTTTCAGTGATCAAAAACAACACCAATATTTTGCATGCATGAACTGAATGATGATCACTATAATGGATGGGAGCCACCTCATTACAGAAGTATAAATTACATATTTCCCATCTTTAGTTTCTCAGAAGGGCTAAAGATTATTTGAGTTGTTAAACTTTTGTATACTTCTATAGCAGCCTTACCCATTTTCTCTCTTCACTTAATCAAAATGTTAAGCATGACTGTCACATCTACTATGTTTTCCAGAAAACCATAAATGTTATAAAACAAATGAAAATGAAACGAAAGCTCTCTAAGTGAAAGTGTCTCCATGCTAAATGTGCAGATTCAACTATTTTACCCTTAAGTACAAATGACCAATTATTTGACAGACAATTGTTTCAGCAGGATTTTTATTGCATTTATATATTTATCATTATAACCATTATTCATTGTCTAAAACTAGATAGCAGAGTAAAAGTCCAAAATGTTACAAGTAGTTGAGCTAGTCTTGGAGTGAATTTAAAGAAATCTAACATCAAGAACTTTATGAAGCCTAAAATTCCCAAATCACTGATTTTACCATGTCTTTGTGTTTAAACATCTCTTTTCAATTTTGTTTTGTTTTAGCTTTTCTGAGGTATTATTTCTTTGTGTACAGTAAAGTGCTATGGTCTTACAAGAGCTCACAGTGAGTGAGTTAAAGTTTTCTTTTTCTATCTTTTCCCAATGAGCTATTGTTATGTACAATTTTATCTATCTCTAACTGGACCAATGATTGATACCACAAGTCTTTTCAGATTATAAACTCTTATCTTCCACAGTTCTCTACATGGAAATTACAGATTCTTCTTTCATTTACTATGTTAAGATTATCTTTGTTATCAAAATTCTATCCTCATTAAGTTATGAGACTTTTTGTTGTCTGATTTTTAATCCCTTCATTTTTGTTTATGACTATGTAAAGGATATCATAACAGTTTAACATATACTTCCAAAATTACCAGTAGAGCAAATTTTGAATGTGCTCAATATAATGTAATGTTATATGTTGAAGGTGGCGAACATGTTTACATACTTGATCTTTTTTGTTATGCACCATATGCATACTCTTAAAAACTACACTATAGAGGCCAGCTGGTGTCATGGTGGTTAAAGGGCTAGATTCCCACATGGCCAACCACAGCTGGAGTCCTAGGTCAGGCAACTTAAAAATCATGCTGGGTGCAAATGCATTCATGCCCAAAATCCTAAGAGAAGAATGGAGGAGAAGACACTGTACTGTGGTCATCCCCCTCTCACTTTCTCTCTCTCTGTCTCTCTTTGACAAGCCCATGCACCCTATGGTAAATACAAAAAAATAAATAAATAAAAATAAATAAAACATACTGTACCCTACAAATCTGTATATATAATGATTATATGTAAATCAGAAATTACAATAAAAATAAATATTTATTTTTTAAAGTCAGGAAGATGGTAGACCCTCATTATTATGAAACTCTTTATTTGACAAAATACTAGTTGTCCTGATCAACATATAAGTGACAAAGAACGAAATAAGAGGCATTATAATTGGAAAGGAGAATAAAAATCATAACAGATAAAGTGATAATTTACATAGCTCACCAAAAATCAACAAACTACTATAACATCAATAACAACCAGGAAATGTCTTTGAAAGTAACATTTCCATGTCTGGCATACTCAACTACCAATTGAGATTATAATCAAGAATATATAAGAAATTTATGCAAACATATAACAAAGATTCTAAAAATAAAATGACATTTAAAATAAAAATTAAAAACTCTAAAGCAACTCAAAATTAATAAAAATACATAAGACCTGTATGCACAAAATTGACAAAATAATTGACAGGATATTTAAAAAACTCAAGAACTATATTAAATTCATGAATGAGAAAACATAAAGTACTCCAATTCTTCTGAAAATAAAACAAAATTTAGTAAATTCTAACTTTATCTTTGAAGTAACACCAAAATTTATATGGAATGATAAAGGCTTATGAAAAACTTAAGTAGTCTGATAAAGAAACACAGAAAAAGGAGACTCTTTGTACCTACCAGATATTAAAACATGCCACATAGTCGAATTAATTAAAATCAGCATGACACTAATGCAAGAATAGAGAAATGTACCAATTAAACAGAGGACATGATTCAGAAACAAAACCAAAACCTATAAATGAACTTGTTTTATCATGGAAGAGTGTTCACAAGTCAAGAAAAGATTGATTATTTAATAGATTGTGATGAGGACACTGGAAAACTTAGGAAGAAGCAAAATTAGAACCTGAATTCACAGTACAGGTTGTGTTTTCCCTATCTAAAATGATGGGGACAAAAGTGTTTCAGTTTTGGAGATTTTATTTTTTAAATGTGAAACATTTGCATATACTTAATGAAGTATCTTGGGAATGGGACCCAAATCGAAACCCAATATTCATTTATGAGTCATTTACACATAGCCTGAAGGTATCTTTATGTAGATAGTATTTCTGTACTGTAGTATTTGACTGTTATCAATCACATGAGGTCAGGTATGGACTTTTCCACTGTGGCAATGTATTGGCACTCAGAGTGTTGCAGATTTTGAAGCATTACAAATTTCAGATTTATGGACTGGAGATGCTCAATCTGTACTTGAAAAAAAAAATAACTTCGAATGGATTAAAGGCCTAAGTATAAAAAGTGAAACTATAATAAAAAAAACTATTAGAAGAAAATTTGGAGACTATATTCTTGAAAAAGGTGTTCCCAAGCACAATGAGAAAGAATATAGCATAAGGGGAAAAACTGACATGATTATAAAAATTAAAATATTTTGTTTTGAAGAAGATTCTCTATTCAGGTTTGCCAGACAAGGAAAATATATCTCAAAACACATGACTGATTATAATCAAGAATACATAAAAAATGTATGCAAATCTGCAAGGAATAGTCAGAAAATCCCAGGGAAAAAATGAGTCCAGAAAATATGTGGCAATTTATAAAAGGTAAAAGCTGACAGGGCAATGTGAGAGGTCTAGTCTTCGAAAAGTTATTGAAAAATTAGTATTATGAAAAAACATAGGTCAACTCACGGCCTGATAGTTACCTGCATAAGCGGGATTCCACATGACCAACTGCACAGTTGGAGTCCTGGTTCCAGAGGCTTAGGAAACATGCAGGGCCTGTATGCACACTCAAAGTCCTGAAAGAGGGAGAAATGAAGAGAAGGGATGATGATGTGACCATTTCCCATGAGAGGTGCTTTCTCACTTTCTCTCTGTCTCTCTCTCTGTCTCTCTAGTGAGCCCATATGTCCTTTAGCAAATTAGAAAGAAGAGAGAGAGGAAGGAGAGATGGAGGGAAGGAGGAAGGAAGGAAGGAGAGAGAGGGAGGGAAAGAGAGAAAGAAACAAAAAAAATCTATGCATAGTTTTCAAAATTTTTGCAGAAACTAAACCCATACTTCAATCTCATTTTCCATGAACTTTTTCAAGTCACCTCATACAAAGATGAATAGATGATCAACATTTTTATTAATCAATAAAAGGTGAAATTCAGTAATAATTTGAAATTCCTCTTTATACCCATGAAATCGACAACAGGAAAATAAATATTGGAATAATGTCAATTATTGAGAAAATGGAAACCCATACTGCACATGGGAGTGTCAGCCAGTGCAGTTATTTTTTTAGGTTTTTTTTTTTTTTCCATGAGTGATAGTGATAGAGAGACAGAACCCCCACTAGGGTCCTAACCATGCAATCTAACCCCAGCCTCAGAAGGCCCCAGATCTGTGTACACATGGCCCAGCATACTCAGAGAAGTCTTTGGAAATAAACCTGAAACCTTCTCATCTGAGTCAGCCTCACAGTGGGTTGTATTTTACAGCTGCCCAATTTTCCGACTCACTCCCCATGTCCCTACCCTCCCTACCCTAGAGAAGTTATTTGGTAGAAAAATGTGTAATTTTTGACTAAGTGTGAATGTACCCAATGCCCAGCAAATTTATTACTGGGTATAATAAACTCAGAGAAACTCTGAAGCAGACCATAGTGACATTAATACAAAATGTTAATAGTAAAGAGTTGGAAAGAATGTATGCATTTCTGCAAAATGGAGCATAAAGTCTTTACTCAAATGCCTTCCTCAGTAACTCCTGTCCTGATGACAATAATTATTGGGTCACCAGGAAAGTCATGACATAGTTTGCATTGAAAAACACAGAAAAATATGTCATAACTTTTCCAACAACACAGTGCAATTGCTGCTTGCCCAATACTCCAATATCTCATCCGTAATTTTTTTTCTGTATAGCATTTTTATCATTTAATTTAATATATGTACTATTTTGCTCATTAGTTTTTTTCTGTTTGAGCCAGTAGATGGTGGATTGATTACATCGCTGGACTCCCACATAGCCAACTGGGTTCAAGTCCCAGACCCGGAGACTTGAAAACCTGAATATATCATACTGCATGCATGTGCTTGTGTGCCCAAGACCCCAAAAGGAGAATAGAGGAGACGGGATTGCCTCATGGCCAGCCCCCCTGGAGGGTGATTTCTCACTTTCCCTCTTACTGTCTCTGTCTCTCTGGCGAGCGCACAATCCCTACAGCAAAGCCTCTTTTTAAAAAAGTATCTATTATTTATTTCTCCTTGTTAGATTCATAGCCTCACAAAGATAGTGTATTTGGCTTTCACGGCCAGAAAGCATGTGTAATCATCTGAGAGAGAGTGAGAGGCAGAGAAGAAAGGAAGCACCCCCCCCCCCCCAACAAAGTGTGGTCACACCTCAATTTCTTCTCCTCTTATTTCTCCATCCTTTGAGGATTTGAGGCACACATACATGAGTCCAGTATGTTTTTCAGGCCTCAGGGTCAGTATTCTAACCATAGTTGGCTATGTGGAATCTGGCTCCCAATGCCCAGTGCTTAACCACTGCACCACGGGGCTGGTCCAGACAGGGATTATACATTCTTCTCTTACAGCTGTATTCCAGAATCTATAGCACAAAGTTGGTATCATAGGAGGTGCTCTGGGAATGTGCCAGCTGACTGGGTGGAAGTTGTGTCACCATGGAGCTCTCTCAGAGGAAAACTCTGCATGACCTCTTATTCTGCTTTCAGAGATTTTTTTTTTTTTTTTAATTGCACGAGCTCTCCAGAGAGAGAAAGAGACAAGAAAGAACCCTTCTAATGGGATATGGTCACAGTGAAATTCCTTCACCTTCATTTCTCCATCTTGTTGGGATTTGGGGCATGCACATGTGCACAATATGCTTTTCAAGCTACCAGGGTGGGAATTCAAACTGTAGTCAGACATGCGGGATCCTACTCCCATAATCAGTAGGTCAGAGACCCTTTTTACAAAGGTGGTGAGATCCAGGGAAATTTCACAAAACTTGGGTTTGATCCCACATTGAATTCTAGCCCTTCTGGGTTGGCCTACAAATTAGAATAACACTTCCTGAAGGGCTCAGCTGGGTCAGTTGCACATATAGAAGGGACAAGCAACGGGCTATCAAGTTACAGACCACATTCCTAACCACAGTGTGGATGTGGAATGTTAAAGGCCATTTTTAGAGTGTCTCTAGAAAGAGTCCATGAAGCCAATTAGCCAGAGCTGTGACTTTGTTGGAGAAAATTCCACCAAGATCTACTTAAATGTTTTCTGTATGGCAAAAAGATGAGATGGGAATTTAACTCTGGAATGAGATCAGTACGCATTTTCCATTGGGGATTCTCAAGTCTCACTCCAGTGGCTTCTCAGGTGTTAATCCTGGTTTAATCTTTACTAGGTGCAAGGGAAGGGCTGGAGAGAATGTTAAGGCTCAGTCCTTCCGGCCCCACCTTCCTTTCCACCCTTACTATCTTCTGTTTTTCTACTTTGGTCTACCCCTTATGCTCCAGCTGAATTAGACTCTTTAATCTATGAGATATTTCCTCCTTTACTTTATTTGCTGAATTGTTACACATTTTAAAAAAAATTAACAGGCATGTGCTCACGAGAGAGAGACAGAGAGAGAGGGAGAGGTAGATAGCACCTCCTCCAAAGGAGCATGGTCATGCCACAATCTCCTCTCCTCCATTGTGCCATCCTGTTGGGATTTGGGATATGGATGCTCATGTGCCTGTTTTGTTTTTATTTTTATTATTTTCAAGCTGCTAGGCTAGAATTTGAACCATATAGTTATCTATGAGGGACCTGACTTCCTTAACCACTAGGCCATGGGCTAGCTTTTCCACATTTTCAGTAGTTTTATTTATTTATTTTTTACTTTTTTTTAAAATTTCTTTTGAAGCAAGATTTTTATTGAGATTCTTACAGTTTTATATCCAAATCTAAGAAGTCATAGATAATCTATAGTTTTCACACATTTCCACCCAATGGTAATACCTTGCAAAACTATAAAACAGTATTGCATATAGGATACAGACAAATATTAATACAGCCCACAGATCTTTTACTAATGATATGAATTATGTAATTAGAGTAGAATTAGGGGGTAAAAAGAGACTAAAGACCCACTTTCTGGGGCACTCTCAGAACTACTAACAGGATGAACTTCAGTTATAAGAACTCGATCATTTGATATGGATTTTTTTCCTTTTTGTAGAAAATGTTGATCTCAGCCTGGCCTTGTGCTCCTAAAAATGCTTTTATGTCATCTGCTTTCCTGCTACAAATTAGTTTGTGTTTTACAGATAAAAGCACAGGAGCTTTGGCAAGACAAATCAGCAAACCCTTATTGATGTCCACAGTAAGATCAGAACAGATCACAGAAATCATATGAAAATTCAGTCTAGTGGAGGATGCAGGATCTCCAACACATATCTGCAACAAACACGATGAGAGAATCCAAGAACAAAACTGATTTGGTAAGTGGTCAGAAGAGAGTGCCCGAAATGTTCAAGAAGTTTTAAAATCATTAGGTCCAACCGATCGGCAACATGACCAGAAAACATTGACATAGGTCCCTGTGTGAAGAATGGCGTCTAGCAGGGTAGGAGTGAGGCAGAGAGTCTGGAGAGCACGCTGATGCCTGCGCACTCACTGACTCCCACCTCAACGCCGCCTTACCCACCCCATCCTCTCCTCCCACTTCCAAGAACTAGTTCATCCTCTGTGAATGACTTTTGGACATTATGGATTTTTGGACCCACTGGATGGGGGAAACTTTAAGGAAGTAGTAATGAGGGAAAAACCTAGAAGACAGAAAGATATAGGACTACTTAAGTGAGAGAAGAAAGAATGAAATGCTGAAGAAAAAGAAGAGGGAGAGATATGAGAGAGACTAGATCAACTGACTCAGGGAGACAATGTTCAGGAAGTTAGAGCCAGAGTCTGTGAGTCTTTGGGGTAGCTATGAAGTGTTAAGAAAAGGTGATGTGAGGGGGACCAGCAGGTGATGTTGTGGTTAAGGAACTGGACTCCCACATGGCCCACTGTAGTTCGAGTCCCGGGCCTGGTGACTTACTTTCTCACTCTCTGTTTCACTCTGGCGAGTGGATGTGCCCCACAGCAGATGAAAAAGTAATAATAATAAATTGAATTAAATTTTAAAATTATTTTAAAAATAATAAAGAAAAGGTGATGTGTGGGTGCAGGTGGCACAGTGGTGAGGCACTGGACTCCCATATGGCTCACTGCAGTTCAAGTCTTAAACCTGGCGGCTTGTTTTATCAATTTTCCTCTCTCTTTTTCTGTCTCTCTCTGGTGTGCTTGTGTTCCCTATAACAAATTTTAAAAAATAAAAATACCAATAAAATTAATTTTTTAAATGAAAAGGTGATATGAAAAGTACTTTTTAAAATTTACTCTTTGGGAGATAAATAAGATCCTACTTTAGAGTATTTAGAGAAAATGTTAACAAAAATGTAGTATACTTTACAATGAAAGCTTTGATTGTTAAACAGCTTTTCTTTTCTTTTTTTTCTTTAAGTGGAGAAGTGTTTTGGTTTGGGCTTTGTTTGAATTAAGATTTTTTTTAAATTTGTAACCTCAGTATGATTTGGATAGTAGGATAGAAAAAGCAAACAAACTTGGAGCAGTGGGTAATAAGATTATGTAAGTAAGAGGGAAAGCAGAGATGGACTTTGGAAACAGACCAGAGAGTTATTCTGAAAACTCAACCTGATATAAAATAGGAGGATAAGGACCAGCAGATGGTGTGATGGCTATGTCGCTGGATTCCCATGTAGTTGACCACGGTTCAAGTCCTGGACCCAGTGGTTTGAACTCATACCAGACGCATGTGCATGTGTGCCCAAGATCCCAAGAGGAGAATGGAGGAGAAGGGATTGCAGCGTGGCCATCTCCCTTGGTGGTGGTGAGGGGGTAATTTCTTGCTTTCTGTCTCTCTGTTTCTTTCTGTCTTTCTGGCGAGTGCATGCACCCTATAGCAAAAACCTCTCCAAAATAATAATAATAATAATAATAATAATAATAATAATAATAAAATAGGAGGATAAAAAAATACTTTCTAAGGCTGAACACAAATGGCTTCTTGATTAATGCTTAAGGTGGATCCTCTCAGTGTCCTGCTTCCAGAATGAATACTGGTAAGTTGACTACGGGTGATTTTAAAACTAAGTGCAGTTTTGGACATGGTGGCCCTGCCTTATGGTATAAGCTACTGGAGACTGAAGGATTGCAGCATTGACTCCATCTCTCTCTCACACAGTCTCTCTCCAGTCGCACATTTAAAAGACGTAACTACATTTTTTTATTAGAAAAACTGAATTTGAAAGGCCAGCCAGTGGCATGATGATTAAGGTGGCTGGATCTCACCTACCCGACTGTGCAGTTCAAGTTCTGGACCTGTTGGCTTGAAAAACACACCAGGTGTGGTTGTGTGAAAGCCCAAAATGCTGAGAGGAGGATTGATTGTGATGTGGTCATCCCCCTGAGGGTACTTTCTCATTTTCCCTCTTTTGCTGTCTCTGGCAAGCACATATACCCTATAGTAAACTCAAAAAAATAAAATAAAATAAAACTGGATTTGAAGAGTCTAGTACATTGCATTCCGACCCCAAAACTCATAGATTGAAGCCTTGATTCCCAATGTGAGTGGATTTGGAGGTAGAACCGTTAAGAGACTCTAGGGTCCCTTAGTCCAGTGGGATTGGTGTCCTTATGAAAAGAGGAAGAAACTCTTACAGTGTGCACACACAGAGAAAGGGCCACGGAAGGACACAAGACACACTGGACTTCTGCAAGCTAAGGAGAGAGGCCTCTGGGAAAGCCAGCTATGCCAACTCATGATTTGGCTTCCTGCCTCCAGAACCACGAAAAAATACAATTCTGTCATCTTTTTCTTTTTCTTTTTTTTTTTTTTTTTTTTTTTTTTTTTTTTTTTTTTTTTTTTTTTTTTTTGCGGGAGGAGAGGTTTTAGCTATAGGGCGCATCCATTCACCACACAGACAGAGAGACAGAGAGACAGAAAGTGAGAAATCACCCCCTGGGGGGATGGCCATGCCGCAATCCCTTTTCCACTATTCTCCTTTCGGGATCTTGGGCACGCACGCACACGTACCTGGCGTGAGTTTTAAGCCACCGGGTCCGGGACGCAAACTGCGGTCGACTAAGTGGGAGTCCAGAGACATAGCCATTACGCTAACTGCTGGTCCCATCTTTCTTTTTTTAAGAGAGATTTTTACTATAGGGTGCATGCACTCTCCAGAGAGACATAGACAAAGAGACAGAAAGTAAGAAATCACTCTGCAGGGAGGATGGCCATGCCCCAATCCCTTCTCCATTCTCCTCTCAGCATTTTAGATATGCACATACATACATACACCACCTGATCTGGGACCTGAACCACGGCTGGCCACGTCGGAGTCCAGAGCTGTAACTGCCATGCCACCAGCTGCCTCCCATTTCTATCGTCTTTACCAGCCAGTCTATGGTATTTGTTATGGCAGTCTGAGCAGACTAATATAAAGAGTATCTGAAATTGACAGTAAATTACCAAAGAGGGTTCTCACTACTTCTAACCCATCATGGTGAAGATTACCATGTCAGATATGTGCAATTTGAATGCAAATTTTCATTTCTATCTGCTGCACTCTCCTCCACACCCTCATAAAAATAAAAAGAACAGAATTAATCTTCACTATTTTTTGGATATGTATGTTGTTATTTATCATCAAACTCTTTCTCTCTGATCTCTAGATACTTTGTTTTGGTGCCATGCTTTTTGCCAAACAGCAGTGTAGATTTGAGAATGGAATACCAAATGGGATTCCAAAGCAACAGACAATAATCACTTTGCACAATGACTTTACAAATTAGGGTGATAGGAGGTAGCACACACATGCGCAAGCTAGAATCTTAACAAAGGCATTTATGAATATATGCAGCGTTACCCGACCTACACTCTAGCTCCCTTCCACTGTCTAATAAAATCTAAAGAAGATGCGGACTGGGTTAGATATGCTAACAATATAGAAAACTTGGGCAGAAAGTCACAGTCTAAAGCTCCTTTGCTATTACGAGCGGCATGTTTTTCTTCAGCATCTGAAAGGATTAGCACTTTGCACTAAGGCCAAGTTGCTCTTGTGAGAGAGACTACCTCACATCTGGTTTCATGCTCAGAAAAGAGACTTATGCGGCCACTACAAGGCTGGGTGGGGTAGGTGCCAAAGATTTTAATTAATTCATCTGAGAACCTAGAAAATTATAGTCATAGGAAAGAATATTTTATGTGACATTAGAGAGCACCGATTTACTGGCAAAAAAAAGTGAGATACATAGAACAGAAGTGTCTGAGGTTGGGGCCAGTAAGTGGTGGCTAAGGTGTTGGACTCCCATATGTGAAGTGGCATGGTGGTTAAGACACTAGACTTTCACATGGTTGACTGTGGTTCTAGTCCCAGACCTGGTGGCTGGAAAACCACACCAGGTGAGTGTGTGTGTATGTCCAATATCCCAGGAGAGTGGAAAAGAAGGGATTATGGCTTGGCCATCCCCCCCCCCAGGGGGTGATTTCTCACTTTCCCTCTCACTGTGTGTGTGTGTGTGTGTGTGTGTGTGTGTGTATGTGTGTTTCTCTCTGTCTCTCTGGTGAGCACACTAACCCTATGGAAAAAAAGAAAGACAAAAGTACCTGAGGTCACCTGATATGGCTGGAAGAGCCTAGACTGGAGTCTGGCAGACAGGTCCTCTCCTCCACACCATCACACACAGAGCACTGCCACTTCACGGAGCAGGGACAGCTTTGTGGTACTGGTCTGGTAAAAATTTTTTCCTGAGAATTATAAACTCTAACTTTTGCCTCTTACAAGTGCACTAAGAGGTTTTACTTGGCATGGATTTTATCAATACCACGTATGTGCAAATCAGAAGCAATGGGGTGGAAAGGGCAGAGATTGGATACGAAGATGATTAATGGGGCCCCTGATCCCAGAGGTGCACCGAAACCAGTTGGAGAGACAGACAGACAGCTTTGTAGGTAGAGCAGGGAATATTTGAGAGGAAGAGCTAGGAGTACGTACTGAGAAGAGCTTCAGAATGAAAGTAGCGGTCAGAGTGCAAGTTCTAAGTTGCAGCCTTGATGATGATGAGTAGCTTAAAAACATCCTGTCCCATCCGCTTGCTGATTTGTAGTCTAGAGTCCTTCCAGGTCATATGTGAATATAAACATAATGGCTGATCTCTCACAATCAATTCTTATACTCTATGCTTGGGTGGGGAGACGGGTTCAAGGAGAGAAGAGAATAGAGTAAAGGTAACTGACTGAGTCAGAAGCTGTGCCAGTGGTTTGCACATTGGGTAGAGCTGATGCAGGAAGACTTCCTGAAGAAAAGCAGTCCATTTGCTACAATTCCCAGAAGAGGGATGAAGCTAAGCTATGCGGTTGGCAGTACATAAAGTGTCCACTTTTGACTTTTGCAGTTTCTAGGAATCTGGCCCGGCCATTATAAGCCTAAAATGCTTCTGTATTTTTTCCTGCCTGGAGAGAGACTGTGGTCCAGGTGCAGAGAGAGGACCCTGCCATGAGGGTTTGGCAGGATGAACCATGATAAGGTAGAGAAGAATAGCATACTCTCCCTTCCATTCCTGCTTGGAAGTTCTGTGGGTTCAGCCATATTTATGAGGTGTGGAAGACACTAGAAAAAGACAGCCCAGCCAAGAAGGCAGGTAGGATTAGAAGGCGTCATGCACAGCAGAAAGCAGTATTACATAAACCACCTCTCACCTACTCTTGCCAAGAGGGATTATGAGTGATACAAATAGAAAATGCTTTTTGAAGAAGACCTGCAGAAGAAGACTAAAAAGTAAGGCTCAGCCTGCTGGAATCAGAAAATCCCCAACAATTGCTAGGATGTATAAGTGGCTCCTAAAATGGGCTGGGCAGTGGGAAGAGTATTGGGGGAAAGAAGTAAAAGTGTAGGGGAAGGAGAGATGGCTAGAAGCGAGAGTGTCCTTATATTTTTGCAATCAGCACCCAGTGTTATGAATTGAGCATGCAGTATAATCATTGATTGGGCAATTGATAGATAGATGTCTGTCAGTATTTTTTCCAAATGACAGCCTGCTCAGATTATCACCACATCTATAAAGCAGGCTCTGGGTTAGAGATTTCTGTGCAGGGGTTTTAGTGGGGCCTGAGGGGACCAGGACCAGGCAGAGGGAGATGTTGGTTTGTGAAGTAGAGGCAAGAGAAGCACCAGCCGACTCTTCAGCATGGGTGGGAGTGGGAACAAGACTTTGGAGATGTGCTGTTGGAGGCTGGAGTATAAGACCTAGTTCCCTTACATCAGCCAGCGATTGGAGGCAGGCTGCCCTGGGAAACGGGCATAACCCTGGGCAAGGTAGCTTCTGGAACTGCTTCCTTTGGCCGAGAACATCCAGTGGATTCGACTGTGAGCCATCAGCAGCCAACACTCCTAACTCAGCCCTGAAGGAGCATCTGGGCTTGAAGAAATATAAGCTGGAGTCCTAGAACTGCCACTTAAAAGCCATATGTCTCTGGAGAAGTCACATTCCCTCCCTGGCCCATCACTTTTTCCTGTGTAAATGAGCAGGTGTAACTTGGTGATGTTCAATATCCCCTCCAGCTCTACCACTGTGTGATTCTAATGGTGGCAGGGTATATATTACAACCACCACCATCTTTTCACTGGTTTCTACATCCTTCTCTGCCATCCAAATTTCCATACAGTTCTGAAATCTTTTGTGACCTCTTCATCTCCAATTTTACTCACTCGTGAGTAAAAAGATAGTGCTAAATACTGTGGAGAAGGGAAAACGTATGTATGAGTCAAATACGGTGCTCTTCTGAGACATGGTCTCCAATCACGGGATGAACAGAACTGCCCAAATATGGATGGAGGTAGGATTAGAGAGTAGGTGACGGAAATTTGTAAGGCATCATACAAAAGTGAGAAGGCAAGTATCAAGTCATTGAACAGGAGTTTTTAGAAGAAGGCTACTGAACACTGAATTCTAGAGAATGTGGGTGATGGAAATGGCATATCCCTAACATTACAGGGTGCAGAGCAAAAACACCTATGCAAGCCAAATGCTGGCTACCTATTTAAGTCATAAATCAAACTAGCAAATAGCTAAATAGAAAAGGTTCAATTATTCTGTCCTTCTGTATTGACAAATACATGTTCATAATGTCGAAAAGAAAAAAGCCAAAGAAAATTGTTTTTCTATGACTGAAATACAGAAGATAAGTAAATTTAATTATTTTTATTCATTCCTTCAAGTTCCTCTGGTAAAATGGTGACATTTAAATGAGTAATAAAATGAAAACAGTAATTGATGAATACGAACATGTATTATTATTATTCATACTTAATAAAACATGCATAATTTATAAACAACTATACTTTTGTTTCATAATATTTATTTTTAAATTTCATATTGCCTTCATTTCAACAAAATTATTCATTGTGTTTTTATAATCAAGATTTGTACTTAATTCTTGCTTCATTCACAGTACAGATTATACATTTCTTGAGTCATTTTAATTTTAGATAGCTTCTTAATAATTGAAATTTAAAGGACCTTTGTTCTGCAAAATTGCTACCAATTTGAATTGTAATAAAATATTCTTTAAGCAGTACTTTTATCTGGAAATAAAATATGAACTTCATGCATCTGCTTCAAATTTTACAATAGAGTGGCCTGTGATACACTATTGTGATAAAAAATAACATAAAATACTTATTATAGCTTACACTATAATTTTATCATCACTATGGAGATCTGTAAAGTAATGTCACACTTAATATGTGCTGTGTCTAGGCCCGTAGACACACAAATGTAAGGGTAACATGAAGTGTTTGCTTTTAAGATAACCTTAGTTACTGTGTACAACTACTGTGAAAGTCATGTTCATTTATGAGTATCTCTGGAACAAAGAATCAAAACATGTAGATAAACAAAAATATGAATTCTTGCCATCATTGGGGAACACTTGTTAAGCAAGAATCTATTACGTTCACGTTGAAAAGAAGGGTGTGATCACAAATTTGTTATTTTTTTTAAAGAGGTTTTTGCTTAGGTTGTGTGTGCTCACTGGGGGGAGAGAGAGAGAAAGAGAGAGAGAAAGAGAGACAATGAGAGCAAAAGTGAGAAATCACTTCCTCCAGAGGTATGGCCATGCTGCAATCCCTTCTCCATTTTTCTCCCGGGATCTTGGGGACACATGCACATGTGCCCAGGTGATTTTGAAGCCACTAGGTCCGACACTCAAACCACGGATGACCACTTGTAAGTCCAGCAACATAACTGCTACACCATTGGCTGGACGCATTGATTTGCTATTTTTCTTACTCAAGATTTTCCACTGGTCAAACCCTCTCTACCTTTAAAGCAGATCTATTAATCTCTAATATTAGCATGACCCACAGAATATCACTCCTGCTGGATGTACTTACGTTTTAGCCAGAGATGGAGAAGTATTTATTTTAAAGCCTGAGCAGTGTTTATCCCAATAGAGGATGTTGGGGTTACCACTCATGCTAAACTATTGCTGAGAATCTAGTGACCAAGGTACTCCAGTGTTCTTAAAGACATTTATTTATCACGTGCATATGATACTTGGAGCCCTTTCTCCTAGGTCTAATGACAGTGATGTTGTGTGTATAATAAAGATTTAAATGAAGGGACCAGCAGTTAGCGTAATGACTATGTCGCTGGATTCCCATGTAGTCGAGTACGGTTCGCGTCCCGGACCCGGTGGCTTAAAACTCACGCCAGGCGTGCGTGTGTGCGTGCCCAAGATCCCAAGAGGAGAATGGAGGAGAAGGGATTGCAGCGTGGCCATCCTCCCTGGGGGTGATTTCTCACTTTCTATCTCTCTGTCTCTCTCTGTCTGGCGAGCACACGCCCCCTATAGCAAAAACCTTTCAAATAAATAAATAAATAAATATTTTAAAAAATAAAGATTTAAATGAAAAGAGAACAACAAGGAACTAAATAATTCAGAGAGTCCATTTTCTAATTTAAGAGACACTTATCTCTAAAATGAAGACCGCATCTTCCAAGCTGATGTTTGTTCACTTTTCTCTGGCTCCAAACTCTCCCTTCTGCTGTAGCCAGAGTATCCTTATACAGGGCAGGTCTGACGGTACAGCCTGATTTAAACCCATTGATGACTTCCTCCTGTTCCAGAACAAGAGTTGCTACCATGACTGAAGGGCCACGCAGGTCCTGGCCTCTGGCTCTCTCTCTAGCTTCATCTCTGAGCCTCTTCTGCCCAGCACTTCATGATCCAGGCATCATATCAGAGTTTTTGTTTGTTTGTTTGTTTTCCTCAGATGTACTGTGTGCTCAGTTCTGGGCCTCATAGAAAATAATTTCTTTGGCATGACACGTTTTTCTCTATACTCATCAGTCACGCCTTAGCCTGTACTTCTCATCCTTTGGGACCATTTCTGAGCCCCACCCCTAGTGACATGAGCTCTGATAATGCTGCATTTCCTCTGTGAAAACTTTTTTCACATCATTATTGCTTACTCGTTTATCCTCTCTAACATACTGTAAGTTTTGCAAGGCCGCAGAGTTGCTGTATGTCCCCAGCACCAGGCATAGGCAGTTACTTACTAATAAATCGTTGAATGAATGAAAACAGTTGGAAACAATTGATAGCTGGGCGATTTTTTGTCAGAGCCTTGAGGCAAGGAACCAGTAAGACCCTGGGGGAAAATTTATGACTATTAGGTCCAAACCAAGGGGTTAGGTATAGTCATGAGCCACTACGAGCCACATTAAAACGTTTTGGTCAATGGCAGGCTGCATATCTGACAGTGGTCCCATAAGGTACTGTTGGCTATCCAGTATAACCTAGATGCGTGATTGACTGTACCATCTAGGTTTGCATAAGTGCATTCTATGGTGCTCACACAGAGACCAAATCACCTAACGACACATTGCTCGGAATGTGTCCTCACTGTCAAGTGACACGTGACTGCGTTTCTAGCCAAGCTGAGGTTAGGAAATACCTTGACCTTGCGACAAAGGTTTTCTTGTGTAAAGACTGCAGATGTAGATACACAAGAACTGTATCAAAGTCCCAGTTATACTAACTAATAGCTCTATAATCTTGGTCTTTCAAACTCCCCGAGTTTCTATTTTCCACTTGTAAAAGAGCAATAGTATATGTTCTACCTTATTCACAGGGTTACAGTGCCAAGTAAAGGAATTAATTTATGTAAAAAAATTATTGTGATATTGAATGGCAATATATAAAATTTATCTATCATTAGCTTTATTTATTTAATAATGATGGCATGGGTATAATTGATAGCATAACAAGCTAGAAGTTACTCGCGGAGCTGGACAGAGGCATAGTGGAAGCACGTGACATGCCGTGAGGCTGGTTCACATGAGAGAGCTCCAGGTTCATGTGTGGAGACTTCCCTGGATGTGCCAGATACACACGTCCCCATGATCTGGGCCTGGCTGAGACTAGGGTGGATTGTGACTTTAAGACTCTGTTATTGGAGGTTCTCTCTCTCTCTTTCTTTCTCTCTCTCTCTTTCTCTCTGTCTCTCATAGAAGAAATAAACAAGTGAACATTTTTTTTAGAGATATCATTAAGGCACAAGTGCTCACCAGAGAGACAGAAGTGAGAAATCGCCCCCCAGGAGGCTGGTCACGCTACATTCCCTTCTCCTCCATTCTCCTCTTGGGATGTTGGGCACACATGCACAAGTGCCTGGTGTGAGTCTCAAGCCACCAGGTCTGGGACTTGAACCATGGTTGACCATGTGGGAGTCCAGCAATGTAATGATTATGGCATCTGCTTGTCCCACCCAATAAATGAACTTCTTAAAAAAAGAATTAGTTGTTTACTTAGTTCCATTTGCTATTGTTTTTTAATTTGACTAGAGAGAAAGAGAAAGGGAAAGGGAGAAAGCAAGCCGCCAGGTCCGGGACTTGAACTGTGGTTGGCCATGTGGGAATTCAGCACCTTTAACCACCATGCCACCTGCCGCACCCCCCCCCCCAGTAAATAAACGTTTTTTAAAAAGATTATTTGTGACTTTTAACCAATTGTTCTGCAATGCTCTGTAAGTCTCAATTGACAAGTGCCTAAAAGTCAGAAACTAGCTTTGTGCTGTTATTTTATGAGCTTATCAATTGTCAAAATTATCTTAATAATTACTTCATGGTAATGATTACAAATCCCTGTGCAATGATACTATAAGACCCCATATGATGACACCATACAGTACGGACAAGGCATCCCTCTGATGTGAATTCCAGACTCGAAGCATCTGTGACCAGGGCCAGCAATGCCATCCCTAGTGTGGGCTCATCATAAACTATATTAGCAGCCACAGGTTTCCTCCGCTCAGGATTGTTTTTGGTCTGTCTGGCTGCACAGGCAGAATAGTTGAAAGGTGCCGAGAGTCCTTGCTTTTAGAAAAGTAGCTTTATGGTTGGTGATGCACCTTCACAGTTCCGACTCTGTCCTTGCAGGGGGAAAGGCTGTCGGCTCTCTGGCTAATGACATAGCTGGCTCTCACTGACTTTTTCTCTTCAGATTGCAAGACCAAGGGCTTGGCTCAGCCTGATCCCTTGGTTCTTGTCCAATGCTAACATTCCACGACTATCAGGAGCTATAAAGAGACATTGCACATCGTGAGCCTGTGTGATTGCTTGTGCTTAGCTCCCCTCAAGTCCACCTGCAGTCAGTACTCAGGACAGAGGGGCATAGACATTTGGGGAAACAGCAACTCACTGGAAATTCAGAGAGAGTTATGGTGTCTGTGCAGCCTTGATATGCTGCTGAGAAATGACCTGCACCTGAGGGGACTCGGTGGGAGTCACCCAGTTCATGGTGATCACAACTGAGAGTCCCAGAGTCAGCAGAAAGAAAATGACTTTAGATAAAAGTCTCCCATGGCAGTCCAGTTCTACCTTTTCCCGACGGTGTGCACCTGGACGAGGCACTCAATCTTTCTGAACTTCTGCTTTCTTATCTATTATACAATGCTTCTAAAGTTGTCATCTGAGGATGCGGTGAAGATAAATGAGGTAAAATATGCACAAAGCATATTCACAGAATAAAGAAAATCAATGAGATAATCAGAAAACAAATAGAGTAAAGCAAGAGTGGCTACAGTTTTAACTGCACACATTGCTACAAGGCTGGGGCTGGGTTGGAAGGTAACACAGAATAATGTAAAATAGGAAGCAACTAGCTAAACAGTAGGAAATAAATGCTTCTGAGTAGAGAGAGAGATCTAAAGGAATTTCTCAGGCTTCCCATTAAATTTTAAGAAGCTTTTAGAAATCTTTTTTTTTTTTTTTTTTTTTTTTTTTTTTGGAGGTTTTTGCTATAGGGCGCGTGCGCTCGCCAGACAGACAGAGAGAGAGACAGAGAGACAGAAAGCGAGAAATCACCCCCCAGGGGGGATGACCACACTGCAATTCCTTCTCTTCCATTCTCCTCTCGGGATCTTGGGCACGCATGCACACGCACCCGACGTGAGTTTAAGCTACCAGGTCCGGGACTCGAACAGCGGTCAACTACATGGGAGTCCAGAGACATAGCCATTATGCTAACTGCTGGTCCCCCTGGAAATCTTTCTTCACAGGTCAAAGGAAAAAGAAAGTATCTTCAAGTGGCAAGACATCCTCATGTAGTTTGAAAAAATTATCATGCTTTTCCATGGATTTGTGTGTTAGCATTAGGAACAAACATATCTGAAAATAAAGCCACAAACTTGTTGAGGACTGAATACTAAAAACTGAACATTAAGACACGCAGAGGACCAGCTGATGGTGTGATTATTAAGGTAGCTGGATCCCAGGTGGCTGACAGCGTGGCTTGAGTCCCAGACGCAGTGGCTTGAAAAACACACTGGGCACATGTGCATGTGTGCCCCAAATCCCTACAGGAAGGAGCATCGAGGAGAAGGAATCGCATCATGACCATTCCCCTTGAGAGTAAGTGTTTTCTCACTGTCTCTCTCTCTCTCTCTCTGGGGAATGCAAATAAAGAAAAAAATAAAGAAAAAAAAGGTCTACAGAATAATCAACAGGTGCTGAGAGTCCTTGTATTTGAAAAAGTAGCTTTATGCAAAGAAACAATCACGTGGACCAGTCCCAATATGGACTAGTGTGATAGGCAGTTACAGATTAAAAGCAGCATAAATAAGCACTCAAAAAAAACCCCTCAAGATCGGAAACAGGATATCAACAATTGTCTTAGCACCCCAGAAGGGTGAGTTTAATAAGCATGATATTAAGCTTGTTAAATTTCAAACTGTATATTACTGCATACAAATATGTGCTCCTTTCAAGTATGTTGCAAAGAGATAGACACACGGTCAAATTTATCTAAGGGTTTCTTTCCTCTCCTCTAATTCCTTCTTGGAATTGACACTGAAAAAGGTAGTAGAAATCCCCTTTGAGGTAAAGACCCGGGGTGCTGAAATGGAAACAACTGCAGTGATTGGCTCAAAGCTGGCGATAAATAGTCAGTACGTTAGCTTTTTCCCCTGGACAAATGTAGTTTGTGTATTTCAAAGATTCTGCATAGTTTCTAAAACCAGGCTAGGTCTGGCCTATGAGTGAGTTTGAAGAATGGCCTTTATACAGAATACTGCTTTGAGATTGCTTTGTTCCCCTTCCATGTCTTTTGTCTAAGTCATCAGCCATAACATGCAAATACAGATCGATGTGAATGCTGTCTTGCTTGCCATTAGGCAGGCACATAATTTGGCTTTCCGTGGAGGCACTTGGAGTGGCTTTGAAAGAAAGCTGCCAGACATGCTACCTTATCAGGAGGAGACCCCAGACCACCAACACTATTACGGAAGCTGGAAAAATGTTATACAGCTTAGGGGTGTGTGTAAACTGGGAAACTTGCTTCTACAACCACAGACTTGCACATGTCAGTTTAATTTGTTGCAAGCATAAATTGTCCTAAAGCCATTTCTTTGATCTGACATTGTTTTCCTAGTCTCTCAAATTAAATTGTGGAGAAATCTGTTTGTCAACACCATCAGACACTCCAGTGATGGTCAATTAATTGTCTTTTCCATTCCAAGTGTTTCAAATCTTACAATAACAACCACAATAACAATGATGACAATGATGAGTATATAATATCAGTTACAGAAACTTACCAACAGCTAGACTGATTAAACAACAAACATTGGGTAGCACAATTTCAGATGAATAGAAGGAAATGTCTATACTAAACCTGGAATATTCACATTCGTTATTTTCATTAATGCCCCAAAGCCCAGTGAGGTATTATTTTACAGTGGAGAAAACCTAAAATGAGAAAAATTAGATACATCGGTAAAGATAGCATCTCTCCAGGCAGCAGGTGTTTTGGTGTTTAAGGGGCTGGATCTCTCATGACCAATTCTGTGGTTCAAGTTCCTAACCCGGTGGTGTAAAAACATGCAGGGCACATGTCCACATATGCCTCAAGCCCTGAGGCAAGAATGGAAGAGAATGGATTACTGTGTGACCATCACCCCTAGGGAGAGTGATTTCTCACTTTTCCTGTCTCTCCATCTCTCTCCAGCAAGAGCATGAACTCTATGGCAAAAATCTACAAAATAAATAAAAACAAAATACCACATATCCAGAACTCAAACCCAATCCATCTCTAGTAGATCTTTTATCTGTGCTTCATTTGCTACCTTGTTCACATGCCTTGCTCCTTAGTTGCCTTGTAGACTGAACCATATCTTGCATTTTCTCTTCCTTGTGAGGGGGCAGAATTATTTACGAGTCACCAGTTGGGGACTGGAGATGTATTGGTTGGCATCAAGCTCATCCTAAGAGCAGCTGCCAGAAGCTGGTTGACCCTATGTCTGAGTACCATCTACCTGAGTCTCCCTGCTGTGTTCAACCCTGCTGAGCACATGCAGATCTAACATCCTGATTAACAGCTAACATCTTGATTTGCTGATAACCTACTGACCCAGATTGCAGGCTTGTTACTGTATTGTTGAAGTTTGCACTGGGACTATCAATACCTTGGTCTTCCATGCCTACTCTATCCAGTAGTAGGCCTGATCTGTTCTCTGAAATATTTTAAGCAAGACTGGTATCAGCACTAGAATATTCATCAGCATATAGATGGTATTTAAATCTGTAAGATTGGGTGATTCCATTCACCAAGGGAGTAAATACAATGAATTTATTTTATTTTTGCCTACAATTTAGGGTTCATTATGCATGAATAACATGCAAAAATACCAAGAGCAGCATAAAAGAAGAATTAAAATGCTAGCTTAAGTCATTGATTTAATGCTTCCTGGAAGGAGTAGAGACAGAATCAATGGAGAGACTGCTGAAGATGGCCAAGGCACATGCAAGACAGAGTGAGTTCATAGAAACAAACATGCAACCCAGACTCAGTCCCTGAGATGAAAAGCCTGGGGAGGCCTTTTTCAGCTCCGGTAAGTGAGCTGTAAGTCTTACTTCTCGGAAGCATATTATTTTATGAGACAGTCTGGATTACAGGTACTGTAACTAGAGTGAGATTACGAAAGGAAGGAAAGCTTGGAGAAGATAAAGCATGAGTGAGTCCCTGAGTTTCTAGCTAGCTCACTGTAGTTTTGGCTTTCTTGGCTTCCATAATCACATGATCCAAAACCTTACAGTAAAATATGTGTGTGTGTGCACACCATTGGACCTGCTTCTTTCCTATTGGGTCAGCTTTCTCCATAGACAGATACTATTCATATAGTATATAATTAAATAGTATAGTGTATACTTATTAAACCAAAATAAATAATAATGAATTTTTATAGAATATATCACCCAACAGAAGTTTACATATTCTTCCCACTTCAGAGGGAACATTCACCAAGATAAACTAGTAAATTGTCACAAATCAATTTAAGTCTATTTATTTTAAATATTACAAAGTATATTTTGTGACCACAACAAAATTAAACCAACAACAGATGTTTACATATTTTTCCCACATCAGAGAAATTATTCACGAAGGTAAACAAATAAATTATCATAAATAAATTTAAGTCCATTTATTTTAAATATTACAAAGTATATTTTGTGACCACAACAAAATTAAACCAGAAGTCAATAATAATATAAAAAAGGAAATTCTCTAAATGTTTCTAAATTAAGCAATATCCTTCAAAGTAGTCCATGAACTAAATAACTTGAACTAATGCAAATGCAAATGCAATATATTAAAACAGGTGACACACAAATAAAGCAGTGATTAGAGGAATATTTATTGTTCTATTTGCACTTTTTTTTAAAAAAAATGAAGCTCAGATCAATCATTTAAGCTTCCACATACAGAAAGTGGAGAAGAAAATAAAAATAAATCAGGAATAAGAAAGGGAAAAAAAGCAAAATTATTAAAATAAACAAATAAAAGCAACAAAGAAAATGAATGAAACCAGGTCTAGTTATTCAAAAATATCAATAAAATTGACAAGTATCTAGACAGACAAATTGAAAAGAAATAAATGAGAGCAGACCTAAATTATCAGGCACTAAGGAGGAGACATCACAACAGAGAGCATAGACAGTAAAAGGCTGATAAAGGAATACCCTGGAAAGTATTACACTGATAAATTTAACAATTTAGACATATTGGACAAATTCTTGAAAGAAAAGTTTATCACAGCTAACTCAAGAAGAAATACATAAGCAAAGTAGTCTTCTATCTATTAAAGAAGTTGAATTTGTAATCAATACCTTCTCACTGAGAAACTCCAGCTCAACCATCTTTACTGCTAAACTATGTCACATCTTAAGTCGGAAACAGCACTAAATTATCAATACCATAAAGAAAATGCATTCAATACTTAATATTCCACAGACATTTAAAAGACACATTAAAAAAATTATGGCAATGAATTTGACACCTTAAGTGAAATGGAAGAAAATATTCTTTTAAAGAAAGCACAGCTTACCAAATCTAGCTAGAGAGGAAATTGAAACTCTGAGCAGTCCTATACCTATTTTAAAACTGAGCCAATAGTCTAGAAGCTTTCAACAAAATGAACTCATGGTGAACTTACTGAAACATCTCAAGGACACATAACGCCATTCTTAAACAACTTGAAAAATAAATTAGGAAATATTTCCAACTTTTGTTTATGAGACTAGAATTATCCTGAAACTAAAACTTGAAAAATACATGCCAATAACAATATTATTGATCACTATCTCTCATAAACACAAATGTGAATTCTCTTTTTAAAAGTAGTAAATTAAAGAAAAGCATAATATATATTGTGACCAACTGAGGTTTATTTCAGAAATGCAAATTGGCTTAATATTTTAAAGAAACTCAGTGTAATTCAGTGCATTAAGAATTGAGAAGAAAAATCTTTACCACCTTATACATGCAAATCCAGTACATATGATATGATTCAACCCAAATTCATGATTTAAGAAAATGACTCTAAAAATGGAAGAGTTGTAATTCCAGTTACATACAGTTGAAGAATAGATACAAACTAAATTATGGCTATAAACATCAGGGGCTGTATGCCTCAGGTGGGAGTTGGGGTTGGGCAGAGAAACTTGGCCAGAGCTGGGAGGCAACTCAGAACAATGAGAGAATTTTGGTGGTAGTTTATAGGAATATATGTGATGTGATTTTCAAAACCCACCAAACCAAACCTTTAAGAACTACGTATTCTATGAAGTCACATGCAACACACACACACACACACACACACACACACACACGGATACCCTGATTTTGCTTGTGGTAATAAATGAATTGTCAAATTTTAGGAAGATGGAGGTGGTGACAGCATCATCGTTTTTGAATTCTTTCACATTTATACGTTAAAAAGTGATGAGGAAACTAGATAGAAAAATCAAAACCCACAGGCATTATTTACAACAAAACTAGTTTACAAAATACAGGTGACTAGGGACAAGCCACAAGAGCAGACCTGTAAGTTATCAATATCTGTGCAAGAGAAACGAAGAGCCAACCCGGGAGCTGTGCTGGCCCGGAAACACGGGAATCCCAACTAGCTAATATGAAATCCCTGGAAAAGAGAATGGACAAAGTTGGGAACAGCAGCTGTAACTGGAAGCAGCTTTACTTATTTCAACAGAGGCGGCTACCATAAAGCTTAAAGGTCTGCAGAAGGCTAAGCATGGGACTTTCTTTCAGGACAGCATCTCACATGGAGGGGTAAAGTTAAGATAAAGCAGAATACAAAAATTAGAGGAAAAATAAAAGATAAGTTGCAAATAACTGTGAGCAGGAAGAACCTAGTCAACATATGAACATATGTTAAAAGCCATCGCCGTGCAAAGCTACACCAAGAAAAGAGGATGAGGATCAACAAAACATTTCTATGGACCACAAAAGCATGCCAGAAAGACACGGTTTTTAAAAAGCAAAATGATACACTAATGTTTTACATGAACTTTTAGTTTATTAAGACATTAATGTGACACAAGATATAAGAGAATGACATAAGTCAAAATATGCAAAACTCAAGATGAGTAGAGAAATTAGAAATAAATGAAAAAAATCAGCTTAGAAATGAAGACTGCAGTATGGAACGAAACAGCAAATAAACACAACAGATACTGCCTTAGAAGAAATATAAAGTACAAAGGCGTATAAAAGACAAATCAGGAAGAAATTAAGAGATTAAAATTATTTAAGAGCAAGTGACAAGGACAAAATTTTTGTAAATGCCCCAACTACCAATAGTAAATGATAGGTATTTCTAAAGAAAGGGGGGGGGGGAGGGAGAGAGAGAGAGAGAGAGAATAACAAATATTAAAATCAAGAAAAAAGCTTTCTAAAATGAAAAAAAGCATTTGAAGGCCACAAGTGGCATGAAGGTTAAGGCACTGGATCCCACAAGGCCAACTGGTTCAAGTCCCAGACCCAGCAGCTTGAAAATCACAGTGGACACATGTTCATGTGTGTCTAAAATCCCAAGAAGCAAATGGGGGAAAAGGGATTGTTGCGTGGACTTCCACCCAGGAGGTGATTTCTCACTTTCCTCTCACTGTCTCTGTCTCTCTGGCAAGTGTATGTAACACTATGGCAAAAATCTTTAAAAAAAGGGGGTAGGGAGGGCAATAAGATAACACAAACCAAAATAATAAAGTAACTGTTTCCAGTAATCATAACAGGCAGAGGTAGTACTAATGTTTTTCAGACACTGTTGAATGTGTAATACAGGAAAAAGCAAATGAATAATTACAAGCATTCTAATTCCATCATGCCTGGTATCCTTAAGAGTCAGGTTGTAAGTAAGAATAGAAAGAGTTGCATATATAATTTAAAAGGCGTTGAGGAACTACCATGTAATCATGGGTCTGAATTGTATAACATATAGTATGACATGTACATTCCTGTGTGTGTGTATCTGTATGTGCACAGATTATAACTCAGCAGTATTCAGTGTCTCTAGTGCTTACATTGTGCTCTTGAAATATTATTTCCATTTAAAACAAACAGACAAACAAGGTTTCCCAGGGAAGTTTACAAGATGAGCCTGAATTATCTTGCCATACCAGATGGCATAAAAGCTAGGAGAGACTAGTAGGGTCGTAACCAAAAGGTCTCCGGAACCTACTTGACAAAGCTCTCAGCAGCCACAGAGGACAATTTGAGCTTCAAGAAGAAAAATAATTGCAATGAATTGGAACCCATCAAATATTTCTACATCCACAGATAGATAATGATATTTGCAATTGGTCACCTTCAAAGGGAACCAATTTATTTTCTGATTCAATCACTTATACTGTCATTCTTAGATGAACTGTATCACTGAATAACAAAATATTGAAAATGTATTTTCCTGTATAGTTAATCCAGCTCTTAGATGAAAAATAATAGAATAAGTTATCAACAATATCCAGCGCATTAATGAATCTAAATGTTGAGCATCAGTGTCTTCTAACATCAGAAGAGTGAAACACAGATAGAGTGCTTTGATGACAGAACACAGCCTCACTGCAGTCTTGCCATTGAGACTGTGAGTCAGACAGGGCTCAGATTCCAGCTGCCCGTGTGCAGGTAATGTAGAACACAAGGGAACACGCTGAGCTGCACTGTGAGTACACATTCAGCAGAGTCTAGGCTGAGGCTCACATGCCTAGGTTCATTATAGGGAAAAAAGGAGGGAAAAGGGGAGAGAGAAAGAAACTGTAGGTCAAAGGGAGTTGAAAAGACAAATTAATATTTTTTTAAATGTGCAAGATTAAAGTACAGCATATAGGGAGGCACACTCAGATTATAAAACCATAAAAAAACACAAAACCATGATTACGTTAAAAGCTAGCATACTGGTTATTTTCAGAGGTGCTGTCACTGGGACCAAGTGTGTGGAGGAGCCCCTTAGGTGACTGTCAAGGTTCTCTTTGTTGATCTGGGTGGATTCAAGAGTCCTCCCTTATAATAATTCACGAAGCTATTACTACATGTTTGTTGTGTAATGTTTTCAGTCCCTGTATTTTATTTAATAATGAAAAGTGTGTGTAGGTAGGAGTGTGTGTGTCTGTGTGTGTGTATATATATATTTATTACATATATATGTGTGTGTGTGTGTGGTGTGTATAGTAGGTATTTATGCATGCATTTATATATGTGTGTGTATCTGTGTGTATTGTACCTCTGTGTTTCCATCTATCTTTCTATCGATCTTTAATGATTCAAATGAGATGTCTTTCAAGAAAAATATCTCCATCATTAGGAGAAGGTATATAAATGATCACAATAAACCTCTATGTTGGAGTGAAATGACAGAGTCCAGTCTCTACGCTAATAGATGAGAGTTAGACTAAGGCGGTGTAAAGCTTCACCCAGAACCCTTGGTCCTAATCTGTGAGCTACAGAAGCCATCCGCGCTCATGGACTCCACCCTGACATGCCATCCACTGGGGCCTGGCTCCGCCTTTGTCCCCAGCAATTAGCACAGTTTACACATGAGCAGTCATTGTTTTGACCCGCCCTCAGTCTCGGCATCCGGACTCCATCACCACCATCTGTGCACTAGCCAGGAGGACTTCTCAGCATCTCTCCAGTGGCACCGGAAGTGGGTCTTGGCCACAGGCCTACACTGTGACCAGCAGCCAAGGGATAGAGTCTTCTGTCATTCATGGTCTTGAGGACCAGAGTGGGTGAAACCAGCTCTGGGCTTAGTTGTCCAAAATATTCTCTCCTTTACAAAGAGAGAAGAGAAAGCAAAGTAGGAGAGAAGGAAAGTACAGGACAGAGGCATGATGTAGGGAAAAATGGCCAGGGGACAGATAGGAGAGAGAAAACAAAGAGAAAAGGAAGGGGGAATAAGCAAGAAGGAGAAGAGAGATAAAGGAAAAGTACAGGACCATAGTGGGTGATAACAGAGCCTGGACAGTCAAAGAGAAGGCGCGCTCCTTCTGAAAAGGTTGTCATTGCTGGCTAAGCTGTACTATGCGCTGTAATTAAAGATTTGCAGCATTAAATAAAACACATACAATCTTTTTTTATTACAAATGCTTTAAGAATTGTCTCTTTAATTTTATTTCTCATTATTATTATTTTTTAATTTGCTACAGGGCACGTGTGCTCACCAGAGAGAGACAGAGGGAGAGAAAGAGAGAAAGTGAGAAAGCAAGCCACCAGGTCTGGGACTCAAACCACAGTTGGCTGTGGCATCACGCCACCTGCTGGACCAAAACATATACAATCTTTAAGGGGGAGGTTGTTCCTTATTCTTATTTTATTTATTTACTTTTTTGGGGGTAGAAGGAGTTTCCATAGTAACTGAGAAATAACAGAAATTTCTACCTGCTTCACCAAAGACCAGAATAGCTTCACACTCTCTTTTAGAAATTTCGGGAAGCCAGCTTGGGACAGATTGGGGCAGCAGTGACATGGCCATACTGAGAAGGCAGTCCCAGAGTGGGGCAGCAAAGAGTTTGGTCAGCACCTGGACAGCTGTGCCAGCCTTGGGAGTCTCAACACAAGCATGTGTCAGTGGGGAACGCTGCTTCGCAATGAATCTGTGGTTACTGATCAGGCCCAGGCGAAGGGCTCCCTCGAGGCTTCACAACTCTGCAGGGTCCTTGACTGTCCGCCACTAAATGCACATCTCACCAACCTCCTTTTCTTATCTGTTTTAAATCTTTCAGAATCCATCCTGAATGATGAGAGACTACGACGAAAGCGCTATGACTTTGTATTGAAACTGATCTCTGGTGGGAGGAGGTTGGTGGTCGGGCATGAGTTGCGAAGACAAAATTTCCTTACTAACGATAAACTACCAAATCCTTCAAATGAATTGTGTATATTAGATATGATTGGAGAAGATCCGAGATTACTTCTAAAATAATGTCCCATTCTGATAGTTAGTCTTGAGTGGGACAGACCTGTCCATATGGGTTGGAAGTATGAAAATGTATGTCCCTAATCACTACCTGCCTTCTCTGACATTGAGCTCTTGATCAGATAAAGAGGGATCCTGGGAATTTATTATGCATCTGAATGTATGGTATAAGGGAACTCACTAGCATGTAAACTCCATGAGAATATTTTGTCTGTTGACTCACTGCTGAATCTCGAATACCTAGAACAGAGCCTGACACATTGCAAGCACTCAGTCCATAACTGTTCTAAAACATGAATGAATAGATCACATCTCTTACACATGGTTGCACAGCTGCTTTTTGGACCTTAGCCTGAAAAGTCTCTAAAAATACAACTTGTCTCTAAGGCTTCCTTCCTTGATAGTTTTGTCCCCACTTTAGGGTTTTTAGATATTCTGCCTATTACGTCTGCGTCAGTCATTACTTACCTGAACCTTCTCTTAGCTTCCGGATGTTGCTGGATCCTGGATCCTGAGTGCTGGCTCAGATTTGGCTCCGGGGACACACACTCCATATTCTCTCTTCTTTCCTGACCTTTGCCATGGCTCGAAGTTAGGTCTCCTCAGTAAACAGTGGTCAATGGCAGGACCCTGAGAAACAGTAGAATATAATGAAGGAAGAGTACCTGGTGTTTAAGAAAGAGAAAATAAGAATTAGGTAACATTGGGCCAGCAGGTGGGATAGTGGATAAGGCCCTGGATCCCACATGGCCAACTCCACAGTTCAAGTTCCGGACCCTAAGAGTTGAAGAACATGCCAGGTGTGTGTGCATGGGTGCCCAAAATCCTGAGAGGAGAATGGAAGAGAAGGGTCTGTGGTGTAGCCAACCCCCTTGAGGGGTGATTTCTCACTTTCTGTGCCTTTGTGTGTGTGTGTGTGTCTCTCTTCTAGCAAGCACATGTGCCCTAGAACAAATATCTAAAATAAATAAATAAATAGAAGAAGAAGAATTAGATAACTTTTATTGCAAGGAGCTACTCTTTTTCAGGCAAGTCCCTAAAGTTTTATGTGCACTGAGTAACTTGACCCTCATGCAATAGCGTGAAGGAAGTTCTATTATTGTCCTCATGTTCAGATAAGAAAACTGAGGCAAAGAGAAGTAAATTGCCTAAGGTCTCACAGTTAATAAAAGGCAGAGCCAAGAGTTAAACCCTGGTGATGTGCCATAGAACTAGGTCTCATAACTTCTACACTATAGCAATGCTAATTCTAAGAATGATTTTTGCTCAGTGTGAGTACATAGGTGAAGAAGAACATGATGGGATACAACACAGGGAGAGTAATAAAAAAGAACACAAGGGGCTGATGGGTGGTGTGATGGTTAAGGCTCTGGACTCCCACATGGACAACCGTGGTTCAAGTCATGGATCTGATAGATTGCTTTCTCACTCTCCATCTCTCTGGTCAAATTAAATAATAATAATCATAGTAAGTAAAATTAAATAAATAGTTCTTTAAAAGTTTTAAAAAAGAAAGGAAGAACACAAAACTTGAGCTTTCTCCCAAAATTAAAAGCAACTAAAACACAGAACCAGCAGATGGCATAATGGTTAAATTACTGAACTCCCACATAGTCAACTGGTTCAAGTCCGAGACGTGGCAGCGTAAAACTTACCCTGGACATATGTGCACGCATGCCCAAGATCCTGAGAGAAGAATAAAGGAGACAGGATGGCAGCATAGCCATCCCCCTGGGGGCTGATTTTGTGCTTTCTGTCTCTCTGTCTCTCCAGTGAACTGCACCCTAGAATAAAACTCTCTCTAAAAAAATAAACAGCAACTACCACTAACATAACACCCATTCACTGGGTGTTTGCTCTATGTCAGATACAGACTAGGGTTTTAATTTATCTTCACAATAAGCCCATGAGTTGTGAAACTGGATTTTCAAGTTATTCAATGAGTTGTCCAACATCATGGTACTAAATGGACAGAACTGAGATCTGGTGTCTGGTTCTGTCCCAGGCCTGTGCTCTTAACCACTGCGCTTTACTGCCTCCCCCAGCCATGAGGCCTCTCCACTGCTAGAGGCACCTCAGCCCTCACCCACATTCCTCATGGCTGACTGTCATGTAGGACAGGGCTCTAAGTTCTGGGCTACGTAGACTGTTTTAGCATTCGTGTTCTAGTGAGAAGGGAATCTGGTAGCTTAATTTTGCAAA
Source organism: Tupaia tana (assembly GCA_026018925.1). Taxonomy (NCBI): domain Eukaryota; kingdom Metazoa; phylum Chordata; class Mammalia; order Scandentia; family Tupaiidae; genus Tupaia; species Tupaia tana. The sequence goes on from JAKSZU010000006.1 coordinate 112,361,202, forward strand.
TATGGTTACTCATCTGAGAAATGACCTAAAATCAATAAAAATGAGCTAAGCCCCAAACAAACCACAGATAAAATTATGGATAGTGGGAATTCAGTGTGACACTACAAACTCTGATCAGTTAATGGACAGATGCCAAAATGTTGCCTCTTCTACACATCCCCTGAGATTTAGCATTCTAATCAAATTTTTCTTGACATTTCTAATTTTCCCCTTTAAGGCCAGACTTTCAAGTGGTCTACATGTCCACTGCCTGAATTTTTCTGACTTCTTTCCAAATATTGTAACCTATGTGATTCATGTAAGTACAGTTTTATTTATTAAGTGCCCATGGTGTACAACGACCAGAGCTGAAAACCCAATAAAGGTAAACAGACACATTTTGCATAGCATTAATGGGACAAAGAAATGGGGTATTATCTGTTGAAGATACCTTTACAGTATTATCAGCTGGACCGGAGAGAAATGCACACATGTTGGAATATTCACTTTGCAAGCTAAATAATGGATTGAATATATAAAAGAACTTGAAATGAAATTTTAAAAAAAGAAAAGTAAAAGAAAGTTTTTAAAAGAAATGTGTGTCGGGGGCCTGCAGGTGACATGGTGGTTGAGGATGCTGGATTCCCACATGCCCAACCATGGTTCAAGTCCCAGACCTGGCAGTTTGCTTTCTCATTTTTCCTATTCTCTCTCTGTCTCTCTCTAATCAAATTAAAAAATAATAATAGTAATAACAAAATGGAATTAAATAAATAAATAAATAAATAAATAAATAAATAAATAAATAATTCTTTAAAAAAAAGAAGTGTGGGGGTAGGGTTTATGGAGATATGTCCAAGAGGAAATTTACTTGTTTTTTTTACAGAGAGCGAGCTAGTCTTAGGAAGAGAAAAGTAAAGTTTGTTGCAGAAGAGGACGGCGTAACTCAGAGGTGCAGCCTGGGGCAGCAGCAAAGCCCCGGCTGATTCCCGTCTCTGGCACTAACAAATACGCAATTCTGAGTAAGCATTTGTGGGCTGTTTTCTCCTCTGGGAAATGAGGAGTTTACGCTATGGCCTCCTAGGTCCCACACAGCTTACAATCCTCTGGTCGGGACCTAAACTACACCTTTCCAAATCAGAATCAGGACCCATCCAACCCATTGCGCTGTCTCTAAATGTGCCATCAGAGGACATTTTTATGGTGGTTACAATTCACGACAGAGACTATAAAAGACAAGCACCTCAGGGAGGAAGCTTGTCCTATTGTCTCCCTAGAAGAACCCAGCCACTGACCACAGTCTGCCATCCATCAGTAGGCAGATTAAAGTAGTCATTTCTTTGTTATAAATTCAGATCCTGGATTTTTTTTTTCTTTTTCCTGCTATAAGACACATAAGCTCACTGGAGAGAGACAGGAAGAGAGAGACAGAGAGAGAGAGAGAGAAACTTCCCAAGGAGAAATTCCCACATCACAATCCCTTCCCCATTATTCTCTCAGAACTTTGAACAAGCATGCACACGCACCTGATGTATTTTTTTTTTTTTTTTTTGGAGAGATTTTCGCTATAGGGCGCGTGCGCTCGCCAGACAGACAGAGAGAGACATAGAGACAGAAAGCGAGAAATCACCCCCCAGGGGGGATGGTCATGCCACAATCCCTTCTCCTCCATTCTCCTCTCAGGATCTTGGGCACGCACGCACACGTGCCCGGCGTCAGTTTTAAGCCACTGGGTCCGGGACGTGAACCGCGGTCGACTACGTGGGAGTCCAGCGACATAGCCATTACGCTAACTGCTGGTTCCCCCTGATGTATTTTTCAAGCTGGGACTTGAACCACGTGGTTGGCCATGTGGGATCCAGCTGCCTTAACCACCATGCCACCTGCTGTGCCCCTAGATGGGTTCTTCCTTTATGACTTATTCCTTTTTCAGGTTGTCTTAGCGTGTCCAGTTGTTCATCAAGGCTTAATGACAGGCACTTTCTTATGGCCCGAGAAGGAGCAAAGTCAGTGCACAGTCATGGTGGTGGCAGAGGAATGCAATGATTCTCTGGGAACTGCAAATTTGAAAAGGTTTGTGGCTTCTCAAAGTGGTGTTCTGACCACTCATCTTGCCTTCAGTTGGGAATTTGTTACGTGAGATTTTACTGAGTGAAGGGCACATGGAATGGGCGGGGCCTCACAGGTGCTCACCCACAGCTCAGGTGCACAGATTTAGTTCCCGTAGACTAGAAGGGATGACTTGGAATGCTGCTCCCTTAGCTTCCAGGCCTGGTTAGGGTCTAACCTGTCCCATAATATTCAACTCCTCCTTGCACTGTTCAGTTTTTTTTTTGAACAAAGTAAAATCATCCTTTAATTCTATTTTTTCATAAATTTCTGAAGTCCCCTCATTTACATACATATACATTCCACATGTTTATGTTTTCCTCATCTGTATACAATACACCTCTCTGTCTTTGATGACATCTCTCTTTTTCTTTTTTATTTATTTTTATTTTTTTTCCTACTGAAACATTTTTTAATTAATTGATTTACCTTCATCCCCTAATCGTCACACCATACAAAAAGTGGTTTCCCATCCAGAATATACTGCATAGTGGCTCAATCATGTATGTTATCATCAATAATTTTCCATTTCTAGTTTTGCATTTATTTATTTATATTTACCCCTATGTCTGACCCTCTGCCCTTTCTCACCCTCTTCTCACACTATCTCTGGTGTCTGCAGTTGTCTACCATTCCTTCCCCCCCACACTTTATTGATCACACAATTTCTTAAATAATCTAACTACTTTTTTTTTTTTTTTGAGAGGTTTTTGCTATAGGGCGCGTGCACTCGCCAGACAGACAGAGAGACAGAAAGCGAGAAATCACCCCTCAGTGGGGATGGCCACGCTGCAATCCCTTCTCCTTATTCTCCTCTCGGGATCTTGGGCACACACGCACACGTGCCCGGCGTGAGTTTTAAGCCACCAGGTCCGGGACGTGAACCACGGTCAACTACGTGGGAGTCCAGCAACATAGCCATTACGCTAACTGCTGGTCCCCAATAATCTAACTACTTTCAATAGCAAGTTCAATGGGTAATTTCAAGAAAAGCAGTTTTGAACTGGTAAGGAAATTTGCTTAAAACTTAAAGCCTGGAAACAGGTTAGTATTCTGTTCAAATAGTAGGTACATGAACCTACTGACAGTTGAAGATAGGACAAAAACTCTTAAAACTGAAAACAATGCCTAGAAGAAAAGCAGCAGTATTTTAGTCAAAAGTCACAGAATGCTATTTCACCAGTTCAGTCTCATGTACTTAATCTATCTTCTGTTGTGGTTTGATCTTCCCAGTAGAATTCTGGATATAATATTCAACTCCAGACTTGTCCCTATGATTAAGTTGGTCATTTCCTTAGTTTTTGAACTCTTATTTCTGTGTGAGTACATTTAATTTTTCTGACATAGCATTCCCTTGAGAAATTCTTGGAGATCTGTTCTGGTGCTGCTATATTCTTTCAGGTTTTTCTTTTTCTTTTTCTTTTTTTTTTTTTTTTTTTTTTTTTTTTTTTGAGAAGTTTTCGCTATAGGGCAAGTGCGCTCGCCAGACAGACAGAGAGAGACATAGAGACAGAAAGCGAGAAATCACCCCCCAGGGGGGATGGTCACGCTGCAATCCCTTATCCTCCATTCTCCTCTCGGGATCTTGGGCACACACGCACACGCACCCGGCGTGAGTTTTAAGCCACCGGGTCCGGGACGCGAACCGCGGTCGACTACGTGGGAGTCCAGCGACATAGTCATTACGCTAACTGCTGGTTCCCGAGGTTTTCTTTATTTTAGAATATTCTTGTCTTTTCTTCTCCTATGAAGGATAATCTTGCTGGGTACAGTATTCTCGGTTGAAATTGCTTTTCCCTTAACGCTTTGAATATATTTTCCCATTCTTTCCTTGCTCACACTGTTTCTGATGAGAGGTCTCCTGTTAGTCTGATGGGATATCCTTTGTAGGTAACCTGCTGTTTCTCTCTTGCCAATCTTAGTATCTTGTCTTTGTCTGTGGTTTTGGCCAGTCTGGCTATAACGTGTCTTGGAGAAGATCTTCTTGGGTTGATTCTATTTGGGGTCTTTTGTATTTCTTAGAACTGGATCTTTGAGTGCCTCTCTATGTTTGGAAAGTTTTCTTGCAGGATTTCATGGAATAAATTATCAATGCCCTTATGAGTCTCTTGGCCTTTTGGGATGCCAGTTATCCAGATGTTTGGAGGTTTTATGGTATCTAGTATTTCTTGTATGTCATTATCAAGTTTTTGGGCAATTTTCTCAGTCTTCATGGTGGATTTTTCTAGGCCAGCAATTTTCTCTTCTACGTCTGATATTCTATTTTCTGTGTGATCTAGTCTTCTTTTAATACTTTCAAGAGAGATTTTTGGCTTCCTGTATTATAGTCTTCATCTCTAACTGTTCCATTTGATTCTTTTGTACAGTGTGTAATTCCTCTTTTTGATATTGCAAGAATTTCCTCACCTCCCAGAACTCGTCAGCTCCTTTCCCCTTTCTCTTCTGCAGTTCATTGTCTTTTTTCTCTTCCATCTCCATTAGCTTCGCCATTATGAATGTTCTAAGTTCTTTACCAGACAATTCCATGATTTCCATTGAACTGTTTGTGGATGATGAGGAATTATTATTTTCCCTTGGAGGAGAGGTATTTTCTTGCTTTCCCATATTTCTTGTGGTCCTGCAGTGATTTCTAGTCATCTTATGGAAAGTGTGTTTCTTCCCAAACTTGAAGTTCAATCTGAGCATCCAGGAGCATGCAGAAAAGGAAACAGAGAGAGAGAAACAACAGCAACAAAAACAACCAAGAAACAGAGAAAAAGAGAAAAAAAAAAACTAAAAAAAAAATTCAAAACATTTTTTTTTAATAAAAAAGTGCTGTTCAGTTTTTTTTGTTTATTTGTTTTGCCATAGGGCATGTGCGCTTCCCAAGGAACAAGAGAGAGTGTGCAAGTAAGAAATCCCACTCCACAGGTGGGATGGCCATGCCGAAACCCTTTCTCCTTTCTTTCCTGGGAGATGTACACACATTCCTGGTATGATTTTCAAGTCATGCTCCCTGGGACTCAAACTGCCATGTTGGCCATATGATATCCAGCCGCCTTAACCTCCATCGCCAACTGCCGGCCCCTCATTCAATTTTTTATTTCACTAGTGATGGCTGTCTATGTATAAAATGCCAACTGAGTCTCCCGAAGCCATGGGTGTGGATCAGCCAAGGGGATACCTTTCCCTTTGTGTTCAGCCCTCATGGGGTTTTGCTATGGACAGATGTTCTCACTGCACACAAACAACAGGCAGTGTAGTGACACAGAGCAGCACAAGGCTGCCAGCGCTCAGGGCAGTGCAGCCTTGGCCTTGTGTCTACGCCAGTATAACGGATGAATTATTAATTATGATTTATCATCAGGAGAAAGGAAACGTGTAGGCGACTCTCTCCACAGAGTGGAGTACAAAAGACTGTGCCCTGGGGCTCAGGCTTTCTTAATGGCAGATGAACATTTGGAATAGAATCCTAGAGGTAGCATTGGGTATTTTTCACATCACCTTTCAGCCAAGCACTTAATAAGCACTAATTCATTGATACTCAAGACAGTTTTTTGAAGAAGGAAATAATAGCTCTGTTCTCCCCACCACTACTATCACCACCACCACTGTTTTAAAGGTTGAGAAATTTAGGTATTAGTGGTCTATCCGATTGTTTCTAAAAAAAATTCCTAAGTAAAACGTTTGCCCTTTTAAGCACTATTTCAGTGCAACTTCACTACTCAACCTATTTCTTCTTATTATACAGAAGGAAGTGTTCGTCGTAACAGGGAATATTTAAGATATAAAAGCACTTAATTAGATTTTCATTGTCAGAGAAAAAGTGTCTGGAGACTGGTAGGATCTCAAATATTCCAGCAGCTTCCCATTTATTATTTGTGAAAATTCCAATTTGTTTGAAATAATTTTTACCATCTTCCTGGCCTCAAATGTTGTTGGTAAATGCTATCAAAATGTTTTTTCAGGGACCAGCAGTTAGTGTAATGGCTATGTCGCTGAACTGCCATGTAGCCAACCATGGTTCGAGTCCTGGACTTGGTGGCTTAAACTCATGCCGGGTGCCTGTGCGTGCATGCCCGAGATCCTGAGAGGAGAATGGAAGAGAAGGGATTGCAGCGTGGCCATCCCCCCTAGGGAGTGATTTCTTGCTTTCTATCTCTCTGTCTCTCTCTGTCTTTCTGGACAGCGCACGCACTCTATAGCAAAAACCTCTCTAAAAAAAAAAAATGTTTTCTCAGAAACTACCTTCTAGAACCTACATTTTCTAGAACTGAAAAGTTAAAGAGCATTGGAATTCTATAAAGATATTCATGTTTACAATTTTATGACACACATGCACACATGGCTGGCATGATTTTCAAGCCACCAGGTCCAGGACTTGAACCATAGTCAGTCATGTGGGAATCCAGACTGTAATCACCATGCGAACTGCTAGCCCCAAGATATTCAAGATTTTTTTGTTTTGTTTTGTTTTTGTTTTTGTTTTTGTTTTGAGAGGTTTTTGCTATGGGGCATGTGCATTCACCAGAAAGACAGAGAGAGACAGAAAGCGAGAAATCACCTCCCAGGGGGATGGCCATGGCGCAATCACTTCTCCTACATTCTCCTCTCAGGATCTTGGGCATGCACACACACTCCCTCAGCCCTCAGCATGAGTTTAAGCCACTGGGTCTGGGACTCAAACCACAGTCGACTACATGGGAGTTCAGCGACATAGCCACTATGCCAACTGCTGGTTCCCAAGATGTTCAAATTTTAAATGTTCCATTTTAAGGGTATTCGTCACCTGCTTGACATGTTGGCTAGTGCAAGATATGGAAGAGATCAAAAGGAAACAAGGAACTAGTGGCAAGGATCAGGATGAGAAGTTCTTATTGCAGCTTACAGTTTTCATTATTGTCATTATCATCTCCATCATCATGAACTCCTTACATTATCAAATTACATCACAATACAGAACTGTGGTCATAAACTTTCATTGATTAAATTCTGTGAGAATGCTACAAAGCACATTTTGTGACCCTATCAGAGATCATACCTCCATAAAAGTCAGTGCAGATAGCAATGGCTTATTTAGGGACTTGAGAAAGGACAAGAGGTAATCCTTCTTGTTCCCCAGCCTGAACTCAGCATAAACTGACACGTATTTATGGAATAGAGTGTTTTCATTATTATTGATAAAGTGGTTAGGGCACATGGCTTAGAGATGTAGCAATAGGGGACTTTTTAACACTGAATCCCCAATTAGGTAATTAACCCAACTCAGGCACAAAAAACATCAAATGATCACAGTTCACCCATAAGAACTTTACTGCATGATTCATACAAACTCCTTGTAGTCTCAAAGAAGGAAGAGATGAGTCATGCAGGTTCAGTTTCTCATCCCAAACTCATCAACTGAAAAATGCACTTCTCCTGTCTTAGGGAGAAATGAATGGAAGGGGGGTTGGAGGAAAGCCAGGTGTGTTCTATTAATGGATTTCTCTCCATACGGATGGAAAATTCAAGATGAGGGATTCCCTCCAAGCATGTGACTCACACTATCTGAATGTTCCACTATTTTGTTTTGGTATGATGCTTGGAGAATAATTCTTTTCTTTTCTTCTTCTTCTTCTTCTTCTTCTTCTTCTTCTTCTTCTTCTTCTTCTTCTTCTTCTTCTTCTTCTTCTTCTCCTCCTCCTCCTCCTCCTCCTCCTCCTCCTCCTCCTCCTCCTCCTTCTCCTTCTTTCTCCTTCTCCTTCTTCTTCCTCTTCCTCTTCTTCTTCTTTTACCTTCTTCTGTTATGTTGGCTGTTATATTTGCTGGTGGGAAATAGTTGGTCAACCCTGGTCAATAGAGACTGAGTTAGGATACCCTACCACTGTAGGGCAGTATGGGTGGCTACTTGGAACTGCTCAGATGAAGTTCATCCCTCTTCACTTCTGGGTAGTAATAAAGCCACCTTGCTCTACATAATTTTTAGAAATAACTGTTTATTTCTCAAAGTATTTATTATTTATTCTATCTCAGAACAGTTCTCCATCCAAGTTAGTTGTTTATGATACAGAACATAGAAGCTGATTTTTTTTTTTGTCGCCACTCCTCCAATTCACTCTCCCTTTATACCTGGAGGAGCTCCACCTTTTTTTTTTTTTTTTTTTTTTTTTTTTTTTTGAGAGGTGTTTGCTATAGGGCACGTACGCTCACCAGAAAGACAGAGAGAGACAGAGAAACAGAGAGTGAAAAATCACCTCCCAGGGAGGATGGCCACACCATAGTCCCTTCTCCTCCATTTTCTTCTCGGGATCTTGGGCACGCAGGCACACGCACCTGGCGTGAGTTTAAGCCACCGAGTCCAGGACTCGAACCGCGGTCTACTACATGAGAGTCCAGCAACATAGCCATTATGCCAACTGCTGGTCCCAGAACTCCACTTTTAAGTAGCTTCTCTGCTGACAAATTTTCTTTGTCTCTGTCTCAATCTTGACACTTAGATACCTTTTCATCTACACCCCTCCTAGCACAAGATCAATCATTCCTATGCCATTTTCCTAGGAATGTGAAGTTGGAACTGTTATATTACAAAGAGGTGGGGGGAATTGGCATGCCTTTCTAATATTAGGGATCTGGATGTCCTGAAACTCCAGGAGCCCAGCACAGTAGGAGTTCTAATCAGATAAGCAGTGGACTAACTGCAGAGAGGTAAGTGGGCTAAAAGGAATAGGTTGATATCAAAGGTGACTGGGAAGTTGATGAATAAGTTGGGTGGCCTCTGCAAAAATGGAAAGCTGAACTAGTTCATGAGAATGTCAAAATGGACACTTATTCAAGCTGAAGTTGCCTATTATTGCTTTTTTTTTTTTCCAGGTCCCAGTTACTTCTGCATTTATCATCAATTAGAAGGAATATTAGGTCATCAGGTACAGCTAAGTCCAGTTTCCAAGCAGAGAAGAGCCTTTCTCTTTGTAATAGAAAAAATAAATTCCCAAATCCAAGTTTGAGTTTCTCTCATTTTGCTTCTTTAAGTTAAGCCTAACCCTATAGGTCATGTTTTGGTAGAAATATTGGCCTTCTGTTAAACAAAAACAAAACAGCAAGTCATGCATAACAAGGCAAGAATGGGTAGGAAATGAGAGCCTACCTTAGGTAAGAGACAGAGAGCAGGCTATCCTGTATGGCAGCGGTGCCGATGTATTGAACCAACCCACCAATATGTGTTACTTGACTGTGGTGCAGTAACTACAAAGCCTTCCATAGCACATGGTTGGAAGCTTTCTGAGAGTAAGTGATTAGAAACTTTTAGAGTAATTTTATGACTGTGGACTCCAATGATAAAATTTTGGTTTCATATTTTGTTAGGCTTCTTTTATTTTTCTAGTTATTTATTTTTATAGTATTTTGAATACAATGATAAGTCTATGAAATGCTGTACATAAAATAAAACCTTTACTACAGATGAATGTCTTCTCTGCAGTTTCCAAACCTGTGCTCTGACATGCTGAAAATTTCATGACATGCTGAAAATTGCTTTCATTAAGTAAGTGTAAGCACTAGCTTTTACAATGTTAGGTTTCTGGAGGGGGGGATTTATTCCTTTTTTTCTTTTCTTTAATCTTTTCTTTATTTTTCTTTCCTTCTTTTTTTTTTCTTTAGTGTGTGCTTACTACAGAGAGAGATGCAGATAGAGAAAGGACCCACAGTGTAGCATGGTCATTCCACAATCATTTTCCCTGCATGCCACTTTCTTGTCAGGATTTTGCACACACATTCATGCCTGACTAGAATGTTTTTCAAGTCATGTAGGCAAGAATTTGTGAAATGAAAAAAAAAAAAAGAAAGAGTTTGTAACATGGTTGTTGGCCATGTGGGATCCGGCTCCCTTAACCACTGTGCTATGGGGCTGATCCAAAGTCTCTTTATTGCAGGACATTTTTGAATCTTGAATATATTGTGGCATTATTAATCCCCAATAACTGACTATACTAAATTTTCTTAATTTTATTAGGCCTCTGAATCATTTTTACATCATATATTGCTCTATGAAGTAGAAAGAAACACTTCTTTATAAAGTAGTCTAACCTTGTTGGAGACCAAAATCGTATTTTCTCTTTACACCTGATTTCATCTGCTACTAGGATGGGGTATCTAAATAGTGGATTCTACTACATTGAAATTAAGATTGCCATTTTGAACTTAATATTTTCCATTATTATGCACTCTTTATCCTTCTGTTAAAAAAATCTTGAGAATTTGTCCACCAAATATTTCCAAAAATGAAACAAATTAAAACATATTTTCTGGCCCAAATGTTTCATCCCATCCCTTGGACAACTCCAGAGCCACTGGAGGAAAGGTGTGCTTATGCCTTTGTGGGACACTTGGGTTTTGAAGGATTGGAAAAATCATTTAGTCAAGGGTATTTTGCTGAAGATCTCAACTCTCTCATTCAAAAAACAGTAACTATGGAATGCAAAATCATAACCTTTAACAAGTTCTTGAAGTGAGGTCTTTTTGCAACAGGAGAATTTTCTTTTCTCTTTTCTTTTCTATTTTTTTTAAGTGTAGGTTTTATTTCCATTTTAGATTGTGGAACATCTTTGGTATTGTATGGCCATCCCTGTGTGCAGTCTGTTTTTGCTATGCTAACTTTGCTGTAGTTCTAGGTATTTTCTCACTCTCCCACCCACATATATCTAACCACACGATGGCAGAGACTGCCAGCTGCCAGTCCAAATATCCATCATTTCCTTCTTCCTATTCTCCTCAACTACAAGCTGAGCATGAGGCCTCCTACAATGAAACCTATATTTCTCAGCTTCTCTTAAAATGAGTGTAGTTATGTGAATTAGCTCTGTTCAATGACAAGTATGTTTCACTTCTGGGAAACCTCCTTTGAAGGTGTGTGCCATTTGTTCCTTTCTTGTTTACCCCTTATTACATCCTGCTTTTGTATTAACAATATGATAGCTTAAGTCTATCAGCCATTTCAGGCTCAGAGGACATGGGCTGCCTTCAGAATGTTACATGCAAAGCCATAAGGAGCTTGGATCTAATGTCCATAACTGTACTCCCAGCTGAAATGTTTAGCTCTGGCCTTTACTACATAGGAGGAAAAAAAAAAAAAAAAAAAAGAAATTCTACCTTGTTTAAGCCACTGGGTGAGTGTTTTGCTTTGTTTTCTATTTTTTGTTTTGTTTTTCTTAGGTTTTCAATTGATTTCAATAAAACCTAGTTCTTCCTGAGAAATCTACCTATAAATGTCTCAGTCTTTGCCAAGGGCCTCTGTATGTATGTCTTGGCGCAATCTCCAACACCTAGCCAGGCAGTTTACAGCTCTACCTTAGCCTTCACTTCCTGCTTGTTCAGTGCTTCAAGATCAGCTGGGAGTAAAGTTTAAGGCCATCTCACATCTTCCCTGTACCTGCATGTGACCATCTAGATATTCAGGAATACCTTGGAGATTGTCAAAGGCTTCTTGATATCTTATTCTTCAGCTTTTCTTTCTAAGTTTCTGGTTAATATACTCTTTGACCCAATTGCTATCAATCACCTTCTTTAGTCACAAAATTAAAAGATTTGCCTATAGGGCAAAATTTTAAAAAAAAATTGCCACAAATTTTCTGTTCTTATTGAGATACAAGTCATTTTTAAAAATAAACCTTTCTACATTTGCTGTAAGCTTTGAGACAATTTGTAGAATATCTTTAATTTTTACTTGCTTTCATGAAGTGATGTCTTTTTGGAAGTTCTTAGTCTGTTATTTTTGCTTTCTCCTTTTAAAGATAAGACAAATAAAACACAGACAGTAAATTTCCAGGACAGCCAAACTTGAATCATCTTCAGTTTTTAAGGTCTTTACACTCTAGTTTAAATCAGCTTCTCATAGGGACTTTGTTGCAGTAAAGAGGGTATAGGGCTTGAAGTATAAAAACTGAGATAATTTAGGGTGGGGCAAGAAAAATGCAAGATGGGCTGGTCCTACACAAAACACTCCCATCTTTTCTTTCTTTTTATGCACGGTCTGCATTCTTTCTTACATCACCAACTTAAATTCTTCCTCTATGAGCCAGGTCAAAATTAGGCTGGGTGTGGGACAAAGGATAAAGGAGTGGAGTGATGATTATCTGATTTGCCTTATTTCTCTGTTTTCTCTCCAGTAAACTAGAGACCACACTGAGCTGAATACTATTCCCTCATTATATCCAATAATAACTTCTCTGCCTGCATTAATTCCCTGATGATCTTATCTAGCTCATGGCTTTGAATCCTACTATGACGGATGACGACTACCTAATTTGTATCGCCAGCCATGACCCTTCCCTGAACTCTAAACTGTGTATCCAATTATCTGCTTAGTAGGTTCTCTTAGATGTTTAATGAGCAATGAAAACCTGACATGTCCAAACTCAAACTCTTAGATTTTGCTGTCAAACTTGATGCTCTTCCTTAGTATTCTTCATCTGCATAAATGGCACAATAATGTGCCCAAATGATGGCAAAAAAAAAAAAGTGGAATGATCTTAGATATTCTTTTTCTTTTATATCCTTGACATGTACTATTAGCTTCACTTTCAAAATATATATACTGTATGTTTCAGGATAAGTGATGTTAGATGTCAGAATAAACACTTAAAATGTTAAAGTTTATTATAAGAAACATCTGCTTAAAATGGGCTGGGAGACTCTTTGGGGTCATGTAATGGCTAAGACTGCTATAGTAGGAGAGGGGAGAGATGGAAGAGACACAGCCAGCTCTTACTTGCCAAAGTCTAGACCTAATCCATGTCACTTCTATTCACTAGGCAGAGCTAGTCACTTGGCTCTAATACAATGCACAAAAGTTGGGAAACAGGGGAATTAACAAGACATTTGGGACACTCGATCCAATTCCTTCTTACCACATCTCCTCCAATTATCCTGGTTTGAGCCACCATATTTGCCTAAATTACTGCAGCTGTTTCCTGATGGATCAACCTCCTCCTAATCGTGCCCCAGTGTAACTTATTCCTTCACCCATCTTGCTATTCCCTACATTTTCTTCTCCAACTAACATTTAAAACAGTTTTGATAGATATAAAATAACACATGGAGTCACTGCTTTGTCAGACTCTCAAAAGTCCAGCTTTTGATCTAAGCCCTGTACTCTGACCTTTCTTGACCTTCATTCTCTACTTGAATTTCCAACCTACTTGAGGCCTTCACACTTGGGGACCCCTCTGTCTAGAATGCTTTCCTCAATTTCTCATACAGTTCACTGCTTCATTTATGCTCTGCTTCATCATCCTCTTGGAGAGGCTATCTTTGTCCGCCTGTGTAAAATAGCCAACTTCTTTCCCCCTCTCGCCATCCACTAACCCTTTATTCTTTTTTTTTTCCCCATAGCATTTGTCTCTTCCTTATCTTTTATCATTTACTGATTTGCTTAGTTGCTTATGGTCTGTTTCCCATACTGGAATGCAAACTCAATAAGCACAGGGACACCACTGGCTATCCTGTTCTTGGTCATTTTCCCAATTTGAATAGCAGTGCCTAGCACATAGTAGGTTCACAATAAATATTTCTTCAATAAATTAGTAAATTTTTATAAGTATGTCAAATAGCAAATGACTATTTTTTAGCAGTGAAGGAAACTGAGCTGACAGATGCAGGTCCCCAGTGTCAACATGGTTACTTCACAGACCAGAAATCTGCCTCTTCCCAGAGCTTTCTGGGTAATCCTGCCTGTGACTTGAGATTTCCTTGAAGTCCCTCCAAATCTTTTGTTAGGAACACTTTTTTATCATCCCCTGCACTACCTACCTTTGTTAACCCAATCAGCCAACACTAGTCACAGGAAAAGTAGGTGGCTGGAATAGGACCAACTCAGGTAGTGGACTTTAAATGAAAATGTGATGGCAACTAAAAGAGTCTGCCCTAGGCTTTCAAGACTGTCTTTGCAAACAGCTATGAACTCCCTCGCTAAGCTGTATATCTTTGGAAGAGAACCCATGTTTGGACAGAGATCTGAGACCTGAAAATGTAAAATTCAATCTTCACTGGTAATGGAATATTTAATTAGTGTGAAGACAGTGGAGGGACTTTTACTTTTTTGCTGTGACTGCCTCAGTGAGCTTGGCCTGTAAAATCCAAATGAGGTGTAGGGACTGGACATCCGCCATTGCTTGCATTTCATTCTTACATTTCTCTAGCTGTAGCATTCCATTTGGCTTACCACCTGGACCCTCTTACTCTCACTCTTCTTCTCTGTAGGGAAATTGCTTATAGACATATTGAAAAAATGTGTTAGCAGCCAAGGGTTTTCTTTTGTTCGACTCTCCAACAGTAACGATTGTTACTGCATTCTCTCTCTTCGACAATGGACTGCTCTGCAGTGGCATAAAGTTGTGGTAACATGGAGTGCACAAGCTTGTGGTTCCCACTAAGTATAAAAAATAGAATTTCTTGGGGACATATTTCTTGCTCTTTATTGGTATACCCAAGCTACATTCCAAGGGAGACTTGGATTAAGGGATGACTGAACCTATTCATTGTATACTTGTATAATGGACGTTTTGAGAAAGCCTACTCTAGAGGGCTATCTCATAAACCTAGGTAATAAGTGAAACTACTTTACTTTAGCCTAACACAGTGGGTACTCCACCTGGGCAATCCTCCCTGTCTTGTATGAATATCTGTGGGAGCATTTTGGTCCCACAAGGTCTGGGCCAAACTGGCATAGAAGGCAGGGACCAGGGATGCTGAAAGTCATGTCATATGAGGACCAGACCTTCCCACATGATGAAAAATTATGCCACCCAGGAGGCCAGCAGTGACCCTCTTGGGTACACACTTGTGAAAACCTTATGGATTCTATCTATGCCAACTCCATCTTTGTACAGGTGGAGAAACAGGACCAGATCAAGGAAACGATGTGTATGGCCCACAGTCATGTCCACGGTTTCCGTTTCCCTCATTCTGTGCTCATCCTTCAGCACCACGTTGTCTCTGTTAGACTTATACTAACACACTTGAAAAAGAACAAAAACGATGTTGCTCAATAGCACTAAGGAGAAACTTACTTAGAGACTTTACAATATCTAAGTGCTTGTGGAAACACTCATTGAAAAAATAAAGTAACACAGGAGGAAAAAAAGCAGAACTAGTTTTTATTTAGCAACTACTATATGCCAGACTCTTTGCACATAGTGGCTCTTTGTGCCCCCTAACAATTCTATGACATAAAGGTGATAAATTCTATTTCGAAGATGAAAAATTTGAGGCTTGAAAGAACCTACATAAGATTTTCAAGGTCACAGAACTCATAGAAAATAATGGAACTGGGATTCTACTTGGTTTTGACTGATCTCAAAGCCTGCGTACCTTCCTTCAGGTCATACTGCCTTCCAATCACGAGCCTAGACTCTTGGTTCTCAGAAATGAGAAGTGCAATGAAGAAGAAAAGGAGGATCAGGATCAGCAGTTAGCGTAATGGCTATGTCGCTGGACTCCCACGTAGTCGACTGCAGTTCGTGTCCCGGACCTGGTGGCTTAAAATTCACACCAGGCATGTGCGCGTGCATGCCCAAGATCCCGAGAGGAGAATGGAGGAGAAGGGATTGTGGCGTGGCCATCCCCCCTGGGGGGTGATTTCTCGCTTTCTGTCTCTCTGTCTCTCTCTGTCTGTCTGGTGAGCGCATGCGCCTTATAGAAAAAAAAAAGAAAGAAAGAAAAGGAGGATCTTTTTTCTTTCCCCAATAAAATGCACTTCTGTATTACTTACATTTCTACATTTAGAAAAATAACAAAATCAACTTAAGAATGTTTAAGCAAAATGAGCATTTTCTGATGGATATTGAAACTCCTGGAATCTGAGGAGAAATTGAGCAATCAACTGCACCAGGACAGGAGGCAGCTGACATGTGTGGATGTACCCTCCAGTGCTACATGGAGTTTGGGCTGACTCACCCCAATCCCTGCCTCTCAAGTTAGTTCTTGAGAGCTATAACGGCTCTGATTCCCCTTTGATCAGATACTTATCTCTATCTAATAAGTTGTGTTTATGGTGTTACAGTCCCTTAGCAGAAACACAGCTGCTGGTAGGCTTCTCTGTGGACAGAGTGGGTATTCTCAAGAGTCACCCATGGTCACTACTGGCCACTTTGTGAGGCAGTTTTAGTTTCTTTCGCATTTACCATATCCGTCTAACAAAAATACCTTTCCATTTCTTCAGTGTGTGACATCTTCGAAACATCATCTACTATCTTGGTATCTTCTCCCTCCCACCACACTTTCCTGGAGGGAGAATTCTCCAGACTTATTGTAACACACACTTCTGATTAATACATTTTAATACTGCACCCCTTGAGGAGACTCTGCACTTTAACAGAGCATAGTGCAATGAAATCAAACAAATATTGGTGGGCACCCCTGGGTGTGAGAAGCCCTAAATGAAACATTATCTCCTCCTTCCTTAAAGGACTTGAAAATGGATAAAGCACAGTTCTTACCCTGCAGAAAATTGTAATGACAGGCTTCACCCACATAAATGAGACTCTAAGTGTAAAAAGAGAGACTTAGGAAGTGGCCTTGAAGGAATGACTCTTCACATCACACCAAAAGGTGACTGTGAGTCATTTTCCAAGTATCACCAGGTTCCCCATGGGGCAGAGAGTAAGAGGTGTCGTCACCACAGCAAGCTCGGAAAATGGTCTTATGGGTAGGAATAGGGGTAAAGCAAGGACATTACTCAGACCTTGGGAAACAAAGGAACGCCACCCAATAAAATAAATCTTTAGCCAGTGTCCCTTAGGAAAATACTCCCTTGGAGCCGTCAGGTCCACGTCATGGAACATTCCATGGTAAAGACCATGTCTCCCATGGGGTGCTACCAGGATGTGTCTCAGTCACTCATATCTCCCGGGGAGGCAGAGAAAAGTGAAGACGTAAATTGTCACTCCCATCAGCTTCTAAAACATCTACAGCACAGGCGGGACCCAGCTTTTCGGCATTAGTTGTCTTGCCCTTCTTCCATCACACAGGTGGTCCTCGGAAAACTGTGAATAAGCCTGGACCTTCAGCCTCTTCCTGTACCATGTTACTGATTTCTGCTCCCCCCCTCCTACTGACAAAGCTCACTGTGAAGCTCCTTTAGGGAGTGTATAGAGGGATCCCAACCGGGCTTCTCCTATTAGAGAGGACTAGAGTCAAGATGCTTTGATTTTTTCTTATAATTGCCATTAAAAAACTTATATTTGGGGTAAAAATAGAGAGGTAAGACATTTGTGGGACACAGATATGGTTTATTATCTGTTGATGAGGATTTGTATAGTATTCTCAACTGGGCTGAACTGAGGTGTAAAGTCTCTTTAAAATATAAATGATGTATAGCGATTGAATGTATTATTAATAATAATAATAAAGAAAAATTTTTTTAAAAAAACTGATACATTAATGACTGGAGTTGTTTATCTCGGATGAAGTGGTCTACTCTAAAATGGTAATGACTAGATGGTGTAATGGTTACATCGCTGGACTCCCATGTAGTCAGCCGTGGTTCACGTCCCATACCCAAGGTTTAAAACATGCTGGGCACATGTGTGTGCATGCCCAAAATCCCAAGAGGAGAGTGGAGGAGAAGGAATTATGGTATGCCCATCCTCCTTGGGGGAGAGGGGTGATTTCTCGCTTTTGGTCTCTGTGGTGAGTGTACATGTCTTATAGCAAAAATCTCTCTCTCAAAAATAAAAAAAAAAGGTAATGACTAATATTCACATCTCTTTTAGGTTCCAGTATTTTTATAATGATTTTCCTCCCCAAAATGCACACTACAACTTCCATAGCAGTCACTGTGACCATCAGTGAAGGAGGTCGTTTGGAGGCAGAGACTTTTCAATGGGTATTTCAGAACTCCCCAAATGAGCCTACTTTACATGTGTGACAAGGGACCTCAGGATACTGGGATGGTACAGGAGTCTTGAAATGTTCTATGGCCTTGAAGGAGTTGAAATGAGAGAGGCAATCAATCGTCAAGAAAGCACAGCTCAGTTCCACATTTTTAGTGACTTCAAACAAGTTTATTTCTGGATTACCTTCTTAGAAATTCTTTTTTATTTTATTATCTTATAAAAAAAAAATTCCAGAGGTTGCCCATGCTCACCAAAAAGAGACAGAAAAAGAGACAGAGATAAAGGAAAAGAGAAAGCATCCCCCATGGGGCATTATAATGCCACTCTCCTTTCTCCTCTATTTCTCCCTCCTTCTCATGATTTGGGGCACGCCCACACAGTTGCTGTCATGTTATTCAAGCCATCGAGTTCAGGACTCAAATCATGCAGTTGGCCAAGTGGTATCCAATCATTTGAACCATCATGCATGGCAGATCCCTCTCTTAAAAATTCTTAAAGCTACTTTAAAATTTATTTCTAGGGACCAGCAGATGATGTAGTGGTTACATCGCTGGACTCTCACATAGTTGACTGCAGTTTGACTCCTGGATCTGGTAACTTAAACTTATGCTGGGTGCATGTACGTGCATGCCACAAATCTCTAGAGGACAATGGAAAAGGGATTGCAGTGTGGCCATGCTCCCTGGAGGGTGATTTCTTGCTTTCTGTCTTTCTCTCTCTCGTCAGCAAGTGCACACGTCCTATAGCAAAAATCTCTCTATAAAAAATGAATAAATGAATAAATAAAATTTATTTGTATTATGTTTGAAATCATATTTTGTGTCATTTCAACCCTCTTACATGCATTGAGACTTGTTTTAAGGTCTAACATATGATTTAGTCTGCCGAACGTTCAATGTGTACTAAGGTATATTGTGCTATTGCTGGGTAGAATGTTCTATAAATGTTAGGTCAGGTTGGTTGAAGATATTGTTTATGTTTTCAGATGACTTAATTTTTGCCCACTTGTTCTGTCAATTACTAAGAGAAGAGGTTTGAAGTATCATTGATAGACGGCTATTAGTTGCCTACACATTTAGGACTATTATAAATTACTGAGGAATTGTTTCAATTATCATTATTAAATGTCCCTCTTTGTCCTTGATTGGAATTTCTTTTTCTGAACTCTAATAATACAGCCACTTCCAATTTTTATGATTTAGGTTTGTATGACATTTTGTATACTTTTATTTTAAGTTATCTGTGTCTTTGTATCTAACTTGGGTTTCTTACAGAGCATATTTAGCTGAATCTTGCTTTCTTTTCAATCTGGCATTTTCTACCTTTTAATAGGAATGCTTATGCCGCTTATATTTAACAAACATAATGTTTGAGTTTAAATTGATCATCATGTTATTTCTTTTTTATTTTTTCCACTTATTCTATTTTGTTTCTTTTTCTTGCTCTTTTTTTTAAATTACTTTTTAAAATTATGTTTTTTCTACCATTTTGCTTACTAGATATACCTTTAAAATTTTTAATTATTGATGATAACATACATGATTAAGCCACTATGCAGTATATTCTGGACAGGAAACCACTTTTTGCATGTTGTGACGATGATTAGGGGATTAATGTAAATTAATTAATTTTTAAAAGTTTCAGGAGGAAAAAAAACCATGAAAACTATTTTTCTTAAAATTAAAAAAAAATGCATATTTGCTGACTACAGTAAGCTACATAGTCCCAGCTAGGTGCTACTTTATAGTATGTTCATTCTACTCACTGAGGATTATGCCTAAAGTCAGACTTGTGTTCATAGATATGTATATATCAGCTGCACTTGCTATTGCAAGTATTTAGATTAATTAAGTTCATTAGCGAATAAATAAAGTAGTGGGGAAAGGCATAGAAAGCAACCATGGATACCAGAGACAGTGTGGGAGGAGGGTGAGACATGGTGGAGGGTGAGAGATAGGGAATCAAGGATGGTAAAAATAACAAAATATACAGGAAACAAATGGAAAATTATTTGTTGACGATAACACGTATGCTGATGTGCTTGATTGAGCCAATACACAGTGTATTCTGGAGGGGAAATCTCATTTTGTTTGCTGTAATGCTGTATAGTGAATGAATGTAAATAAATAAATTCAAAAAAAATTTTATGTAGAGGTTTTTGCCTTAGGCTGTGTGCACTCACTGGAGAGAGAAACAGAGGGAGAGAGACAGTGAGAAGGAAAGTAAGAAATCACCCCATGGGGGGATGGCCACACTGCAATCCCTTCTCCATTCTCCTCCCAGTATCTTGGGCACACATGTACACACACTCAGCATGAATCAAACCACTGGGTCTGGGACTTGAACCATGGTCAGCCAAGTGGGAGTCCAACAATGTAACTGCTACACCATCTTCTGGTCCCAATTTTTAAAGAAGTGCTTTAGAGTTCATATATCCATCTTGAAATTATGAGAACTGCCTGCAAACAATATACCATTAAGTATATAGTCTAAGAATCTTCTGACAGGATGTTTTCATGGCCACGCCGCAATTTTCTACCTCTTCCATTTTGTGTGTGTTCTTGTTTTATACTTTATTGTGTGTGTGTGTGTGTGTGTGTGTGTGTACATACACACACAATAAATTATCAGTTTCCATTTAAAGATGATTTCATTTTAAAGAATAAATCTATATTTTAAGATAAAAATTCTCAGTTTAAAATTAGCCACAGTGATCAGCAGATGGTATAATGGTTATGTCACTGGACTCCCAAATGACCAACCACGGTTTGATTCCAGATCCGGTGGCTTGAAACTCACTCTGGGAGCATGTGCATGCATGCCCAAAATCCTGAGAGGAAAATGGAGAAGGGATTGCTGCATGGCAATCCCTCCTGGGAGGTGATTTCTTGCTTTCTGTCTTTCTGACAAAGGCATGTGCCCTATAGCAAAAAACTCTTTAAAAAAAAAAAAAAAAAAAAAAAGGCACAAATTCAGGAGAATTTAAGGCAAACTGTAGGGCCCATTCTGTGAAAAGTCAAAACCATCCATCTGTGGTTATAAACATTATGTTGTATGTATTATTCTGCAATTCTTTTATTTCACTCACTCACTTTTTTTTTAAATTGAGTCCACCACCATCCCCCCATAGGGCATGTGTACTTGGTGGAGAGAGAGACAGAGAGAGAGGCAGTGAGAGGGAAAGTGAGAAATCACCTCCCAGGGGAATGATCATGCCTCAATCCTTTCTCCTCCATTCTCCTCCTGGGATGTTAGGCATCCATGCACAAGCACCTGACCTGATTTTCAAGCCACTGGGTCCAGGACTCAAACCACAGTTGGCCATGTGGTGATCTAGTGGCTTAAGGAACGTGCCACCTGCTGGCCCCATGAGGTCAGGTTTTTACACATCAGCCCCTCTCGTTAGCAGCTGCGTAGCACTCCTTGGGTAGACATATCATCACCTCGTCACCATTTTCCATGCTCATACATTCAAGTATTCCCAGGCTTTTGCTATCATGAGCAGATCTTCAATGGCCAGGCTTGCCCAAGCCTTTCCACATGTGCGTGTGTGTATTTCAGAGGGTAGATATGAGAAATGGTCAGAGGATCAGATTATTTAAAACTTTATAGATATGGGCAAATCATTCTTTATTGTGGTTCTAGTCAGTTCCCTCTCCACCAGCCAAGACTTAAGATATCTCTAGGTTGTTCATGATACTCGGAAGCTTTTCACAACTTTTTGTCTAAAATAACGTTGCAGCCATGTATAAGGCATTGAGTATTTCTTATGGACACATAAAGACTTTGTTTGATCGCAATTTTATTTCATATTTACATTATTTATGACATTTTTTGAAATGATAAAATAGTGGAATTAGAGAAATTATCAATTATTAGGTAGAACTAGATTCTTTAGGAGCTTGTCTTGCAAAACATGAATTCCAGGACAAGCAGATGATGTAATTATTATGTCACTGGACTTCCACATAGTTGACCACAGTTCACGTCCCAGACCCAGTGGCTTAAAACTCATGCTGGGCTCATGTGCGTGCATGCCCAAGATCCCAAGAGGAGAATGGAGGAGAAGGGATTGCAGCATGGCTGTGGCCATCCCGGGGGGGTGATATCTCATTTTCTGTCTCTGTTTCTCTGGCAAGCGCACACACCAGCTAGAAAAAAATCTCTCTCAAAAAAAAAAAAAAAAAAAGACATGAATTCCAAGATTTGTGAGAGGAAGTCATTTAATTCATTTCCCTGCCTGAGACTCTAACATGGGATATCTAAGAAGATGACCCATAACCATTTTGCAGATGGCTATTTCTTAGCAATGGCGGCTACCAGGTTCTTTTGGTGGATAGATGGCTGGGTGAGAGTTGCTCAGGAAAAATAAATTTAACAGACACAAGATGTAAGGGTCTTTATTCAACATGATGCATATGGGGATATCTTTGATTTGATTGTCACACACTGGGTGTATGCTTTGAAAAACTACATTGTATACTGTAAAGAGGCATGACCGTTAAATGTAAATAAGAAATTATTTTCTTAATTCCCATAATTAATTTGTGGTTCTAGTCAGTTCCCTCTCCACTAGACAAGAGTTAAGGTATCTCTAGGTCATTCACGATACTTGGAAGCTTTTCACAACTTTTTATAAATAGGATATTCCTTCTAGGATTTACTTTAGATACCATGTCATTGTAACTACACCTACACTTTTTTGGGGAAAAAAAAATCTGAAGCCCAGAGAAAAGTGACTTGATAAACCATATTTGAAGTCCAGGTCTTCTGGGTCCCAGTCCAGGGCATTGATCCGAAGGGAAAACTACTGGGAGCTTAAATTAGAATGTTTGAGTTGAAAGCTTTCTTTGAAAGGAGCTAGAAATCATCTTTATACTAACTTAGACACTCATGCTTGTATAGAAAACCTTTGACAGACTATCGGATGTCTTGCAATTTCACTTCAAATATTTTCTTTGAAAGGCCATTTACTAATTTCTGAAAAATATATGCCATTTGGCAGTTTTTATATTCAAAAAATCTTTTTATTGTGCCAAAATTCTGCCTTCTTATAATTTTTACCTCTGGAAACTTCTCACTCCCTGGGGCATAGAGGAATCAGGTTCTAGGCTTCTTGTTGCTCCAGCTCCTGCCCCCTGGTACTCTCCTGTGTTTCAATGTCCTGTTAGAATAAGGCTTGCAGAAGAGGACAGGGCACTAGTCCAGCTGTGGTCCGACCAGTGCAGGGTGCAGTGGGGCCACTGAATCCTTTGATCTGTTCTCTATACTTCTATTAATAGAGCCCAGTGTGTTGGACTTTCTTGGCAATTGTATTCCTGAGCATATGGTCAATGGGAACACCAAGTCTTTTTTTTTTTTTTTTTTTTTTTTTTTTCCTGACAACCATAAAGCCAGGTCTCCTTCCTCTTCTGTTCATCTACTGATTGTAGAAATGCATGTATTAAAATTCTACTTTCTAGCTTTTAGCTAAGCATTCCTGTCCTTTGAAAATGTTTGAATCCTCATTTTGTTGTATTTCTCCCTAATACACCTCACACAGATTTGCTAGATATTTCCTCTATGCTTTTAAAGAAATCACTAAAGAAAAGAAAAAATGGCACCATGGGCTGGGCACAAATGACCTTTGTCCAAGTGTAGCTGAATTCACTTGTGGTACTTGAACACCACTCTTATTTCTCTGGGTTTTTGTTTATCTGTTAGTTCCATGGATAACTACTAAATGTCTTTCTGAAATAAAGATACTCTATATAGCTATGGCATTCTTCTGATTTACTGCCTGGTAATCATTTTAAAAAAGAGAAATGGGGTTAGTTCCACATGGCCAGCTCTCAGTGAACCCATACTGACTTCTAGTGATCATCTCTCTATAAATATTAACTTACAGATCTCCCGAAGGCAAATAGCTAGGGCATCCAATGCCAGAAATATAATGTCAAAGCTAGGAAAAAACATATTTTTGGAAGCAGAGGAAACCAATGTTCTTCCAGCAACTTGATGTTTAAATTTCTGTTGATAGTGGGTGACTTACATGGCTGTTTTCAGGGGAGAGAAGATGGACAGATTGTGTAAGTCAAAGGCTTTTGAAGGTCTTGGAAGGAGAGTTAGTAGAAGCTTTGAGAATGGTGCAGGCACCCTCCAGGAGAGCCTGAGACTTGCTGGGACTTGCAACAACTCTGTCCTTTGCCGAGCGCCAAAGCCTCCCTCCCTCTCACTTGTCACCATTCTGCCTGCAGCTCTTGGAGTCAACTCTAGCCTTTTTAATAAGACAGTTTGGAAGAGAGACAAGCCTTTTCAGTCTGAGAGATAAAAATAAAAATGTCAGTGATCAGAATTTCCACATATGGTCTCAAATGATAGATGAAATCTAAAGCTGGCAATTGTCCTGAGCTGGAAGGACGTAGGCAGTGGGGGCTGGAAGGAGGTTTAAGGTTTTGTTTTGGGCTTATTCCCCGCCCCCACCCCCTCAAGTGATAATGGCATCCCCAAACACAGTAAGTTCTTTCCTTTTTAGGGGCAGCGAATGTTGCCAGGCCTTGAGCATTTGTAACCAACCTGTTCAGAGATTTTTTGCAGGCCCTCCCCCACCTCTGTGAATAGGTTTTCCCAAAATTCTGGGAGGGAGTCCTCTACAGACTGCCCATCTGTTCTCAGGCATGCAGAGAATCTGGGTAACAATTACATTTGGGAGTCACCTGTTGGTGCTCCGGAAGAAAGACCATACTTCTGCACCAAGCCTTTAGAGATTTCTTTTTCTCCAAGACGGTTCTGCTTGGGGATATTGTTAGAGATTAGAAGGAAAGATTAGAAGGGAGAGGGATTTCTATCTTAACTGAGAAGGGTCAAAACCAAAGAAAGGTTGTTTTCTGCCCTGACAACAAGCTAATGAACACATTTCCAAGCCCAGAGCTCATGGGGACACTATGATCTAGTCTCTAGAGCTCGGAATGTGAATCCACAAGACCTAGGCTTGCGAGGACTGTTCTGTACATCTGAGAGAATTGTCTTAGCCTCATTTTATTCACCGGAAAAATTAGACAGGTGACAATATGGTCTTTACAAAGACTTTCTGCTGTGTACTTCTATTCCAAGTATAATTTGAAGAGTTCTGAGACTAAATTACAATGTGGGCCAGTGGTTCTCAAAAAAATGCAGAAACATCCAAAGAGTTTGTTCAAACAGATTTGAGGCCCATCACAAGAGTTTTCAATTCATCGTTCTCTATGGTGGGGTCTGAGAATTTGCATTTCTAATGAGCTATAGAGTGATGCTGGTGCTGCCGGTTTGGGCAGGACTATACTTTTTTTTTTTTGGAGAGGTTTTTGCTATAGGGCTCGTGTGCTCACCAGACAGACAGAGAAAGACAGAGAGACAGAAAGTGAGAAATCACCCCCCAGGGGAGGATGGCCACGCCGCAATCCCTTCTCCTCCATTCTCCTCTTGGGATCTTGGGCATGCATGCACACGCGCCCGGCGTGAGTTTTAAGCCACCGGGTCCGGACATGAACCATGGTCGACTACGTGGGAGTCCAGAGACATAGCCATTACACTAACTGCTAGTCCCAGGGCAGGATTATACTTTAAGAGTCTCTAGTCTAGAACACACAGCACCCAGGTAAGCCCCCAGCAAGTTAATGGTCATGCTTGGAAAGTTATTATCTATAGGCTTGACTTAAAAGCCTATTTACCAAAAGATAGCATCAAGAACTGAACCCAGACTCAAATGTGCTCACTGATGAGGGTGTGGGGAGTATAGAAAGAAGAGCTCGTGGGGGTCACAATATGACCCTTGAAAAATGTCATTGGAATTTAAGAAAATTCTGAGAATTCTAGGAGCAGTTGTTAGCATCTAGGACCGGGTCCTGGCCTTATGGACGTATTATTCCCAGGAAAACCTAGCAGAGAGACCATAATTCAGTAGAGAAAACACCTTCCAACACATTCCCTGTTAAGGGAAAGTCAGTGGCATTCTCTTTCTCCATCATCATAGTGCCTTTGCTGTAGAAGGGCTTCTGCAGTCAGGATCTCAATTCAAGTCTTCAACGCAGAGCACAGAGACAATTATCCAGCTCGGGAGCTGGTGAGGAGTGGTGTGTCCTTGTTGATCTAGCAAAGGCCAAGCAAGGAGTCGTTTGATAGCGAGACAGATGGTACACGCAGAGGTCTCAGTCAGTTGATTGGTGAGATTTAAGATACGGTTAATTCCTTTTTTAGCTTCAATATTGATGATCTCATTAATATTGTAGTCTGAGTAGCTGAGCTAACACAGGCACACACACACAAAAAAAAAAGTTAACAAATTGCAAAGATTATAAGACTCTCAGATCCTGAGTCAGGATTAGCAACTATACTCCCCAGTAGAACATATAGCCAGGAAGCCAAAACTTTAGAGAACTTGCATTCTCTGCCTCTTGGCTTAAAGTACTAAGTCCAAACTATAACACTCTAGGAAGAAAAAGACATCCACACTCAAAATGGGGGCGGGGGAGTGCAATTCTGACTTTTTGAGTAAATCTTAAGGTAGTTTAGCAAATATCGACTGAAAAACCAGCATGTGTCAGGCACTTTGGACAAACTGATAAATACTACAGTTAGATCACTTCTCAGAGGGAACTCACAGTTTAAAGAAGGACACAGAACTTAAACAAATGAGCCCACAAATAGCTAATTCAGTCAAATGTCCTGTCTGAAAACAAAGAATCAGCAGCAACAGGCACAATGCTAAATTTTCCAAAGCCAACATGATTCTGAGACATAGAAATAGAAACTGAGGCTCCCACCTTCACTTCCATGATACATCATATGAGGCCTCGCTCCAAGGCAGAATCCTAAGCCAGGAGTAGCACAGTGTGACTCGGTGAGCAAGGCTCCTGCTTTTTAAAGTAATGTCATGCAGGGGTCAGACAGTGGCAAGTAGCAGTGAAACACTCCATGAGGCTGACCCATAAGGGAAGGCTCTGGGTTTGCATCCAGAGACCTCCCTGAGCATGACGTGCCCATGATCCAAGGCTGGCTGAAGCTAGGGAGGATCATGGAGTCAACATGCTGTTGGGGGTGTGCTCTGATTCTCTCTCTCTCCCTCTCTCTCTCTCTCTCTATATATATATGTATATATATGTATGTATATATGTGCATACATATGCACATACATGCACATATGTACATATATATGCACATATGTACATATATACATAAATATACATATACACACACACACACACACACACACACACACACCTTGCTCATGAAAGAAAGAAAGAAATGTTTTTAAAACGATACATAAAAATGCATGGCAATCTCTCATTTACCTTTCGTATTAGACAGGTCTTTGCCAAAGGCTGGACTCCATGACTTTCCAAGAACTAGAAGAGTGGTAAGAAGGCTAAAAGGGTAGAAGGAGTTGAAAGGGGGACAAAGAGACACATGACAACTCAAGAACTGACTTGCTTTTTTCACAGTCTGTGCCTCTTCTTAGAGGCTGGTGGCATCTTCTTTCTAGCTGGACATGCACGTGTGGCTGAAGTCCCCTGGTCTGTGATGATAGGGAGTTTCAGGTACTAAAACAACAGACCAGCCCATGGCCTGGTGGTGAAGGCAGCTGGATCCCCTATGGCTGACTGCACAGTTCAAGTCCTGGACACAAGAAGCTTGAGAGGGACACTGGGTACATACACATGTCTGCCCAAAATCTCTCTCTTCTCTCTCTCTCTCTCTCTCTCTCTCTCTCTCTCTCTCTCTCTCTCTCTCCAGTGATTGCATGTACTGTCAGGCAATTTTTTATTTGTTTGTTTTTTAGTGTCCCAATACCATAATACATACTCTTCTTCTAAAGTGTGGTTTTGTTTCTTGGGTACTTTAATTCAATTTGAATCTTGAAGAAATGGGTTAAGATTCTTGTGCCTTGGGTATGGAAGGATCCAGACCTATGTGAAAACATGGCAGAAGATTGATCTTTTAAGTGGCAAGGGCTCTGGAGAGGCTCACAGGGCTGACTGCTCCCAGGTCAGGCTCCCTGACATCACTCCAAGCAGGAAGATAACACATCCCACTACCCAACACCTGGGAGGACATTTGAATGAGCGATAGTTCAGGGAAGGTCTTTGTACCAGCTAACAACTGAGAATGCTACGAGGAGTGGCACAGCTATTCCCTTGGTTTAAGGTTTGGTCTACGTTAAAGTGTAGTTGCCACTAAAGGGGTAGAAATGACCACCATCTATTAATACAATAGCAAGAAGGACTGATTGAGCATCCCTAATCTAAAAATCTGAAACGTTCCAAAATTCAGACACCAGCATGATGATGCAAGTGGAAAATTCCACACCCAACCACATGTGATAGGTCATAGTCAAGTTCCTGCAATACAAAAAATATGGTGTAAAATAGGGATATATATTCTCAACCTGTGATTCATTGGATCCTTTTCAATCAGACGTAGTAGAGAGCAAAAGAAAAGGCCGGGGCTAAGTGGTGTGCAGCAGGAGCACAAGTGGGCCCAAGTGGGAAGGTCCTGAGTTTGTGTCCCAGGGCCTCCCTGTACATACCAGGCATGCGAGCACATGCCCGTGATCTAGACTGGCTAAGACTGGGTGAGGATCGCTGCATGGAGATGCTGCTGGGATGCCCGTCTCTATCCCTAGAATAAAGAAAGAAAGAAAGAAACTTAAATAAAAGAGAGAGAGAAAGGCCATAGACCCAGAGTAAAGAGGAAAAAGCCTGACTAGGTCACATAGAAGAACAAGATTCCTGGGTGAGGGAGAGGAACAGGGTACACTGTTTTAAAACATTACCAGACACCTGGGAGTGAATGCCCCAAATCTCCAAAGTAGGGAGAAATGGAGGAGAAGAGATTGTGGTGTGACCCTTCCCCAGGGGGCTTGCTTTCTCACTTTCTCTCTCTGGTGAGAACACATGTCCTCTGGCAATGTTTTTTAAAAAACCATTTGCTAATTTCCATGGCATAAATCGTACCACTTTGATCATTTTAAGCTGCCAATGTGTCAATAGGCTCACAAAATTTCGAGAAATTAACAACAGGCTGATGCTTGCTGCCGAGCAAGGCTGGCTCCAGTGTGCAGCTTGGGTGTCCATGAGTGGGCTGCACAGTGCTGAAAGGGGAGACAAGAAGTCCCTAGTTGTACACCTGGCCACAATGCTGGCCTGAAGTCCTAGCAGGCAGAGCTGAGAATACCCAGCGTGGAGAGAAGAAAACAGGGGGTGCCTGAGGGCCTGGATGGCCCAGGTTAACATGGGTGGGACTGATACGCCAGGTCCATGAAAAGTTTGGTGGGCCCCTAATTACATGAATCTCCCATCTGCCTTTTGTAACCCTCACGTAGAGAGGCAAGCCCATCAACAACAGCATTAAAGAAATTATGAAGTGATTACTGCTCACAACCCCAAAGCATGCTCTTTGGCATGGGGACACCCATTCAAAGACAATGCCCTGGAATCACAGAAGGGAAAGTGACAATGAGAAGAAGGGAGGGGGAGGCCAGCTGTTCCCCTTTGTGGGGAAGGCAGGGACAGGCAGGGTTATTAAAAGCTCGATGACATACTTTGGCTTTGGCGGTGAGGTTATGTCTCAGCCTGTGGGATCACTCCCTTCAGAGCAGCTCGGGAAGACATCAGTGTGGCCGGGGCGAGTTATTCGTGTCCATGGAGCCTAATCCTGCTACATGTGTTCTCTCTTTGATAAAGCCCTGCCTTATGTCTCCGAGCTTGACTTTTCAGTTCCAGGCAGGGCCAAAGAACGAGTCCCCAGCATCTGGGCAGAATTGTGAAGCAGGTGAAAGCTCTGTCATTGCTCACACATCTCTCTTCCATAGATTTCTTCAGGCAACCTGAAGCCAGCATCCTTCCAGTGTCAGCTGCCCAGGGCTCCCTCTTCTGCACCTAGGCTCCTAGCTGTGTCGCAGAACTGGTTTGCCCTTCCACCTAGTGCTTTCCATGTGGCCCCATCAGTCTTTCTCTCCTAATTTCTCTGAGGGGTAAAATCCCATGAGCTGTTTCACATTAAGAGATTAATGACTGATTTGGATGAAAGGAATCATCTCCCAGAGGTGTCTGTACTCTGACAAAGTTTTGACATGGCAAAAGTGTTCTAGTATGGTAGCACTTATTCCTTCATGGTAGATAGATGGTGAGGCAATTCAAGAAAGACTTTTCGTGCTCTCTCAGATCACAGCCTGGGAGTGTCACCTGTGCCAGGTTAGTCCTCAGGTGCCTGAACATCCCCTGCGAGGGA
Source organism: Tupaia tana (assembly GCA_026018925.1). Lineage (NCBI taxonomy): Eukaryota > Metazoa > Chordata > Mammalia > Scandentia > Tupaiidae > Tupaia > Tupaia tana. Next base: position 112,391,381 of record JAKSZU010000006.1, read on the forward strand.
ACAACAGCTAGTTCAAGTAGGTGCATGAAGCATGTGCTACACCTGGCTTCGTTATTGGGGATGAAATGAAGCTCCTCAAATGACTCCAGCTCTTCCATTGAGTCCAAAGACCAAGAAGAGACAAGAAAAGGAGATAAAGAGAGGACATCTAAGTATGTGACTGGAAAATTCTTCTGTGAGAACAGTCCACTGGGCAGAATGAGAAGCAGGCTTTGCCCAGAACTTGAGCATCACGTGTGGCTCGGTTTTGTGATTCATCTTTGTAAAAGATTCTCCAACCTGGATTGGGGCTGAGACACGCCCGTGACACTGCCATTTTCTCAGGATATACATACCCCTCTAAACTAATACACACAGACAGACAAACACCACATCCTGTCACTCCCCCCCTGCTCTACCCAAGCCATTTCGAGCCAGAACCATGTGGGCTGGGCTGAGCAGGGTAGGATGCTCTAGAGACACTGAGTGATAATAAACATAATAGCTATCATTTATCAAGTGGTTACTGTGCCCATCTGCTGTGCACAAGATTTTGTGAGCTCATCTAATCCCTGCAACCACCCATTCAGTTTTACGTTATTATTATTATTTATTTCACAGACGAGGAATCTAAGACTTGGGCTACATAACTTGCCCAAGGACACACAGCTAATGAGTGGTACATCGAAGTTCAAATCCGTGTTACATTTTACCAAAGAACCTAGCTTTTCCCCCCAAACGCCATGCTCTGAGAATGAGGTCCACTTCTCCATCTTGGCTGAGCTGGGCTCCACCAGTTTTCTCAGAGGTGGGATTCACATGGGCATGGTGCTCTACAATCAGATTCCCCATAGAACCAAATCCAGATGAGAAATCAAAACCAGTGATAACTTTGTTAGGCTTTAACAGTATTCCAGATGATTTCCTATCTGGAGTCAAATGGACCTGAAAAATCTGTCTTCTTTGTCATTTAAATATTTGATTTGCAAAGATATAAGGAAATCACCAACACAGATGTGACGGAGCAATTAAAACCCTGCCCAAAGTGCTTCAGAAGACTCTGAAGTCCTTTTGGGTGCGAGTACCTTGACACCAGCCACTCTTTCCATCACACACATGGCAACTTTGTGAAGGTAGATGGTAGGAGAAGCAGGAGCCCTTCCTTTCTATTTTAATATTAATCCTTACTTGCTTCCTGAATTCTTATTGGCTGTCCTTAATTTCTACTCAAGGCCTGGGAACTTGGGACTATGTTTAGTTACTTAGGAGGGACAGAGACAAGAGGACTGCTATGACCATAACAAGAGAAGAAGTCTCTGGAGGGGACTGGGCCTTGTCTCATGCCTTCTTTCATGTGCCCATCACCTGCCTTCAACACTCACCAACGCCTTGGGAGAAAGCTCCCAGAAGGCTAGAACCAGGATAATGTCCAGATTCCACTTAGTCCATTTCATAAATGCTTATCAAGAACCTGAAACTCAACAGACTGTACTGGGCTCCACGTGAGTTCTAAGACATTTTGGACTCAGTCTTTATCCTCAAGCAGCATCTTCTTGGAAAGATAAAAACATTAAATAAAGTAATATAATACCCTAGCTAAGTATATTAATAGACTTAATAAACATTGGTAATGCCAGGAGATTAAAGTCACTCAAGCCGCATATGACGGGGATGAAAGTGCGTGAGGATTTCAGAGTGATCCAGCGTTGGCAGGGATTTCATGGAAGAGCAGGACCTAAGTAGGACGGAAGATGAGGAGATTGGCGGAGCAAAAGGAGAGGAACAAAGAGAAGATTATAGTCAAGAGCAGTCTTCAGCCAAGTGTGTGTCCTCATGCCGGCCATGCTAAGACCACTGTCTTTTGGCTTACACTGCAGCTTCTCCAAAAATAACCCCTCCTTCCTCCTCTCCTTCCCTTTATCCTTCTTTCTCCTCCTATCTTTTTATCATTTGAGTTACTGAAACCTTTTCCACACTGCTCTATGTCAGCTCAAGTCCAAACTTGTTCTTGAAGCCTATCCCAGCAATTCCAGACTGTGCTGAATTCTCCATTCACTGCCTTCTTACAATAGGCTGGTCTGTACCACACCTTGGAAAAATTAATTATATGCTGCCTTATATTGTTTGCTAATGATTTTGTTCTATGTCCTTAATGATACCTTAAGCTTCTTATGGGCAGGGTTGCATATGGCATTTCTTGTGTATCCAGTATGCTGCTAGATGTTTAGCAGACGCTCAGAGAATGTTGGTTCAGTGCCTCACCACTCAATGTATGCGTTGTCTTGTCTCATTTGAAGTTCTGAAGGGGCAGAAGCTGCACAGACAAATACAGGCTCTTCAGACATTTGATGACCCAGGGAGTGGCCTTCATACCCTTCCAGAATCCCTCCTATTTTAGTTAAAACAACTGCTCTTTACTTTTCATAAAACACTTCCTGTCCTTGGAAACACTACTGGCATCTCATATCTGTACTTAACATCTTTGGATTTCCTTGCCCACACCCTAAGGCCTCATGTCCTTAATAACTGATGTATAGCTGTAAATAATTGATTATGTCTTGACCTCAGTTTTCACATTTGTGAGGCTCATTAGTACAATTATGCTCTCTCCCTTAGATTCCTTTTTTTTTAAAGTTACAGAGGGTACGTAAGTTCTCCAAAGAGAGATAGCACTCTTTTCTCAGGATGTGGCCCCACCCCGTTCCTTCTCCTCTGTATCTCCATCCTGTCAGGATATGAGGCACAAACACACATGTGCACTCAGTATGTTTTTCAAGCTGCTGGAGCTGGAATTCTAAACCTGATCAGCCATGTGGGATCTGGCTCCCTTCACTTCTCGGCTATAGACGTAGACTATCCCTTAGATTCTCTAAGAGGATTTGAAGCAAGAGAAACCACATTGATCTGGCATAGACAAAAAAAATAAACAAGCAAACAAATATTAAAGGTCAGGTAGTAAATCATGGGGAGAGTGCCATGGAACTCGAGAACTCTACTTTGGAATGTACCCCGAGCTAAGCAGGCCTTTCAACAAGTCATCCACTCTACTTCTCACTTTGTCTCCAACTCCCCTTATCTTTTCCTGTCTCCTTTTTCCTCCTCTGCCCACTCCCCTTCCATTTCCCTCACTGAAGCCCTGTATTAATAGCTTGGCCCAAATGATCACTGTATAACTATTGGCTCAAGATCTGAGGACGATGTGAGCTGGAAGTGATGGTCTTGGAGAGGACACAGCCTTGCTGGGAAGGGCAGAGTATCCTTCCACGTGCTGACTTCTAGCGGCTCTGGGGTTAGGTCTGTAGATGCCAGTTTACCCATGGAGAGCCTTAAGAACAGAGCTGCTATCGCTATTCTTCCCTGTTTTATCCCTTCTCATCACTGCATCAGCACACTTTCTTAAATGAATATTTATCTACTGAGCAGGAAATGGAACTAAAACTTTGGGACTCATGAGAAAAATGTAACACAACATCCCATAGCCTCTTCTCCTTTTTCTTACTCCATATTACTGTGACACTTGAGCTCAAAAAATGAAAGGCACAAATAAAATAATTAAAGGAAATTCTGCTAAAGGATTTCATGGAGGGGGAAAAAAAGATTGTATTAAGAATGTGAGTCATTTGGAAGCAAATATAAACTTTTTAATAAGAATGTACTCCAGGACAAGGAAGGGGAAATTGCACACGATTCTGCTGACTTTTCAGCACTGTTTTTAATACTTAGAGAAGCAGCAGTTTGAAATGCATTCATAAGCAAGCAACCCTGATGGTAGAGAACAGGAAACCACACTGTAAGAGGAGTGAGAAGCGGGAGGACCTCGCCTGGAGAAGGAAATCGATCAGTGGGGCTGGATCTTGTCTTCAGACTTCTGTCATGTGAGAGGTGCAGCCAGAGCACCTCAGGGTCCTGGTTAAGACTTGTAAGCAGAAAAACTTCAGCTTAATATCCTGTGGACTTTTCAAGACTAGCCAATCATTCATCAAAACTTTTAGGGGTTAGGTAGAAACAAGGGGTAGTGTTCAAGAGGGAATAGGACTTGAAATAGGCTGTGCTAGATGATTTCTGACAAGTCTCGTGATTATGAAATCCAAGCAGGAAGAGAATCATTATTCCTACTTTGTAGCTGAGGTCACCAAAACCCAGAGTGATTATGTGACTAGTCCAAGGGTGTGCAGATGGCCAAGATGCTGACCTGAAGGGTGCCTACTGATGTCAAGTGGAATGTCCTGTCCACACCTTCTAGCTGCTGTTGTTACTCTTCCCTGTGGCAAATACCTCCTCCTCAGCTTCCAGAATAGACTCTTAATCCCTAAAGCACTGAATAGAAGAGAATCTGTGACTTCTGCTGTGGAGTCAGAGACCTAGATTCCCAATCCATGGCCTCTCCGTCCACACCCCCCACACACCCGCACACCCTGTCTCAGCATGAAACAATCAGAGAAAAGCTATCTGACTCAGGACCCACTGTGGGGAGAATATCCAACATTACTCCCATCACTGGGTCACTGCAGAAGCTTTCTATTGGGTCATCAGAAAAGTCACGATGTATTTTTGCATAGAAAAATACATTCATTAATTTTTAGACAACCTAATATTAGCCGTGGCTCATGGGGTGGGCCCGAGTTCCAAAAAAAATCACATATTTTGAAAACATAATATTCCAGAACACATAAATTTGTTTGGGAATACATTCATTTACACTAAAAGAAAAGGAAGGGGAACCAGCAGTTAGCGTAATGGCTATGTCGCTGGACTCCCACGTAGTCGACCGCAGTTCGCGTCCCGGACCCAGTGGCTTAAAACTCACGCCGGGCGCGTGTGCGTGCGTGCCCAAGATCCTGAGAGGAGAATGGAGGAGAAGGGATTGCGGCGTGACCATCCCCCCGGGGGGTGATTTCTCGCTTTCTGTCTCTATGTCTCTCTCTGTCTGTCTAGCGAGTGCACGCGTCCTATAGCAAAAAACCTCTTACAAAAAAAAAAAAAAAAAGAAAAGGTAAAACATTTGCTTTATGAAAGATCCATTGTCTAGTTCCTTTAAATTTTTAAATTGCCTGCTTCTCTTGTTTTGCTTCTTGTTGGTTTGTTTTGTGCTGTGAAGTTCTTTTGGTTTTTTGCTTGTTTGTTTTATATAGCAGCATTATAGGCCAGTCAGTGGCATGGTGGTTAAGTTCGCTGGAACCCACATGACTGAGCAGTTTGAGTCCCAGACCTGGAAGCCTATAAAACGCCAGGTACATGTGCATGCCCAAAATCCTGAAAGGGAAGTGGAGGAGATGGATTGCAATGCGGTCGCCCTCTTGGGGGATGCTTTCTCATTTTCCCCCTCTCTCACATTCTGTGTGTCTCTCTGGCAAGTGCACACATGCTATAGAAAAAGTTTATTTTTTTAAAAAAAGAAAAGCTTTACTAAGATACAATCTAAATACCATGAAATTTTCCTTCTTAAAATACGCAATTCAGTGGTTTCTAGCACATTCACAGACTCATACAGCCATAGAAGACCCTAGGCCCATTAGCAGCACCTCTCCTTTTCCCCATCTCACCCAGCTGTTTGGAAACACTAATTTACTTTCTTTCTCTGAGGATTTACCTATTCTGAACATTTTATACAATCAGTTCTTCACTTAAAATAACGTCTTCAAACTTCATTTATGTTGGTTGGGGGTTCATGAGAGCATTTTTAATGGACACAAAAATGCATGTAAATCAGGAGAGGAGGCTATGGAGTGTTGTATTTCAGCAGAGTTAAAAACATGGACAATTTAACACCTATTTCCAAAAACCAAACTGGTGGAACTATTAACAAATGTGTACAACACAATATAATGTTCAATACTGAAGAAATGAACATATCTATACTTGTAATTTGATTACTATATATGGCATGCATGCCTTAAAAAAACACAAAGACATACATCAATTACATGTAAACCAAAATCATAATTTAAATAAATAAGAAAATTTGAGACCAGCAGTTAGTGTAATGGCTATGTCACTGGACTCCTATGTAGTCAACCGCGGTTCGAGTCTGGACTCAGTGGCTTAAACTCACACCAGGCGCATGTGCGTGCATGTCCAAGATCCCGAGAAGAGAATGGAGGAGAAGGGATTGCGGCATGGCCATCCCCCCTGGGAGGTGATTTCTCGCTTTCTGTCTCTCTGTCTCTCTCTGTCTTTCTGGCGAGTGCACACACCCTATAGCAAAAACCTCTCCAAAAAAAAAGAAAATTCAAAATATTCACCAATGTTGTAACATGTGTCAGCATTTCATCCCTTTTTACAACTAAATAATATTCCATTGCATGAACATAGAACATTTTGTTTATCCATTCTTCCACTGATGAACATTTGAGTTTTTACCTTTTGGCTATTATGAATAATACTGCTGTAGACATTTGTAATGAAATTTTAATGTGAACATATGTTTTGATTTTTCTGTACAAATGTATGAACAGGATTGTTAGGCTATATAGTAATCCTATGTTTAACCTTTGGAGGAACTGCTAAATGGTTTTCTTAATTGACTATTCCACTTTACAATACTTCCAGCAATGTATAGGTGTTCCAATTTCTCCTCTTCCTCCCCAGCACTGGCTGCTTTCTATCATTTTGGTATTAGATAACCTAGTGAGTATAAAGTGGCATTTTTTGTGTGTTTTTTGATTTATTAACTCTGATGGCTAATGGTATTTTGCCCCTTTTCATGTGATACTGGCCATTTGTATATCTTCTTTGAAGAAATTTCTAATAAAATCCTTTGCCAAGTTTTAAATTTGGTTATAAGACTATATTTCACTGTTTTTTGTTTTTTTTTTTTTTTTTTTTTTTTTAAATCAAACTCAGGTGGCAAAACCCTTTCAGGAATGACTTTAGTCTGACAACACTAGCCTCAGATGCAAGCATATCTAGGCCATGAAGTGGATGATGATTAGGTGAAGTGTGGTCTTGCCTGGACTGTAGATGACTTCTCAAGTGCCTTTCGAGAGGACCAGAAGATAAGATTTACTTGCCTTAACAGACAAGTAGCTATTTATGAAGAAGTCTAAGAGGAAAAAAAAATATAAAAACAGTGGGCCCTTGAGTGACATAGCTGGGAACTACACAGAAAGACTCAGTTTTTTAGCCTAGTTCCTTATATTCTGAATTTCTACCTTAGTATGTAGACTTGAGAACCACATCATAATGCAGTCTACACTCATGTCTGTAAGACATTGCTGAGGAGCAAATTTACCCTCTGGACCCTCAGCTTCCTAACAGTGCAAGCTCCTGCTGTGTCAAGGTTCTCTGTGCAAGAGCAAGAAAATCTTATCTGTCCTAAAGCAGAAAAGTAGGGGAGCATGAACACTTCTCTAAAACTCTTGAAATCCAGGGACTCTCTCTCCAGCATGGCTAATCAGATTCATGCTTCCCCCAAAACTCTCCAGGTCCTGTTCTAGGCTCAGAATGCTTCCAATGTGCATGTACTGGGCCAGGTCGCTGAGAAAGCCTGGTCTCTGCCCCCGGCAAGTTTCCACACTAAATGGGTTACATATTTTCAAGTTTCCCATGTGCAGGCACATTCTGCTTCCCATTATATACTGACCAACATGGAGCAATGGATGCCAAAATGGAAAAGTGAGGCAAACCAAAGAAATAACTTGACACCAGTACAACTTTCCTGACATAAAATCAGTCATCTTCCCAGCAACTATCCCAGGTACAAGTGGATAAGGAGTTCCATGGCAGGTAAATGAATTCTGATCAGGTCTGTATATTTCTCTGAACCCCAAACCCTGTCCCAGTGGGCATTCGTTGGACATGTGTGTCTGAAGTGGGCTTATTGTGGGAAATCTTTCCTGGTGGTTTTGCCTGCAATTAAAGTATTAGAGAAGGGGATAGAATCCAAGACTCAGGCACGAGCACTCCAGGCAGCCAGACAGAAAGAGGACAGCTGTGGAGCTGAGGAGGAGGAAGACAGATTGCTTAGAGCCATGAGTCAAGATGTGCATTGATGTTATAAAAGGCTGTGCCCATAGCTTCTTAGGTAAGGAGCTGAGAAGAACTGTCCTCAGCTCCTGAGTCATATCAAAGGCCAAAAGCAATAGGAGGTCATGTCCTCAGGTTGGGTATACTAGCGCACAGTAAACAGTGGATTTGGAAACATACACGGAAGGTCATAAACTGTCAGTAGTGTATTTGTGATGGTCAGCCAAATTAATGCCTCCTTCTAAAGGTAAAGATTCTTCGGTCCCCAAATAAATAGGTAATTTTGCATTTTCCCTGCTCCCAGAGAGGGCTGATCTCTCTGTTGAAGTCATGGTAAAGAAGGGGATAGGGCAGCAAATTGGAAAAAGGTTTTTAATGACCAGGGGTTAGAATAACAGGGTGGATGGTGGTAGGAGCTCTTGATCCCAGACTAGCCATTTGACCTTCTTTTCCTCTGTTTCCTGATCTTTCAAAGAAAGAGCTAGAATTTAATGACTTCAAAGATCCCTTCTGGCCATGCCATATAAGACAAACCTACAGTTAACATCATACTAAACGGAGAAAGTTCTCTAAGCTCTGAGAAGCAAAACAAAGATGCTCCTTTTCACCACATTTATTTCACATAGTGCTAAAAGTCCTAACCAGAGCAGTTAAAGCAAGATAATGAAATAAGAGTTATTCAAATTGGAAAAGAGAAAGTCAAATTGTCCCTGTTTGAAGACATGATCTTACACACAGAAAAACCTAAAGATTCCACCAAAACAATCTTAGAACTGATAAATTTAGTCTAGTTGCAGGATACAAAATCAACATGCAAAAATTAGTAGTATTTCTTTTCTTTTTTTTTTCTAAGATATTTTTGTCTTATGGATATGCACTTGCCAGAGAGAGAGAGAGACAGAGAAAGTGAGAGGGAAATTGAGAAATCATCCCCCCAAGGAGGATGGCCACACTGCAATCCCTCCTCCTTGGGCATGCACGCACATGTGCCCAGCATGAATTTTGAGACATCAGGCCCAGGACTTGAACCATAGTCAGTCATGTGGGAGTCCAACAATGTAACCATTCTGCCATCTTCTGGCCCTTAAAATGAGTAGTATTTCTATGCAGTAATAACAAACAAGCTAAAAAGTAAACAAAGACAGCAATTCCATTACAGTTGTCACAAAAATCAATCTACTGGTCACCTACCTTTAATCGAAGAGGTAAAATATCTCTACAGAGAAATGTAAAACACTGATGAAAGAAATGGAAAGGACACACACACACAAATATAAAGATATCCTATGTTAATGAGTTAAGAGACTTACTACTGTTAAAATGTCCATATTAACCAAAGCTATCTATAGATGAATGCAAAAATCTACCAAAATGCCCATGTGTTCATCACAGAAATTAAAAAAAAAAATTAAGTTTGTATGGAACCACAAAAGATCCTGAATAGCAAAAGCCATCCTAAGCAAAAAGAAGAAAACTGGAATGATCACAATACCTGACTTTAAAGTATACCCCAGAGCTATAGTAACTAAACAGCATAATACTGGCAAAAATAAGTAAGTCAGTAAGTAAACACACGGATCAATGGAACAGAATAGAGATTTCAGAAATAAATCCACTCATTTATAGACAACTGATTTTCAACAAAGGCACCAAGAACCTATATCGGAGAAGGGACGGTCTCTTCCATAATGGTGCTGAGAAAACGGGATATCCATATGCAGAATAATAAAAGTAAACCCTTCTCTCTTACCTTATACAAAAAAGACAGGAATGAGTAAACTAAGAATTTGAATTTTCCTTGAATTTCTCTGGCTTTAGTTTTTCTTTCCTATTCAACAAGAATAAAAGTAAACTTTATCTGTTCTAAGATACACACACATGCATACGCACACACACAGTTGTATATTCACATTTGAATGTCTCTGTAATCTGGTTGTGTCTTAGAATCAATGATATGCCATATTTGCATTTGCAGTATTTGTCTTAAATTCTTGGAAATGTAACCTCTGTCTTGTGCACTTGCCTGCAGAGATGTGAAAGTAAAAGTGCATTATGAACTGGGAATTGCTGTATAAACAAGCAAGGACTAGTAACACTGAGGTTGGCACTGGACTCCCTCCATACCTGGTCTCAGGATTCCTGATGCTCTGGAGCAACCAGACTGCAAGTGAGCTCTGCTTGAAGTCCCTGAGCAGGCTCTGCAAGAGAGGGGATTAAATGGCATTAACCCAACAAGCAAATGCTGGCATCTCTGGGACACCTGGTACAAATCTTCGCTATTGATTAAAGGAATTAGTGGTCTGAGAATCTATGAATAGACAAAAAGAAAGGAAATGCAATCCTTTTCCACAAGCCCAGACAGAGACCAGACATTCATTGATTTCTTTTTGCCCTGTTTGCACATACCTGCGGTTCCATGGGGCTGAATTCCCAGAAGGAGCCCCTCTGACACAGGGACTTCACTCTAGCAGACGACCCCTCCCAGTAGAACCTTCTTGCATGCCATTCCATATCCTCCTTTGACCACAACAGCCACTATCCAGGCAGACAATGCAAAGGGGGCTTTTCAGAGAGCTCTCAATCTCTTCTCTAAGTCTGCCATGGGTATGTTGCAAAATGGAGCCACTAAACTAGTTACATGGTCGGTTTTTGTCCTCCATCACCCACACTCGTGAAAAACAAAGAAATGAGAAATTGAAGCAAGGGACAGGAGAGGATGAAGTGAGTAGCAGGGCTGGGACTCTGGGTATCAAATTACCTTCCTCGGAAGTAAATTTAAGGAAGAACACAGCCTTCCTATAGAATGCATGAGCAGCTTCCCAATACTGCAGATATGTTGCTCATTCTTGCTAAAATTTGGAAATCCATGAATATCTCTTGGGTCTCACACTTCCAAACTCATAAGATAAAGCTACCAGTGCATTTCCAGTTGTAGTATACACCTTTTGCTGCATTGAACTATAAATCTCTTTTACACAGGCTTTGTCATTTGCGCTTCACTACAACTCGGGAGTTTATTATGATGCTATAGTTTAAACAAAGAAACTAAAGCTAGAAACGTGAGTTGATGGGGGGCTAGAAATTGGTAAGCAACAAGATACCACCATTTAGAAATAAGTTCATGTAGAATTTATTATTATTATTATTTGGATTTTTGCCATAGGGCACGTGCACTTGCAGGTACAGACACAGAAACAAAGAAAGTGAGAATTTCCTCTACTCTCTTCTCAGGATTTGTGGGCATGCACACGCCTCAGTGTGTTTTTCAAGCCCCCAGGTCTGGGACTCGAAATGTTAGGTCAGTCATGTGGGATGGAGTCATGTGGGAGGGAGTGTCTTCACCACCACACCACCTGCTGGCCCAGTTTTTGTTTTTATTCTTATCAACCATGTTGGTGTGAAAAGTTTTAAGACAAATGTGACACTCTTGTCTTATCACCTGTGTCTTAGAATGTTAGCAATGACTGTTCAGGATTCTAAGCAGAAATCGAGTGTCTCCATCCCTTGGACTACTGGCATGTTTCAGTTATGTCATTATGGATATTTATTTTCAGAAAAATTTAAATAAAATAAGAGAGTGTCTCACCATGGAAAGGGAAACAAAGAACATGGTTTGCCATTTATCAGTCAGATGGAAAAAGGGGAGGGACAGGCTTTAAAAAGGTTATATTTTATGGGAGAGTCAGTGGTCAGCATTTGTAGATATCTAAGTTGGAAAATAAATAACAAAAGACCAGCCACGATCTTCTGAGAGAAGATGAGGTTAGAAAACACTCTGAAAATAGGCTCCTTCATAAAAGAAATGAGAATACTTTCAATGTTGTGAAAATCAATTTTTCAGAACTCTAGAAATTAACTAAAGATTTGCAACAACACAAAGAGTGCTTATTTGGGGAGTGGGAGATAAAGTTGTATCTTTGTAAGAACAGTGAGGTTTATGGTGATTAAATTTGTCCCCACTTCATCACCTTTCTCCAGCCCCATGGCACACCTGAAAACTAATAGCATCCCAATCATGGTAACTGAAATACTGCAACCTAACGGCCACTGCTAAGAGACATCATGAGTTTGGAGCCAAAGCCCCATCCCCAGAAATCTGTCAAGATGTGATCTGGCAAAAGTCCCATCCACAGGACTTGCCTTTATTTTTACCTGACTCAGGATAACAGCCTTATTTTCAGTGTGTTTTGAGGAAAAAATCATGATAATTATTCTACATTAGAGCTCTTTATAGTGGCCATGTAAAGTGAGGCAAATAGAAGGTTTACCAAAAAATTGTAAAGAAAATTCTGGGAAATGAGCTATCCATAGTGGGCCTTGAAAAGCTGTGACAGATTTTTAAAGCTGAGGTGTGTCCTGGCCTGTTCAGGGAAGCTATGCTTTCAACCTCATCTTCTAGACTCCTGAAACATTCAGAGGTAGGGCGACCTCTGTCCTCTCTGGCCGTCTCTCTGTCTGTTTCGCGTGCTCTCTCTCTTTAAATTATTAATTCCTTTTTTTTTTCCAACCACTTCTCCTCACCTTGGGCCTTTTCTTTTCACTTGCTAACTTCAGAAGCCATTTTAAAGCTGAGTTGTGTATGTCCTGGACCGCTAGTGTGCCATGCGGTTTTCGTTTTTTGTACGTAAAATTTTTTTTTCTCTTTTGGTAGTACTTCTCTTGTTTTTTTTTTTTTTTTCTTTTTTCTTTTTGTCTTTTTTTTTTTTTAACCTTACTTTCCCACTCTAAGCTTCAGTCTCCACACACTGAATGTCTAGATAGGCCTTTTTGCACAGTAGCCAAGTATCTCAATACTTTTATAGTTATTGAAGTCCTCAACACTTATTGAACCTCCTTCTTTAAGGAAAAAATTTCTGTTTATAAATCTGAACTAGTAATCTCTCTCTGTGGATACCACATTGCGAAGCACAGTGGAGGAGAGGTTTTGTCACAGAAAGACTAGAAACCACTGCAGGGGCACAAGACACATGAGATACCAAGAAAATACCTCTCCCCTAAGGGAAAAGAGCAATCCCTCATCATCCACAGACAGTACACTAGAACTCTTGAAAATGTCTGATAGAGAATTCAGAATATCCATAGTGACAAAACTAAACGAGATACCAGAGCTGAGAGATAACGAACTCCAGAAGATACAGGAGAAACGAGACAACGAGTTCCAGGAGGTGTTGAAGTTCTTCCATGACCTGAAAGAGGAAAAACACACCATAAAAAGGAATCAAATGGAGCTATTAGAGATGAAGTCTGCCATTCAGGAAATCAAAACGTCCCTCAAAAGTATTAAAAACAGATTAGTCCATGCAGAAAATCAAATCTTGGATATGGAAGGCAAAACCTCTGATCTAGAAAAAACTGAGAAAATAACACCCAAAATAAGAATACTGTATAAGAAATACTAGACAGCATCATGCACCCAAACATCCAGATAATCAGTATCCCAGCAGGTGAGGAAACTAATAGGGGCATTGATAATCTATTCCATAAAATCTTGGAAGAAAACTTTCCAAATCTAGAGAGGCTTTCAAATATCCAGACTCAAGAAATACAAAGAACCCCTAATACAGTCAACCCAAGAAGATTTTCTCCAAGGCACATCATAGCAAGACTGGCCAAATCTACAAAGACAATATACTGAAATCAGCAAGAGAGAAATGTCAGGTTACTGATAAAGGTTATCCAATCAGGCTAACCTCAGACCACTCATCAGAAACAAAGCAAGCAAGGAAAGAATGTGCAAATATATTCAAAATGTTAAGTGAAAAACAGTTTCAACCAAGAATACTATACCTGGCAAGATTATCTTTCATATGGAAAGAAAGGATAAAAACATCCTCAGATTAACAAGACCTGAAATAATTTGTCAATAGCAGACCCACTGTTCAAGACATTCTGCAAGGAGTGCTCTATCAGGAAAACTAAAGACACATACAGAAATAAGAGAACAAAAGGCAACCAATAAAATGACCAATTTAATACTAGGGACAAGAAATATCAATAATAACGTTGAATTTTAACTTCCAGAATTTAAATGGAAAGATTAGGCCACAGTGACAATGCGTCTTCAATAGAAGAGAGTTTGAACATAAGACTCAACTGGCAAAATAGAATGTTATGACTTTTTGAGTGAAAGGTTACTGATTTTTTTTTTTAACTATGCTTTGTTTTCCCAATTTAAGCATTTTTATTTCTTTTGGGTTGTTGATAGGTTTAGCAATTTGTTAAAATATTTTTCTTGTTTGTTTCTTTAAATGGAAACATAAACTTTTCTTCCTTCTTGACCCCTCTGGAATTGGAAAATATTTGGGAGCATTCTTATTTTGTGGCAGAAGAGTTATTTGCATAAGTTCAATAATGTTTGCTGCATTGAATCAGAAATTGGAAATACTCATTATTAGACAGGGCATTGACTGGAATGTCATAAGATTAATCAGAAAACTATGGAACTAAGGTGGATCTTAAGCAAGCCAACAGAAGCTCTTAAAAAGATGGCCTGGCACCATAAGTAGTTCTACCTGGCAGAGAGGAAGGCCTATGAACGAATTTATAACATAAAATAAGCTGGACCTTTCCAGTCCAGCGCTGTAATCAGTAGAGATTGCAAAAGAGCAACCATACCAGAGGATTATCTTGAGAAAGACATTGAAGAAAGAAAAAGAGACCAATCTTTGCTGGCAGATGGTATATCACAGAATACTTGGTAGGCAGGGCTGAATTGAGAAGTTTTATATGTGACTTGTGTGCTGGGCATTTGCTTTTCAACAATTTGAGTATTTGACATGTAAATATTTTCTCAAAAATATTTAAAACCATATTGTCTCTGTTGTTACAGAGTCACAAATAAAATGAAAAGAACCATTTTGAACATTATCTTTAAAATTTAGTATTTTGAAATTTTGAAAGTTGTCTATTAATTGTCAAGAACTATGGAGTATGAGCTAAAATTTTTTGATATGTAAAGTAAATGTTTGTGGAAAAATGTAAAAATAAATAAATTAGTGAAAAAAAGAAAAAGAAAAAGTGGAAAAAGGCCAACAGGTTGCATAGTGGTTAGAGGAGCTGGACTCCCATACAGCCAACTGTGGTTCAAGCCCCAGACTCAGCAGTTTGCTTTTTCACTGTCCCTCTTTCTCTTGCTCACTCACTCACTCTGTCCCTCTCTGGTCAAATTAAAATAAATAAATAAATAAATAAATAAATAAATAAATAAAGTTAAATAAAATAATCCTTTAACATAAAAAGAGAAAAGGTGTAAACAGTAGATTCACAGTAAATAAACTCTGCTTTCAAGAAGTTTGTCATTGGGGCCAACAGGTGGCGTGGTGGTTAAGGGCACTGGACTCCCACATGGCTGACCGCAGTTAAAGTCCCAGACCTGGCAGCTTGGCTTTCTTACTCCTCACCCCCTACTCTGTCCCTCTCTACTCAAATTAAAATAAATAAAGTTAAATAAAAGAATTCTGTCAAAAAAAAAAAAAAAGAAAAGAAAAAGAAAAAGAAAAGAAAAGAAAAGAAAAGCTCTGACATGTTTCTAGAAATTTAGAATGCCACATGCATGTGTAGGGTTTTCATGCCTCCAGTAAAGACCTAGAAGGCCCTGACTGTCATCTCTGGCTGATAGTGACACTTCTTTCACAAAGAGAAAGTGAAGTCTAAGGCAGAGTTATAAACTACCAGAGCCCCTTATTATCCCTTGAGCACAATAAAAGTTGTAAAACTTATTGGTTTCACAACCAGCAGATGGCAGAATAGTTACATCGTTAGACTCCCATATAGTGGACCGCAGTTCATGTCCCAGACCCAGCAGCTTAAAACTCATGCCAGGCACATGTGCGTACATGCCCAAAACCCCAAGAGGAGAATGGAGGAGAAAGGATTGCAGCATGGCCATCCCCCAGGGGATGATTTCACGCTGTCTCTCTGGCGAGTGCACGTGCCCTATAGCAAAAATCTCTCTGAAGGAAAAAAAAAGTCATTTAAGGATGTCTTTATTTTGTTTTAAGAATTATTTTATTTAACTTTATTTATTTACTTTTTATTTTTTTCATTTGACCTGAGAGGGACAGAGCAAGAGAGAGAGAGAGAAACAGAGAGAAAGTGAGAAAGTAAGCTGCCAGTTTCGGGACCCGAACCAATGTCGGCCATGTGGGAGTCCAGCACCCTTAACCACCGCACCATTGCTAGCCCTGGGATGTCTTTATTTAATTACTAACTGACCATTATGCTAAATAGGAGGCCCTTCAGAAGCCACACAAAATAAATATATAGATTTTACAGAAATAGTATAAGAGAAACACTAAAAACAAAATGAGAAACAGCAACACACAGAAGGAGCAACATACTTTGAACAAGAGGAAAGTCTGATTTCCAAAATTACCACATTCTTTTATTTATAATGTTAAAAAACAAAAAAGGAAAACATTTAAGGGACAAAAAAAAAAAGGAAACTTACCTGTTGATATATGTATGGCAATATCTTTGGCTGGTCTAATAAAGTGTGTATTCATACTGGGAAAATTCACTTTGTGTGCTGTAAAAATCCACAGTAATTGAATGTAAGCAAATGAAATGAATAAATAAATTAATACACAATTTTTTTCAAGAAAGGAAAAATGTATAGTTTTTAACAAAAATTATGAGACATGTTGGGTCAGCAGGTGCCATAGATCCCACTTGGCCGACTATGCAGTTCAAATCCCAAACCCAGCAGCTTAAAAAACAAACTGGACATGTGTGTTCAAAATTCCAAGAGGATAATGGAGGAGGAGAGACTGCAGCATTGTCATCCCCCTAGGGAGTGATTTCTCATTCTCTGTCTCTCTCTGTCTGTCTCTGCCGCTCTTCAGTAAGTACATGCTCCCTATGGCAAAAACCTAATAAAAGAAAGAAGTATTATTAGACATGCAAGAAAGTAGAAAACAATGACCCACATACACGAAAAAAAAGCAGTTGACAGAAATTGCCTTTGAAAAAGCCTAGATTGAACACTACCAAAGACTTTAAATCAACTACTATAAGTACTTTTAAAGAGCTAAGGGAAATCATGTCTAAAAAAACTAAGAGAAAGTATAAAAACAGTCTCAAATAGAGAATACCAATATATAGATAGAAAATATTTTTAATTGCACACATGTGCACACACACACACACAACTAAATAGATTCTGGAGTTGAAATAAAATAGAAAATTTACTAAAAGAACTAAGCAGAAAGTTTGAGCTGGCAGAAGGAAAACACAGGTGAACCCGAGTATAGGTAAATTGAGATAATCTAATCTAAGGAGCAGAAAGGAAAGAATGAAGAAAAATTAACCATCTTGGAAACTTGAGGAACAACACTAACATACACCTAATGATCTACCAGAAGGAAATGAGAGAAAGAAAGGGGCAAGAATATTGTTCAAAATAATGGCAAATAACTTCCAAAATTTGGTTAAAAAAATAATCTACATACCTAAGAATATCAACAAACTCTAAATAAGATATCTAGCTATTTAGACCTATCATAGTCTAGACCTACCATAGTCACACTGTTAAAAGATGACAGAATCGTGAAACAAGCATTAGAAAAGCGATTTATCAGGTACAAGGTAACTTCAGTAAGTTTAACAGCTGACTTCTTACCATGTACCGTGGGGGTGAGAAGGCAGCAAGATGATACATTCAAAATGTTGACAGAAAATGACTAAACCAAAATTTCTAAATCAAACAAAATAAGCTTTCAAAAACAAAGGAACATATAAGACAATCCCATATAAACAAGACAAAACGAAACAAAAGGTGAATTCATTTCTAGCAGATATGCTGCCAAGAAATATAAAGGAGTCCCTCAGATTAAAAAAAAAGAGAGAGAGAGAGAGAGACATGAGATAGTAACCAAAGTCCATATAAAGAAATAAAGATCACTGGCACAGAGAAACTTATAAATAAAAAACAATGCATAAATATATTTTTGTTTATAACTCTTTTTTGTTTTATCTGATTTAAAAATGTGCATGAAACAGTGAGAAAATATTTAATGAACAAAAAAGTGCCTATAAGTAAGAGAAAGAAGCTACAGGATGATGTAATACTGCAGTGTAAAAAATATGGACAATGTTTTATATACACATTTTTTTTAAAAAGTCAAACAAACTGGTAAAACCATAAACAAATGTGCACAACATAATATAATGTTTGATGTTAAAAAAGCTGAGTATGTATATATCCTTGATTTGTTCATTATACTCTGTATGCATGCCTTAAAAAAAAACATACTGTATCCCACAAAGATATACATTGATTATATGAAAACTAGAAATCATAATTAAAATTTAATTAATTTTAAAAATTATAAATCTGTGTTGATGAACACACAAAGCATAAAGATGTCATTGTGGGATCAGGAGGTGACATGGTAATTAAGGTAGTGGACTCCCACATGACTGACCACAGTTCGAGTCCTGCAGCTGGGGGCTTGCTTTCTCACTTTCCCTCACTCTCTCCTTGGTGAGTACACATGCCCTGTAACAAATTAAAAAATAATAACAATGATAAATAAAATAAAACAATTCTTAAAAAAAAGATGTCATTGTGACAGCAACATCATAAGGGAGAGGATGTAACTATATAGAAAAATGACTTTGTACATGATTAAAGTTAAGTTATATTGATATATTCTAGATGTTTATGAATTAAGAGGTTTGTTATAATCCCCAGAGCACCCACTGGAAAAAATATATAACATAAAGAAGGGAATGGGACCAGCAGTTAGCGTAATGGCTATGTTGCTGGACTCCCACGTAGTCGACCGCAGTTCGAGTCCTGGACCCGGTGGCTTAAACTCATGCCGGGCGCGTGTGCGTGCGTGCCCAAGATCCCGAGAGGAGAATGGAGGAGAAGGGATTGCGGCGTGGCCATCCCCCTGGGGGGTGATTTCCTGCTTTCTGTCTCTCTGTCTCTCTTTGTCTGTCTAGCGAGCGCATGCGCCCTATAGCAAAAACCTCTCCAAAAAAGAAGGGAATAAAATTAAATAAGACCCCTAAAGCACAAGCAACAACTCCCAAAATAGAGAAGTGGGGTTGCATCAGCTTAAAAAGCTTCTGCTTCATAAAAGAAACAATAATTAGAGCGCATTAGCAACCAGCAGAATGGGAGAATATGTATAGGGAACTCAAGTTACTTTCCTGGGGGAAAAAAAAAAAAGATCAACTCAATTAAAAGATGAGAAAATGAGGTGAACAGACAACTCTCTAAGGAAGACATACAAATAGTCAAAACGCATATAATAAAATGTTCAACATCTCTCATCATTAGAGAGATGCAAATCAAAAGCACAATGAGATACCATCTAACCCCAGTCAGAATGGCTAAGATTAAAAAAATATGGAATGATAAGTGCTGGCAAGGCTGTGGTGAAAAGGGAACTCTCCTACACTGTTGGTGGGGATGCAAATTAGTACAGCCACCGTGGGGAATGATATAGGGGTTCCTCAAAGACCTACAAACAGAACTACCATATGATCCAATAATCACACTCCTGGCTATCCACCCAAAGGACAGGAGAATGCTCAGTTGGAAAAACACTTATACATCAATGTTTATTGTGGCATTATTTATGATTGCTAAGACATGGAACCCACTCAAATGTCCACAATCAGATGAATGGATTGAAAAAGTGTGGCACATGTACATTATAGAATACTACTTAGCCATAAAAAAAAAAGACCCTGGCATTTGATAGAAAGTGGGTGAATATGAAAGATTTACTGCTAAGTCAAGCAAGCCAGATTATGAGAGGCCTTGTACATCACCACTTAATATATACCCAATGTCTGCGCCCTATGATAGAAACTGAAAGATTGGGAGGTATAAAGGCATGGAGATCAATTGTGGATACTAGAGACAGTGTGGGAGGAGGGGGAGGAGGGAAAGGTAAGAGGGAAGGAGAGCAAGGAGGAAAAGAAAGAAGCAAAACAATTAAGGGACACAAAAATGGAAAATTATCTGTTGATGATAATGTGTATGATCATATCTTTAACTGGACTAATACACAGTGTATTCATGCTGGGAAAACTTATTTTACAAGCTGTAATGATATACAGTGATCAAATGTATAAAAAAATTATAAAAGATAAAATGATACAATAGAAAATATCTTTTTAACATGAAAGGAAGCAGCAATGAAAGAACAAAGAAAACAAAATGTTACAAGTCATAGAATTTAAATAGCTAATTTGCAAATGTAAATCCTACCTTAAATTGAATGTGAGTGGACTAAATACTCCAATCAAATGACAGAAACTGGCAAATGTATTTGGAATAGAATGATGTAACTGCATGTGCCCACTAGAACAAACTTTCCATTCAAATGCACAGACAGGTTTAAAGTAAAAGGGTCAAAAATACGTATACCATGTAATCATAATGCTCAATAAATTAGGAATAAAAGGCAACTTTCTCATGCTGATAAAGAGTAGCTATGAAATGCCACAGCTAACATCGTACTCAATGGTACAAGACGAACTCGTTTCCCTCAGACAAGAATAAGGGAAGGATTCCCATTATCCTTACATTCAGCACTGTACTGGAGGTTCACATCAGAGAAGTCAGGCACAAAAGGATAATACTATGCATTCATACTGTAAGAAGTAAAATATCTCCATTTTCAAATTACATGATCTTATATTTAGAAAAATCCAAAGAAATCCACAAAAAGCTGAGCACTATCTAGAGAGTTCAGCAAGATTTCAGAATACAAAAACAAATTTGACTTGTATACATTATCAGCGAACGATCAAACAATGAAGTTAAGAAAACAATTCTTTATGTGTGTGTGTGTGTCTGTGTGTGTGTGTGTTTCTTTAAACTGTATTTTAAGTTTTTTCAAAACAAGGCCCTAGAGACCCCCAATTTCAAGTCTGCCCCAGGCTTGGTCCACTCCTATGGGAGACTTAGGGAACCTTGTACAAGTTTGAGTTATTCATTCACCAGCATTAAAACCCAGGATAGATGTGATGAAGCAGGGTTCCCTCCTCCGTGGCATATGCTGAATTTCTTTGCAACTGGGTTGTGATGAGGGGTTCCTGTTACGAACATAAACTATTGTGTTTTCAAGACTCCTCCTTTCCAGTTTCCGAAATTGGACCAGACGATAATCTTCTTTCAAGATACAATTCAAAAAGCCAAAAGCACATGCTTCCAACACACTGTGCTTTCAGATATTCTGGACCTAGTTCAGCTGGCGGATGAGCTGACTGGCGTGTTCACCCTGATAGCCAGGTGAGCCCATCTCCTTGAGGAAGCCCACTTGGTTCTTGGTGGCATGACAGGCCGCCAAAAGGTCAAAAGGGCACAAGAAACATGAGATATCATGGAAATACTTCCCCAGGAAGGCAATTTCATGAATGAGGTCTTCTAAACACATGACACCAAACCTCCCTAGATGCTCCCCAATCACTGTGTTGTCTGTCAGAGAGATGGTCTTATTCTTGACCTTGGCTTGCCCATATTTCAAGATGAGTTCACAGACAGATTTCAGATTTGGAAATCCCCAGGTCACATAGGTTCCACTGTTCGCAGTATTTTTAGGCTTTGAGGAGTGACTTTGACAAAAACACCATCATCGGTCCTTTTGATGCACACTACAAAGGCCAATGAATGTTTATTGCGCATCTCCAAGGCACGAGGTTTCACTTCAAGTCCTCTGAGTTGTCTGAGACATACCATGTCACGCTTCTATAGCCAGGAATCATTTAAGAACGATTCCAGTTGCTTAAAGCTGGCCCCTTTCTCTTTCCTCTGCTCTTTACTTGCCAAAAGTCCTTGCTTTGCTTGGGTGGCTTTGAGGGCTTGATAAGCTTTTCTCTTTTTCAGGAGATTTTCTGGAACCAAAGGGATCTTTTTCCTTTGCTCTGGCTCTGCCATCTTTGCGGTGCTACTGATACTGCTCGTGCGCAATTCCAAGAAAATGATTCTTGAGGCCAGCAGGTGGCAGGGTGGTTAAGGTGCTTCCACATGGTTGACTGTAGTTCAAGTCCTGAGCCTGGTGACTTGCTTTTTCACTTTCTCTTTCTCTCTCTCTGTCTTTCTCTTGTCAAGGTTTAAAAAATATTAGTAGTAAATAAATAATAAAAAGAAAAATTCTAATAACATAGGAAAGGATAAAATAATTAGGAATACATTTATCAAAACATGTGCAAGACTTGCCCACTGAAGACCACAAAACATTCTCGAAAGAAATGAAAGAAACTCATTCCACAAATGGAAAGACATCCCATGTTTGTAGATCAGAAAACTTGATGTTGTGAAGATGGCAACATTCCCAAAGTTGATTTGTAAATTCAATACAATCCCAATCAAAATCCCATCTGTCTTTTTCTGCAGAAATTGACAAGCCAATCCTAAAATTTCTATAAAAATTCAAGGGAGCTTGAATAGCAAATACATTTTTAAAAGAACAAACTAGATGGACTTGACATACTCAACTTCAATACTTAATTCAAAACAGCAGTGATCAAGACAATGTAAGGACAGACATACAGAGAAGTGGAATAGAACTGACAGTCCAGAAATAACTTCACGTATCTATGATCAATTTATTTTTAATAAAAGTGCCAAGACAATTCAATGGGAGAAATACTAGTATTCTCAACAGATGGTGCTGGGCTAATTAGATATCCAAATTAATGAACTTAGACCCTTTCCTTACACCGGACACAAAAACTAACTCAGGATGAACTATAAATAAAAATGTAAGAGCTAAAACATTAAGATTCTTTGAAAAAAAACAAAGGAGTATATCTTTATGACTTTTAATTGACCTTGGATAATTTTTTTAGCTATAACATTAAACACACAGGTAACAAAATAATAATAATAACAATAATAAATAAATTGGCCTTCATCAAAACTAAAACATTTTGTACTCAAGGACACCATCAATAAAGTGAAAAGACAATCCACATAGTAAAAAAAAAAAAAAAAAAAAAAAAAAAAACTTATTATTTATCAATATGGGGCTTCTATCCAGAATATATAGAGAACTGTTGCAAAGCAGTATCAAAAGAATAAATTGTACTTTTTTAAATGAATAAAAGATTTAGATAGATATTTTCCCCAAAAAGATATGCAAATGGCCAAAGAGAACATGGAAAGATACTCAAATCTTTTTTTTTCTTTTTCTTTTTTTTTGAGAGGTTTTTGCTATAGGGCGCATGCACTCTCCAGAAAGACAGAGAGAGACAGAGAGACAGAAAGTGAGAAATCACCGCCCGGGGAGGATGGCCACATTGCACTCCCTTCTCTTCCATTCTCCTCTCGGGATCTTGGGCACGCACGCACATGCACCCGGCATGAGTTTAAGCCACCGGGTCCGGGACTCAAACCACGGTTGACAACATGGGAGTCCAGCAACATAGCCATTCTGTTAACTGCTGGTCCCAAGATACTCAAAATCTTTATGGTTAGAGAAATACAAATTATAACAAAAATGAAATGCCATTTCACACATTCTAGGTTGAATATACTTAAGACAACACAACTCAGAAGTTCTATTCCTGCATCTATGTCTAAAGGAAATAAAAATACATGCCCACACAAAAACTTGTGTACCAATGTTCATAGTAGCATTATTTCTAAAAGCCAAAAACTACAAACAATTCGATGTCCATCAACTGAGGAATGAACAAACAAAATGCAGTATACCCATACAATGGAAGGCTTTTTTGTTTTGTTTTGTTTTGTTTTTGCTATAGGGCGTGTGCGCTCACCAGACAGACAGAGAGACAGAAAGTGAGAAATCACCCCCTGGGGGGGTGGCCACATGGCAATCCCTTCTCCTCCATTCTCCTCTTGGGATCTTGGGTACGCATGCACACATGCCTGGCGTGAGTTTTAAGCCACCGGGTCCGGGACGCGAACCACGGTCGACTACGTGGGAGTCCAGTGACATAGCCATTACACTAACTACTGGTCCCACAATGGAAGGTTTTTCTGCAATAAACCAGGATAAAATATTGATACATGATACACATAGGAAACTTGAAGACAAAATGTCAAGTCAAAGAAGCCAGACACAAAAGGTCACATATTTTGTGAATCTATTTATATGAAGTGCCTAGAATAAGTGAATCCACAGAGATGGAAAGTGGACTACTGATCACCAGGGTCTGGGGGGAGAGGAGAACGGGGAGTAACTACCAGTGAGTATAGGCCTTTGTTTAGGGATGATGAAAATGTACTAGAATTAGATAGTAGTGATTGTTACTCTGTAAATATACCAAAGACCATTTAATTATACAAATTTATTTTTAAAAATACCCAAAGTGTTAGTATACCTATTTTTATGTTGGTAGACTGGTGATAATAGAACTCTGGCTTGTAAGTGATGGAAAATCCAATGTCAACTTGCTTAAGCAACAAAGGAAAGTTTATGGTCTCATATGACAAAGGGGCAGTGCTTGGAGAATGGCTCATCCCGAAGGCTCCAATGATGTCCGCAGGTCTTGTTCTGCTCCACACGGGGTTGACTTCAGTTTCAGACCCTCTCAGGTTCAAATCTACAGGGAAAATTTCCCTGCCTCGCTCAAAAATCCTCAAAAAGATGTCTTCACCACAGTCCTGTGTCCCTCCTGAACCAATCCCTTACACTAGGGAAAGCCGGCGTCTCACCACAGGTTGGTGACTAAGAGAGGAAATCCCCGAGACCGAATGTGGGAAACAGAAGAAATGGACAAAGAGGACTAATACAGCAACAAATAGTACTGTTAACAGTTAAGAAAATCAGTGTAGGAGCATCTCATAAACTTGGCGTAGTGAACATTCCTAAGTACGAACCTTCTCCCAATTTTAGCTCTTCAGCCTTTGAATCCACATCCTGTTTGAGTTGCAGTTTATATTCAATGTTTATAGTCACCTTTAACATAGAAAAGTTAATCTTCTACCATAACATTTTATTAGCCCACCTCTTGTATAGTGTATTGAGTGGTTGTCCCGACCCGGTTCGGGTGCCACGTGTCCCGACCCAGGGGGGACAGTTGAACAGGTTTCCTGAGGGAAGGAGTGAGAGCCGGAACAAGCGGCACAGTGTCACAGCATGGAGACGACACAGTGTTGTCTGTTTATTATGGGCAGCACGGTACAGCACGGAGACAACGCGGTGTCACAACTCTTCAGGGTCGTGTGGAGACGATGTAGTGTTACAACTCTTCAGGGTCGTCTGGAGACTGTGCAGTGTTTCAGCTCTTCAGGCTCTCCAGGGTCGTCTTCCTGGGCTTCTGTGACATCTTCCTTGTCTTCCTGGTCGTCTGGCTATTGTAGGCCAGGCATGGTGGTTATATACACGTTGGTGGATCGTAAAAGGTGGGTTATGATTGGTTGTAAACGGTGGGCCGTGATTGGTTGTAAACGGTGGGCCGTGATTGGTTGTAAACGGTGGGTTACGATTGGTTGCTTTTGGACCAATCATGAGGTGCCGGATATGCAAATCTGAGGGATTCTAGTGGCCAATCATGGCAATTGTTTGCTCTCTGAGAAACCTCGGCAGACTCGCTGGTATGCAGCCTCCCACAAGTGGTGGCCCCTAAAATTCTGTGTACCTATTCTAATAGCAGAACTTTGTGAATTTTACCTTATATGAAAACAAGTATCTTTGTAGATATGTAAGTCAGCAATCTTGAGATGAGATCATTCAGGATTAGCCAGGTGAACCCTAAAAGCCAATTTACCCACTGGTCATTGTCCTTATAAAAGACAGAGGAGAAGAAAACATGGAAGAGACTGATGTGACACAACAAATGTCCACAGCCATCATAAATGGGAAAAGAGGGAACCAGCAGTTAGTGTAATGGCTATGTCTCTGGACTCCCACGTAGTCTACCGCGGTTGGCATCCCAGACCCGGTGGCTTAAAACTCACGCCGAGCGCGTGTGCATGCATGCCCAAGATCCCGAGAGGAGAATGGAGGAGAAGGGATTGTGGGTGGCCATCCCCCCTGGGGGGGTGATTTCTCACTTTCTGTCTCTATGTCTCTCTCTGTCTGCCTAGCGAGCGCACGTAACCTATAGCGGAAAAAAAAAGAAAAAGAAAAAGAAAAAAATCCTCTCCAAGAGAAAAAAAAGTACAAAAAAAAAAAAAAAAAAAAAAAAGAAAAGAAAGAAATGGGAAAAGACAAAAGATTTTATTCCAGACTTCCAGTGGGAATGCTACCCTGCACACACCTTGATTTCAGACGTTTGCATGCCAGAACTCTGAAACAACGAATTTCTATTGTTTTAAACCACCAAGCTTGTGGAAATCTGTCATGACCGTTTTGGCAAACTAATATACTCTTAGCATTTATACAGACAGTAGAGTTGGAAATGATTGTTTATTTCACAAATGTGGATTTTTAAAGCATTTGAATAGAGCACAATAATGTTTTTAAATCAGATATCATATGGTTTTTCTACAGAAGAACATGGATAAAAAATTCTGTTTATTTGCTCTTTCATATCCTTTTTCATATCTAAAACAACATGAAACCAAATGGCAAATAAAAGAATAGGAGAAAACCACACAAGCTTGGATTATTGTGAGATTAAAGAATGAAAATATGTACTTTCGAGAAGTATATATTTTTCAAGAAGTTCATGAGAGAAGAATAGGTAGAAGACCTGTAGTTAAGGAGTACAAAAGGTCAAAAGAATTATTTAGTTTAGTTATTAATTTAATTTAATTTTTTGAGAGGTTTTTGCTATAGGGCGCGTGTGCTCGCTAGACAGACAGAGAGAGAGACAGAGAGACAGAAAGCGAGAAATCACCTCCCAGGGGGGATGGCCACGCCGCAATCCCTTCTTTTCCATTCTCCTCTCGGGATCTTGGGCATGCACGCACACGCGCCCAGCATGAGTTTTAAGCCACTGGGTCCGGGATGCGAACTGCGGTCAACTACATGGGAGTCCAGCAACATAACCATTATGCTAGCTGCTGGTCCCAATTTAATTTAATTTTTTTTTCTTTTTTTGTCTTTTTTTTTGGAGAGGTTTTTGCTATAGGGCGCGTGCGCTCACCAGACAGACAGAGAGAGACAGAGAGATAGAAAGCGAGAAATCACCCCCCGGAGGGGATGGCCACGCCGCAATCCCTTCTCCTCCATTCTCCTCTCGGGATCTTGGGCATGCACGCACATGTGCCCGGCGTGAGTTTTAAGCTACTGGGTCCAGGACTTGAACCACGGTTGACTACGTGGAGTCCAGTGACATAAGCCATTATGCTAACTGCTGGTCACTAATTTAATGTTTTAAAGAGAGATTTTTGTTGTAGGCCGCATGGCTGGCCAGAGAGTCAGAAAGCAAGCAAGCCAGAAATCACCCCCAAGGAGGGCGGACACACTGCAGTCTCTTCTCCTTCATTCTCCTCTTGGGATTTTGGACATGCACATATACACACCCAGTGTGAGTTTTAAGCCACTGGGTCCAGGACATGAACTGTGGTAGACTACATGGGAGTCCAGCGATGCCATCTGCTAGTCCCAAGATTCATTTTATTTTTAGAATTGGAGAGAATCAAGCAGGTTTCAGACTTGATTAAGGGGAACAAAAAGTTGGAGCAGTGTTGCAGGCACAGAACAGAGAGAGAGAATGACACAGGGTTGTCAGCAAGCTGGAAGGAAAGGGGATCCTAGAATGAGGGACCACATGCATTTTAAAAGGAAAAATTGGAAACTATTCTATGTACTACAGAAATGGTAGTCAGGTGACTGGATATTGAGAGATTTGAGATAAAGCTTAAAAGGAGAAAGAAAATCACACCTAGTAGAATCCCCCAAGTTTATAGTCTATGGAGTAATATTGAAAGTAGCCTGTCTCCTAAAGCTGAAGGATGAGTGGGATGTCTGGGAACCCAGGGTGCTTTGGCATCACTCAGGATAATGGCAGGGAGCTCATCGAGGAGGAAAGGCCTCTAAGAGTGCATGAGGCTGAGGAGCCAGCTGAGCCTGGGGGTCATGGCTATTTGGTGTGCCCATTTTCGGTGTTGAGTGCTCCAGGGCAGTGGGATAAGTTTAGAGGAGGAATGTAGAAGTCTGACTTAGCGTTGGGGTTCCAGATGTGTGCAGTGAAGATATGTGGGTACATAAGAGGTTGGCTCCCGTACTCCAACTGAGGGCCAGTTGGGACAGAGAAGGAATTGAGGTATTGAGGTCCCCCTGGGATTATGTAGGACAGATGCAGCGAGGGAGGGCTTGGGTTAGAAAGTGAGTGTTGGGAGTGAGAGGCGGGGTTCAATATCTCTGGGACTACTAGGAAAACCTGAAAAAAAGTCTGTAGTTTAGTTCATAGAATTTTCCAAAGGTTAGTTTTGATAAAGGTGTTGTGGGCATATAAGATGCTAGCAAGAAAAGAAGTTGAGTAAAGGATATGCAAGAACTCTCCTATCTCGGCAACTCTTTTGTACATCTAAAATCAATTCAAAAGCAACATCTGGGAACCAGCAGTTAGCGTAATGGCTATGACACTGGACTCCCACATAGTGACCGTGGTTCACGTCCCGGACCCGGTGGCTTAAAACTCACGCCGGGCGCGTGTGCGTGCGTGCCCAAGATCCCGAGACGAGAATGGAGGAGAAGGGATTGCGGCGTGACCATCCCCCCTGGGGGGTGATTTCTCGCTTTCTGTCTCTATGTCTCTCTCTGTCTGTCTGGCGAGCGCACGCGCCCTATAGCGAAAACCTCTCCAAAAAAAAAAAAAAAAAAAGCAACATCCGCAGACTGGGTACCCATGATCGCGGAACGCGCCGTGGGCAGAATCCCATGTAGAGCACACTGCCTGTGAGGCTGCACCTGGGGGAGGTGATCAGCTGACTCAATCTGCCCTTGTCCCCTCCAAGTTTTCATTTCGAGCTTCTACTACCTGGCATAGAACAGTTATTCTTCCTAGTATTCTTCCAGGGCAAAACAGTTGAATGACATGAAATCCACTGAACTGAAATATTGTGCAATGTATGTTTAATTTTTGGACACAATC
Organism: Tupaia tana; assembly: GCA_026018925.1. Lineage (NCBI taxonomy): Eukaryota > Metazoa > Chordata > Mammalia > Scandentia > Tupaiidae > Tupaia > Tupaia tana. The sequence goes on from JAKSZU010000006.1 coordinate 112,420,301, forward strand.
ATAAAATAAAATAACACATTGACTTCTGAATTTCAATAGTATTTTTAACCCAAGGATCAGACCCTCTTCTATAGTTGAAGTTGATCATGTATCGTTTTCACATATTTAAAAACCTTTCATAAATGGTTACACATTAAACTAAAACAATAACTTAATAATTCTTATTTTTAGAGTTTTGAGATCAAAGCAGCTGAGTTAGATTCCCTTTAGCTAATTTTCTTTTCCAAGAACTCCATCCCAAATCTGTATTTCATAGATAAGAAAAGTATAGAATTTTAGAATTGAGAGAACCTTGATTGTTAAGGCTACAGAATAATTTTCTCTAAAAGGCATTCTATTAAAAATATATGAGACAGAGTGGTTCCAAGTTAGGGCAAGGTTCACTATGAGGTCCTACAGATGTGAGGCAGAAGTGGACTAGAGATTCCGGTCAACAGACTTAGAAAATCCTGGCATTTTTATTAGGAGGTAACATGGCATAGTTTTTTGCTTTGCTTTCCATAACATAGATTTAAAGATCAAACTCAGAGCCAGATTTCATGGGTTTAAATCCTAGCTCTGTTACTAGTAGCTGTGTAATTCTGGGTACTTCTCATCTTTATACCTCTTTTCCTCTTTCAGCAAATGGGGGTGAAAACCACGGCAACCTCGCAGGATTACTTCAAGGACTCACTGAGTTAATATTTGTAGTGTCTTACAACAGTGCTTAACATTTCATAAGCACCTTGTTAAGTTTCTGTAAAAATAATAGGGTGGGGGGTGAGCAGATGGCATAATGGTTATGTTGCTGGACTTCAACGTAGTCAACTGTGGTTCAAGTCCTGGACCCATAGCTTGAAATTTATGCTGGGGGTCCAACAGGTGGCATGGTGATCAAGGCGGTGGACACTCCCACATGGCTGACCACAGTTTGAGTCCTGGACCTAGTAGTTTGCTTTTTCATTCTCTCTCTTTCTCTCTCTCTCTCTCTCTCTGGTCAAATTAAAATAAATGTATAAATGAATAAAATAAAATAAATAATTCTTTAGAAAAAGAAATTAATGTTGGGCACATGTGCATATGTGCCCAAAATCCTGAGAGGAGAATGAAGAAGCAGGGATTGTAGCATGGCCATCCCCCCGGGGAGTAATTTCTCACTTTCCATCTCTCTGTCTCTCTCTGTATCTCCAGCAACTACATGCAATTTATGGCAAAAGTCTCTTAAAAATTGTTTTTTTAAATAATATGTTAGTGGGGCTGGCAGGTGGCATGGTGGTTAAGGCCACATAGCCAACCACAGTTCAAGTCCCAGACCTGGTGGCTTGCTTTCTTGCTTTCCCTTGCTCTCTCTGTCTCTCTCTGATCAAATTTAAAAATAATAATAACAAAAATGGACTTAAATAAATAAATAATTCTTTTTAAAAATAATAATGGGGTGGTTGACCCTAAATCTTCTAAAAAAGCTTTAATCAGAAGATTTTATATATGATCTTAATTTTCCCATACAGTTTTATTTGTTTATTTTACGTGGTTGGGTTTTTTTGCGAGGCCAAACTCTTGGAGAAAGGTTATGGTCCCAAAACAGAGAAAAGAACCCAGAATTCGATCCCCTGCCCTAACATTGTAATCCAACAACCTCCACCACTACCTTCTTTCCTACCAAGGGTGCCTGGCCACTCCCACCCACTGCTGGTCACCATTTGCCAGCACATTTACCATGTTCAGAAGGCACTGGAAGTTCAGAGAAACAGAAATCTCTGTAAAGCAGGACCAGGTAGTACCAGATCAAGGCTCCGAAGTCCTCCAGGGGGCAGACAGGCCAAAGCAGTGGGTGATTCTGAGAGAGATTAGGGAGACTGCTCCAGGCCTCTGCTTTCGGGACTCTCACCTGCCATTAGCTCCTGCTTGGGTTCAGTGGTATAGGTTCCATCAGAGGCAGCAGCACTGTGTTATCTCAAGCCATCACCGCTACAGGGAACACACACGCAGTTCTCCTCTCAGGCTCCAGCCTCTCTTCCCTGGTGCAGTCTCGGAGTCAGTATGACTCTCATGGGAAGGAATGAGCTCCGAAGGCAGTGGTACATTTTTGAGTCCCTGATCCATATGAGAATTTGTGGAGTCAGCTTTTTCCCTCGGTTGAGTGACTGCTTGTCTTGGGTACTTATCTCTGTAACAAAATGTAATCTTCACCTCAATCTTACGAAGTAGGTATTATTTTCTTTTAACTATATTAGATGAAGAAACTAAAATGCAGAGAATTTTTGCATTACATGCCCAAGGTAAATGAGCTGGAATTTGGAAAAACAAAAGAAAAAAGCCTTAGAACCATTGCAGGAGGGCACTTTTTTTTTGGTGTGTTTGTTCTTGTTTTGTTTGCCGGAGGGCACAAGTACTCACCAAAGAGAGAGAAAGAAAGGAGAGGGAGAAAACCCCTCCAATGGAGCATGGTCATGTCACAATCCCATCTTCATTTCTCTATCCTGTTGGATCTTGGGCACACACAAGCACACAGAGTGCTTTTTGAGCCACCAAGGCCTCCATTTGAACCACAGTCAGCTCACCATGTGGGGTCCAGCTCTCTTAACCACTTGGCCACGGGTTGGCTGGGGGCCTACCTTTCTGTGACTCCATCAAATTCATCAGATGTCCCCAGTGCCAATGTGGGTATCTCCCCAAAAAAACTACTCAGCAAGTGTTTGCTGTTGAGTTACGTTTGGGGCAGCATGGCCAACATGGCCAGTTCACACACCCATCCCTCAGATCGAAGTGTTCAATTTTACAACAGTGGGCCCAGCGAGTTAGCAAGTTTGAGGTGAACTTCACATAAACAGAAGGTATTTCCTGTCTATGATTACCTACCAGTAAATGCCCAATCAATGAGAAAGAACTCAGGATTAACCTCAAATCATAGATCCGTAGGAAGGCCGTAAGGGAGGGCTCCATTCCCTTCTTTATGTTAAAACATATGGGCCCCTGGGTATTAACCAGCTTGCCCCAGGTTTTGCTGATAAGCTGTGCAGAGCCAGGCCCCGAATCCAAGCCCATCTGCCTCCTACTCCGGTGGCTTTCAGCCATATCACGATGCTATTGACAGATGATTTTGTGTCCTCCGCTGATAAAGAAGTGAGCTTTGAGTAGCACTGGAGGAACTGTAAGCAGAACTAAGCAACCAGCTCTCAGCATTGGGAGTGGTGAGTGAGCAAGTGAAAGAAGAAATGAAGAGCAAATGGACAAACGAATAAGGAACCTGGATTCTTAACCCCTGGGACCTAGTGCCACTGTTTCTCTCTGTACCCCAACCATAGTGGGTAATCAAGCCTTCAGAGCATCCTCGATCAGTTGTACATCCTCTACTGAGTCTCAGGATGACCCAACGGGGGCTGTGACACAGACGGGTAATGGGGGTCGGGAGGCCCGCATCCTCTCCCAGGCTCACGCTGCCTTACTGGATGCTGTGCCCCTCTAACACTGTGAGCTCGGGCTGCTTCTGCTGAACAGTGGGTGGCTTGGTTCTGTGATTGCTCCCCAGTGCTGTCGAGCAAACCATGCGGCAGCCACCCCGTCTCCCTGCAGTGAGGGGTGACTAGTAAGGAAGATGCCCCGTACTGGAGTATCACAGGAGGACATGTCGAGGTGGGGAAGCGGGGTCAGGACTTGGCCAGCAGTGAGAGCTGGGCTTCCCCATTTCAGTCTCTGATATTCCACTAAATGGAAAGCCAGGATGAAGCAGAGGTTCTGCCTGTACTCGTTCCACTCTTTAACGCAGCCCAGAGCCTACGGAGTCTGATATCACCTCAGCTATGCCCTAGGCCAGAAGGCTAAGGCTAAAATTGGGGAGTGACTTAACTCGAAGTCAGATGCAGAGGGATGCAGTCAAAGTAATGAAATGCATGTACGCACAGCCTTGCCGACAGCCACACAGGACATCGTCTCTACTCTCAAGCAGCTGAAAAAACACATAATGAAGAAGCATACAAATAGGTGGCTGGCGAGCCTTCCTGGGATAGTTTACGGAACTGGGAGCCTTGTAAGAACAATCAGCCCTGCCTGTCGGAGAACCCCAGAGTTGGAGACCTGTGCTGGCAGTTTGAGTGACCACTGCCCATCACAGCTGATCTGAACACTTTTCCCAGGTAACCCCAGGTGGATCGTTTCTGTGAGAGAAATAGAAAAATAACCGGCCAAACACACGAAGTTTCACTGACATGTAGGAGCAGTGATAAGACCCCGGACATGAATGGCTACTCTCATCTAAGGGCTGCCATCTGCTTCTCCCCCTCTCTGCCCATCCCAGTCAAAGACACCTGCTAGAGATTTCCTAGAGGGGGCCAGCAGGTGTCTTGTGGTTGAGGCACTGGACTCCCACATGGCTGACCACGGTTCGAGTCAAAGACCTGGCGGCTTGCTTTCTCACCTCTCTCTCTCTCTCTCTCTCTCTCTCTCTCTCTCTCTCTCTCTCTCGTGAGCACACATACCCTTAAGCAAATTTAAAAATAATAATGATGATAAATAAATAATTCTTTTAAAATAAAAGAGAGAAAGAAAAATTACCTGGGAGGTCAGGCTTGGGGCCCACAGAGGTTCAAGCAGAATTGTTGCAATTCCTCGCAAACCTGTTCTTTGAAGCAGAGTAATTTTCATGAGCCAGAATAAATCTCTCCTGTGGCAAGGAGTAATTTTTATGGTCTTTCTGCAGTCATCCAACTAATTGCACATATAGCATTTTACAATGTCCCCTCCCCCACCAGGACCAACGCAGTGGGTAGCAATGACCTTGTCCTCTTTTCCCTGAGAACCTGTTCGACACTCTTGGAAGGAGGAAATACACATGGCAGGGGTCTCTGCAGCTGCTGCCCCTCCGTGTGGTTAAAGCAGCCAGTGGGGATAGAGAGGTTCTGCCCCTCCGAGGTGGTGAGGTCCAGTTCAACGCACAGGTTGTCTCTCCCACACTGCCTCCAGTTGCCATTTATAACATGAATTCAGGGACCTTTTGGAAGTGAGCTAGGTTTGCAGGGTACAATATGAGCATACACCGGTGTGGGAGGCAAAGATAGATACACAGACCAGCACATAGATAGAGGTATGATGTAGCTAGACTAGGGGCTCGGCAGGGACTCAAAGAAGAACATCCTGACCCTGTCAGTGGTCAGGAGAGGGAATGTTTGCATCCGATCTCAGTAGCCTAGTAGGACTTCTCCAGGGAAGAGTTCCTGTGTGAAGGTGTCCAGAGCTGTACATGTACAGGAAGCCGACTCTCACAGACGCTGTGGAGCATGCAGAGAGTTGGGGAGGGGGGCGGTGAAAGCGCAGCTGAGGAGACCCGGCTGGTTAGCAGAGCACGGTTCCTGAAAACCTCGTAGGCCTTCCAGGGCAGTTTGGGCTTTAATAGGAAAGCAGTGGGGGAACTTCAAAGATGTTTTCTTTCTTTTATTTACTTTAAATTTTTACTATAGTACACAGAGACAGAAAAAGTGGGAAAAGTGAGAAGTCAATTCCCTCCCCAGTAAGGAGGATGACCGTGTCACAGTCTCTTCTCTCCATTTGCTTCTTGGGACTTGGGGCCCACACACACACACACACACACACACACACACACCTGGGACTCAAATCGCAGTCTGCCATGTGCACCCAGTTGTCTTAATCACCAGGCTACAGGCTGGCCCTATAATATGCATTTTCTACAAACTTTTTGAAGAATCCCCTTACAAACATTTTGAATGACAACTTGGCGAGTTTTTTTTTTTTTTAGAAAACTAAACATATTTGTTCTATATAATCCAGCAATCACACTTCTGGGTTATTTTCAAATGAATCAAGAACTTACATCCTAACAAAAACCTGCACGTGATTGTTACAGCGGCTTTACTCATAATTGCCAAAACTTGGACATAAACAAGATGCGCTTAGTAAATAAACAAACTGTGGTACGTTCCATCGATGGAAAATTATTTTGTTAAAAATAAATGCACCCTCCAACCATGAAAAGACATGAAAGAACTTTGAAATGCATACCGCAAAGGGAAAGAACCCAGTCCGGAGAGGCTGCATACTTGCGATTTGACTATATGACATTCTGAAAAAGGCAGAACTATGGAGATAATAATATCAGAAGTTTCCAGGGCTGGGACCAGCAGATGATGTAGCAGTTATGTTGCTGGACTCCCATCTAGTAGACCACAGTTCGAGTCCCAGACCTGGTGGTTTAAAACTCAAGCCAGGCTCGTGTGCATGTGTGCCCAAAATAAAAAAAAATAAAAATAAAAATAAAAAAAAAAGAGAGAGAGAGTGGAGGAGAAAGGATTGTGGCCTGGCCATTCCTCCAGGGGATGATTTCTCACTTTCTGTCTCTGTCTCTCTGGTGAGTACATATACCCTATTGCAAAAAATCTCTCCAAACAAAAGAAGTTGTCAGGGCTATGGGAAGAGGGGAAATAGGGTGAGTGGGCAGAGCAAGGGGGTTTGGGGGACAGTGAAACCGTCCCGTGTGGTCCTGCAGTGGATGACAATTTGTCAGTCCCTTGGGACGGATGAAACCAACAGTGACTATAGTGTTCAGTATGGACTTCAATGAATAGTAATGTATTAATATTGCCTCATCAGTTATAACGAATGGCCACACTAGTGCAAGATGTTGGTAACAGGGGAAGTTCAAGGGGTATAAGGAGGCTCCATACTTCCTACTCATTTTTTTCTTTATCCACTTAAGCTGTAAAAAATAAAGTCTATGAATTTGTTTCAAAACTCAGAAAAAAGATTTTTACTCCTGGCCACTTTTTACATGTACCTTTTCTACTCTTGCGTGAGTAAGTGGAAGCAGAGGGCATCCGTGGTCAGGACGCATCTTTCCAAGCACTCGTCAGCGTGTAAATAGATGTCCTCTGACGTTTAGGACACGCTGTCTGACCCTTGAAGTTATAGCATAATAGAAGAGAAAAGCAGCAAACAGGGAGAGTCACAGAACACGATCATTGGAAGGGACTTTATACCTATTCTCCCATCTTAAAATAGTCCCAGAGAGAAAAGGGATTTGTCCAATCTCACCTAATTCATTTTTTAAAAAATTACTCATCCAGTACTTATTGTACTGGAGATTTTAAATCGATGAATGAGAAGCGATGACTATTATCAAGAGGCTTATCGTCCCGCGGAGCAAAATGTCACTACCTTGAAGGTTCCAAAGCCATGCAGTAACTGCTGCCATGCAGGTCCACATGGGGCAAAGGGGAGCCCATCCAGGGCTAGGTCTGGTCTCCATTGTTAAGGTCCAAACTGCAGGCAGGTTGCACAGCAGTATCTCCTCAAGGCTGAGTCTGAGCAAGAGTCCAGACCATCCCATTTTCCCTTTACTCCTTTCCCTCTGAAGCACGGAGAGATTGTTGGATGTCATCCTGGGAGGATTATTGGGAAACCAAACTGGATCATTTGCAAGTTCTGAAGATAAACGTGATAAACTACCTGGGTTTACTGCCCCAGAGATGGTAGTTCCAGATGGCAAATCAAGCATTCCCTTCCATTGGTTCACCACGGAGACAAGAGCCTCTTCCCCTTGAGTCTCCTAGCCTTGCCTGCTGAGATAGTGAATGCACTCACCTGCCCTGAGTCTTACCTCATCTCCTGGGGCCTAGTCGCCTTAGCACAATGTCACCAAGGAGGCTTGTGTCCTCCATAAGCCCCCAGAAGTGCCCTTCCATCCCTTTACTGCTTGGCTTAAAAGGATCTTGAAAATCAGAGCATTTATATCAAGTGACAGACAACAACTAGAGATCTGAAACCCAGTAAAGAATGCTTCCCGTGATGAAAAAGTTCCGCAGGTTTGGAATCTAAGCTGCTCTCATATTAATTGGCTATATCAAACACACACACAGCTAAACAACTTCTTAACACCTTTCTTTTCCGGTCCTAGGTTACCAGATGTTTCTGACAAGGATTGGCTATTTTGCAGACGTGACCGTTTTGCACTTCAAACTGGCTCAATGCTTTAGGATGATCAAACCAATTCTCCGGGTCATGGAATGCCCTTTTGAAATGCTTCCATCATCACTATGATCCGGAGAACTGCAGAACTCCCAGGAGGATGAAAGATGTGTGGCTAGGATTTATTAGGTCATCAGGAATGTCATAATGTATTTTTCTATGCAAAAATACATCATAACTTTCCAGACAACCCAACAGATTCTAAGGTAGAACCACAGGTCTCATGGGCAGATGCCTCGACGGAAAGTCAGAATAGCTGGACCTTTCATTTAGCCCCCACTGCTGGTGAGCGTCATGATTCCAAAAGGTGTACAGTATCTAACGTTCAAGAGTGTCTTATGACTTTGCCACTCTGGCCTGTCTAAAGGGGAATAAAATCTTGCATCTTTTTGTCTAGAATAAAATAGATCAAAGGAGTTGTAGTATTAGAGGAAAAAAGATGAAACAACACCCCACAAAGGTCTCGTGTGCTTTCTTGGATACCACACCCATGACAGTAATCCAAAAAGTTCTAGGAGGGTGGTGCTCCTCTTCCTCTGGCCCTCTCATGGCCAGCAGATAAGTGAGTCAGTATTATGTGGGTGAAAATGAAGATGTATCTTCCTGAGAAGTAAACAGTTTAAAAATATATGCCCAGGGAAATGAAGGAGCAATTTAATATCAAAGTGAGTGGCAATGGTTATGGGACAGCTTGCCATCTTCTTCCAGCCTTCCCACATATCCTCATCTGCAGCCATCCCCACCACAGACCCCACCTCCAACCACGTCGCATCACTGGTTTTCCAAGAATAGGGGTCTGTGCGCATATGCTTCCGCTTGCTAGGCCGACCTATCCCCACCCACTCCACTGACGCCTTTCTTGTCATCTTTCTGGGTCAATTTATTTATTTATTTATTATTTTATTTTAATTTCTATGTACTTATGTATTCTTTTTTTTTTTTAATTTGACCAGAGAGGGACAGAGTGAGAATGAGAGAGAGAGAGAGAAAGAGAGAGAGAAAGTGAGAAAGCAAGCTGTCAGGTCTGAGACTTGAACTATGGTTGATCATGTGGAAATCCAGCACCCTTAACCACCACGCCACCTGCCGGCCCCCTGGATCGATTTAAAATCATCTCCTCGGTATAGCCAAGGAGCTAATGCCTGCTCTCTGAGCACCCTGGAGTCCTCAGTACTCTAGTCCTCTCTTCAGGACAGCTTACATCCTTGTCATCACCCATGTGCTGTGAGGTCCTGGGGGGGGGGGGGGGGGGGGCTACCTACCGGTCTCTAGATCTGCAGGGCCTCACATGGTACCTGGGTATTAATAGTCTGCAGAGTGACACTGTGGTGTGTTCTTGTCAACCTGCACTGATACCTTGTATCGGCACCTAAGAAGTGATTGCTCAGTTTTATTGTCTCATCACTTACATTAGAAATTGCATTCTGGGGGACCCACAGTTAGCGTAATGGCTATGTCGCTGGACTCCCATGTAGTCGACTACAGTTCGCGTCCTGGACCCGGTGGCTTAAAACTCACGCCGGGAACATGTGCGTGCATGCCCAAGATCCCGAGAGGAGAATGGAGGAGAAGGGATTGCGGCATGGCCGGTGGGTGGGTTGATTTCTTGCTTTCTGTCTCTCTGTCTCTCTCTGTCTGGTGAGTGCATGCGCCCTATAGCAAAAACCTCTCAAAAAAAAAAAAAAAAAAAAAAAAAAAAAAAGAAATTGCATTCTGCAAACTTACAATTACTTAAGTCTATTATGACATTTTTCTGCAGTCTGTACTTGGGAGTATTTACGCCTAGAGTTGCTGTGTGGAAATACTGTACCCATCTCTTCCCAACTCCACATTTGGTAACATCACACTAATAGCTTGAAATTGACCATAGTTGAACTATTTACACCAAAAACTGGCAAATACTACAAATTAGGGCTTGACTTATTGCTTTGTTCATTGTAACTTAAAAACAACAAAAAGTAAAAGTAACTTAAAGTAAAAGTAACTTAAAGTAACAGAAAAGTTAATGCAAACTAAATTTAAGTTATGTGTAATGATTACATTGAAAGTGACATATATACAGATATACACACACAAACCCTGAGCATTTGGAAGGTAGTATCCAGCTTGTTTGTTTGTTTGTTTCAAGTTTAACAATAGGTAATAAGAAATCAAATTTAACAGTCTATTCAGTGACCTAAAGTTCCTATTTATAAGTAATCAATTTTAATTGCATGATTTACAGCAGTTGAGGGTTTTTGCTTTACAGTTTCAAGTTTTACAGGAAGTGTGTGTGTGTGTGTGTGTGTGTGTGTGTGTGTGATGTGTGTGTGGTATATGTGTGTGTATGTGTTGTGTGTGTGGTGTGTGTGTGCATGTGGCGTGTGTCTGTGTGTGTGTTTATATGTTGTGTGTCTGTCTGTGTGTATATGTGTCAAGGCAGGGCAAGGGGGAAGAAAGCAAGCAAGAGAGAAACCCCAGAGACATTTTACAAGTTCAAATCATCTCACCAGAATTGTTTCTTATCATCTTTACCATTTTTTCCTTTGTTAGATGTAAAAATAGCAAAAAGAAATTCTTTCAAGAAACAGAAACCACAATATATAATACATCAATTTGGCAGCTGCCCCTGAATGCTTTGAAGAGTCATTTTTTCTCTGCATATACAGATTATTTTTAATACCTGAAGTTTTATGTTTAGACTTACAGAATAGACACCTTATGGAGGACAAAAAATTGATTACAGGAGAGGAAAGGGGATTTTTATTTTTCATTTTTAAAAGAATAAACATCTTTCCACCCAGGGGGGAAAAATGATATTTATATATATGTGTATGTGTGTGTGTATATGTGTGTGTATATAGATATAAAATGTAATTTTAAAGTAACATTAACTCTTTTTGTCTTCTGATTTCAGAAATATTCTTTTTCTAAAAGACTCTTTCTTAAAGTGAAGAAAATAGGGGAAAATGTCAGCCAACGGCACCAGTCAATAATAACTGTTAATATTATGTTTTCAGGGGCCAGCAAGTGGTGCAGTGGTTGGGGCCCTGGACTCCCACATGACTGACTGTGGTTTGAGTCCACTGGAGGAGAAGAGACTGTGGTGTGGCCATGCCCCCTGGGAGCAAGTTCTTACTCTCTGTCTCTTCTGTGAGTGCATGCACCCTATAGCAAAAGTCTCTCTCTCAAAAATAAATAAATCACATTTTCATTAATTTAGAAAAAAAATAATAAAACCAGTCACAGGTGCAAGATAGGAGCATACAGTTTGCTGCAGAGGCCTCGGCCTCCTTTTAGGGCACACCTGAGCCACACACTCAGGGGAGAAAGGCTGGCAGTCCCAGCTGGGACAAAAACAGACTCTGCATTCCATCATCCCTCAGGTCATCTTGCATGTTTGCAGGAAACCACAAATGGCTACTGCACGGTTCAGATGTGTTCCAAGGAAAATTGCCTTTTAGACTAAGAAAGATTCCAAAAAACTGTTTTCAGTACACTAAGTCTTGTTAAGAGGAAATCATTGTTTTTGCTCCCAAAATACTATGAGGTGTCTCTGGTGTATATGTCGCGTGTCTTCTGTGAGAGGCATGAAGAGCTGCTGCTTGTGTCACTGACAGGTGAAGTTGTGACATGTGTCTGCGGTTTCGCGTCCATTTAATTCATTCAGCTGTCAGCTACCCTTCAGGTCCGAGCAATAGTTGTTTGTCAATTGCAATCATCAGTTGGCCACAGACACAAGAATTTGTCAAATATCAATGAAAGATTCTGGGAACACCAATTGGCTCCACAGAACTCACAATGAAGAGGGTTTGTGTTTTATTATCATCCCATATGTCAGTGAAATTTATAAGCAACTTATGCATCCTAGGAGTGCATGTATTTTCCTCCTCGGAGAGCCTGTTGTCAAACATCTCCAAGCGCATCACTGCTCCCAGACCACCACCACCGGGTCAGGGAGGTGAGACGTGGTGCAGGCCCCTGTGGTCAGGGTAGGGGTCTTGGTGGAGGGAGCAGCGTGGCCTACCCTTCACACAGAACAGCAGAAGCAAAGGCCCAGAGGCAGGCCGAGCTCAATCTGCCCACAACAGTGACTCTCCTGGAAACAGCTGCAAGAACAGAGGCAGCTGCTGGCAGCAGTGGGAGACAGGGCTGGGCGGTGCTGAGCTCCACACATCTGTGCAAGTGAGGCGGAGAAATCAGATTTGATTTAGCAGACAATAGGGAGTCCCCTCTGATTCTTGAAAAGGGGAGTGATGAGAAGTGAGCTGCGGTGTTCAGGACAGATTAGAAGGGGGAGAAAGCGCTCCCGTCTCTCCGGAAAGCAGAGCAGAGGCTGTGCCCCGGTTCAGGACTGAAGGGATGAGGTAATGTGCCCTGGCCTCCATTCTCCCCTCCTTCCACAGAGCTCAGGCACGGCCCCCTCCCGCAGCTTCCCCTCCGGCAGCCCTTTCTCTGGGGTCTATGATTAATTCTCTCTTAAAAGTATCTGGTGATAGGTCCAAGGGGCATTTCATAAATTCCGCCTCATTATGTGAAGTCTGGCTTAAAAACTTCCTTTGGTCTACATCAATTATGAAATAATAAAATCTGACCTGAGCCTAAGCCTGTATCTTGTCTTTCTTTGAGAAAAAAATTCAGTGAAAATCAGGCAAAAACCTATGAATAAAGGAATTTGAATCTGTGGTTTTACAGAAGCCCAAAGTAGCTAAACCCGCATTATCAGACGCTTTTCTAAATGGACTGGAGGGCCAGTCCTGGAGCACAGGACAGTGGATAAGCCATGTACTCTAGGAGCCAGATCCCACATGGCTGATAGACTGGTCCAATACGGGCCCAAGAGCTTGGAAAACATACTGAGGGGACCAGCAGGCGGCATAGTGCTTATGTCACTGGACTCCCACGTAGTCGACTCTGGTTCCAGTCCTGGATCCGGAAGCTTAAAACACACTGGGCACGTGTGCGCGCATGCCCAAAATCCTGAGAGGAGAATGAAGGAGAAGGGATTGTAGCGTGGCGATCCTTCCTGGGGGTGATTTCTTGCTTTCTGTCTCTCTCTCTGGTGAGCACGTGCACCCATTAACAAAAATCTCTCTAAAACAAAGCAAAAACAAAATATACTGAACATGTATGTGTGTGCATGCCCAAAATACTGAAGGAATGGCAAGATGGAGGAAAAAGGGTTGTGGCATGACCACTCCCCCTTGGAGAGGAATGATTCTCTCTCTGGTGAGTGCCTGCACTCTCTGGGAATAAAATCACATAAATATCTTCTCTATCCATTCTCAGTATTTGTGAGTCCTGCCCTCACACATGCACCCCCCACACACACACATACAAACACACACACACAGACCCAGGCCCCCAGTGATCAGCACTATTCTGGTTGGCTGCTCCCAGCATTGTCAATTCCTATCAGCTTGGACAACTGCGAAAAAGGAAAGCTCAAAAGGGAGAGATAGAAAGTCAGACACCTGCCATTGACGGTCTTTTCAAGGATTTGGGTTGGTTTTGGAGGCCTCTTGGTCTGCCTCAGGACCTATAGCTGCCCTTGCAGGTGCAGTTTCAATGGCCAATCTCATCTGTCACGCCATCCGAAGCAAGAACAGAGTCTGGCTGACAATTCCATCCCCCCAGCATGTGCCATATTTGGTCAAGGATTGATTCAGGGCTTTGGATAACGAGGCTGGGGCAGGGCGGTGCTGCTGGTATTGGCGAGGCACACATGGTCACTCTGACTGGATTATCTCCCATCTAAGTGTTTGCCTGCCCCTGTTGGTGCTGGGACATGACTGAGCAGGTACAGAAAAGATGCTCTAACTGCTAAAAGAAAAAGCATCCAAAACAGGTAATGCCTTCACATTTCTTTCCTTCAAAAATATCATTTATTACAAAAAGGTTGTATGCCCATGTTTGTTCTTCTGCCCAAGTTGTCTCGTCTTTCAAGAGCTGCCAGCATAGGCCCTGTAACACCTTGTTGCTCTCTCACTTGCTCTCTCTCTCTCTCTCTCTCTCTCTCACACACACACACTCACACACACACACACACACACACACACACAAGGTATATTTCTGTCTTGCTTTTAAAATGCTAATCTTGGGGCCAGTCGTGTGGTGTGGTGGTAAGGAGGCTGGATTCTATGTGGCTGACTTCACAGTGCGAGTCCTGGATCGGGCAGCTTGAAAATCACAGCAGGTGGATGTGTGTGTGTACCCAAAATCCTGAGAGGAGAATGGAGGAGAAGGGACTGTGGCAAGACCATCGCCCCAGGGGGTAATTTCTCTCTCTCTCTCTCTTCTCCACCTCCCCCCCCCACCCACACCAATGAGTACATGCATGAAAAACTGGGGCTGATTCCCCAAACTAAAAGAATTTGTTCTATAAATCAATAAAATATGGGAAAAAAATGCATGTAGCATATTATATATATGCGTACGTGTGTGTGTGTGTGTGTGTGTGTGTGTGTGTAATGCCGATGCTACAAACATTCTGCTCAAATTCCTCAGACACTTCTAACTGCAGACTTCCCCATGTTTCCCTGTTGACAACCCACATGGGCTTGAGTCCCTAATTTTTCTCCCTATCAAGGACAAAAATAAAAAGTCATAAATGCCAGGAATTTCTAGAGGCTAAGTCAGCTTCTCCTGGGTGAGTGTGTGCAGGGCTCGTCTGCCCTCTGCTATGCAGTCATGTGGAAGGTCTAGGGCGAGCTGGTGCCCACACTGCATGGATGAAAACCAGTCATCCTACAGCAATCCGTGAACCCGTCTTTTCTGCAGTGAGATTGAGACAGTAGAAGATGTGCTTCCTGATTCAGAGGGAAACTAAAGCCTGCAAAAACACTTCTGAATAATGCAGTGCTAAAGTGGGCAGCACTGCCCGGGAGACAGTTCAGTGTTGTTAACAAGTGCTGGGTTCGAACTCAGAGATGTGCATTCTTCTTACTCTCTCCTCTGTCCCCCACAGCACACAGACCCACAGACACATTCTCCTTCATAGCATACACACCTTTTTAAAAAAGTTTTTGCTGTATGGTGTGTGTACTCACCAGAGGGAGACAGAGAGAAAGTGAGAAATCACTCCCTCGGGGGATGGCCACACTGCAATCCATTCTCCTCCATTCTCCTCTCAGAATTTTGAGCACACATATAAACATGCCTGGCATGATTTTTCAGCCCAACAGGCCTGGGACTCGAACCACAGAGTCAGCCATGTGAGATCCAGATCCCTTAACCTCTACATTCCCTGCTAGCCCACATTCACATATTTTAACATCGAATTCAGTGTACCTCGAATTCCAGACCAGGACTTCCTGAACTGGGTACTCACTAAGGCTCAACATTCACATGGGGACCCAGAAGCTGGGGTTGATCCCTCAACTGAGAACACGTGCTCCTCTGGGCTATATATTCCCAGCTCCAGCTGTTAGGTTGTGCCTGCCTCTCACTAGCCTGAACGGGCTGAGGACACAGAGCCTTGGCCTCCAACAGAGGCCCAAAACCAAAGCAAGAACCAAAGTTGGGTTCTTGTATTATGAGTTACACTTTTGGTTTGTTAGGTTAAATTTACTCACAGAATCTTGTGCCTCTACTAACTGGTAGCGTTAAAAAGTTTCTGAAAACATCCATTCATAGTTCTTAATATCAAAGATTCTCATCAATAAAATTTTAGAGTCCAAGGGTTACTTCATTTCTTCCCTCTGCCTCCAGACCCATTCTGTTAGGTGGTCAGAAAGCAATGACGTATTTTTTTTTATGTTTTTCTATGCAAAAAAGCATCATGACTTTTCTGATGACTCAATTTATTTTTTCTTATAGAAGAAGGAAAAAAGAAGAGCCTACAATCTCTCAGTTATCTTTTTGAATTTTTTTAAATGTTTTTGCTATAGTCATGTGCACTCCCCAGAGAGAGACACAGAGAGAGGGAAAAGAGGGAAAATGAGAAATCACCCCCTAGGATGGCCATATGGGCATGCTTGCAATCCCTTCTCCTTTATTCTCCTTTTGGAATATTGGGCATGTGCACATTCATGCCTGAGGAGATTTTTAGGCTGCCAGCTCTGGAATTCGAACTGCAGTCAGATATGTGCAAATCCAGCACCTTAACCACCATGCCACTCAAAGTACCTCTTTCAGTTATCCTTTGTAGTCTGTTAGAGTTGAGAAATTGTCTTTTAAAGTCTATTTATCCTTTGCCTACTATAGATTAAGCTCATTTTCATTTAAAAAGAGAGTTGTTATTTATTTATTTACATCTATTCAGCAAATATTCACTGGCCACCAACTCTGTGCCTGGACTGTTCTACACCTGGGGGACCATCCTGTGTATAACTTCACAAAACAGATGAAGAAGCTTCCAGCGCCTGGGCACTGGGAACAGAGTGAGTGAGACAGCGGTCTCCCTTCCGCTAGGTAAGCACCCTGATCACAACTTGAAGGGGATGATTACTGCTCCTTAGTTGTGCTGTATCTCTGTAGGTGCACACATCACCCGAGTTCTACCTAATAACTGGCAGATGGACACAACCATAAGAAAATAACATTAACAGATTCCATGTGCCAAGTCCCGTCTTTTGTCCAGGCGATATACCTGGTATTCTACAAATATCTCATCCTAACAACAAGCCTGTGAGGCAGGTACCATTATTACTCCCACCTTCCAGATGAGGAAATCAGTGCTGGAGAGGCTACACACGGGGGCATGTCCATCCCGAGCCACTCCGCTCTGACGCCTGCCCTGCTGCTTCAGCGTGTTAGCCTAGATTTTTATTCAACGTCTACGGCAGGCCTGACACAATGGCTGCCTCAGGGTTTTGAAAGATGGGATTTTTCATATCTAATATTTCATTAAATCACACATGCTCCTCATGTAGGCCTCTTCACACCATGTAGAGGCCACTGACCACACCAAAGGGCCTCCCTGCTCCCACTAACCCACCAACAGTTTGCACTAGTTGGGCGAGTAGCCAGGAGAGCCTGCAGATGAATCCAGATAGCTCCAAGTAAGGTCCCTTACATGACCAGGCCTGAATTAGGCATTTGGAAAAGCTCCTTACGTGGAAAGCCTTACTGCTATAGAGAAATGTGGGTAGGAAAATCAGTGGGTTTCTTACCTGTGGGAGGGATTGTCCAAGCTGTACCAGCAATGGTGTGATATTATCCTCCTGCTTCAGATCAAGTTCTGCCCATGACTCTTTGTAAGAAGATTGGTAGGAAAAAATGAAATGAAATGTGCTGAGCCAAGAGAATTCTATTAAACTCATCTAGCCCCAAGGTAGACCTTCAGAGAGAATAGCCAACTACAGAGCCAGGCTGTCTGAGGGTGAAGATGGCATTCTATCTCCAAATAGCTACCTGTGCTGTGTCCTCCCCTTCCTATTCCCAGAATAGGGACGTGCGAGTGATGGCCCGCAGCCCAGAAATGATCATCCCAACTTGCATGCTGCTCCACGGAAGGCTAGCCATCCATGTGGTCTAACATCTTCCTACCACGACAGTCAATGTTTTCAGTGTGTCTCAAGTGCCAAGTACATTTCATACAACATCCCCACTTTCCACCAAAAGTCTACAAAAGAAGCTTAACTCTTTCTATAGCGAGAGAACTTGCTACATCTCAAGGAGACACGGGCCCCATGGTGAGCCTGAGAGGTTGCAGAATCTTTGCTGTTTGGGGGGTGTCATGCTGCCTCCAGTGACGTCCCTGCACTTAGACCTAGGGAAATGAGCAAACAGAAAATTCAGCCAAAATTTACTATTGACAGTGAAACAAGGAAAGAGATACAACCTCAAGCTAAAAAACTTCAAAAGGTGGGAACCAGCAGTTAGCGTAATGGCTATGTCGCTGGACTCCCACGTAGTCGACCGTGGTTCGCGTCTCGGATCTGGTGGCTTACAACTCACGCCGGGCGCGTGTGCGTGCGTGCCCAAGATCCCGAGAGGAGAATGGAGGAGAAGGGATTGCGGCGTGACCATCCCCCCTGGGGGGTGATTTCTCGCTTTCTGTCTCTATGTCTCTCTCTGTCTGTCTGGCGAGCGCACGCGCCCTATAGCGAAAAACCTCTCAAAAAAAAAAAAAAAAACAAAACTTCAAAAGGTGGGACTCAGGGAGAAAAACAGCATTCTTGGCAACCTCTCACCTCTGAAATAGACCTAGAGAGGTGAGAAAATATTTTAAATCTTTTTAGAACTCTTAAACTTAGTGAGGTGGTGAAGTGGGTGTTTCTTTCGGTTCTCTTCCTCTGTCTAGGTGGAAATAGGTAAGGCTAATAAGGAGAGAAGGATGAAACAGGAAATAAACAACATAAACCAACTATCTTGTCTATCTTTGGTGTCAATAACAGAAAATACCTGAGTCTGGGTGATTTTAAGGGAAAAGAGGTTTGTTCAGCTCATAGTTTAGAGGACCAAGGTCCAGAGACCCCCTCTGGTTACGGAGTCCTGGTGGCAGCCTCATGTGGCAGAGGGTAAGAGGATAAGGTCTCTGTGTCCCGTGTACATGTCTGTCCTGGTTCCATTCTCTCGCCTCGTAAGCCCGCCAGAAGTTGAACAATCATGAGGACTTTGCCCTAATCACTTCATCACTCCCAAAGGCCCCACCTTTTGACACCATGAAGGTATCAAGTTTCCTCTTAGTACCATCACAACCAAATCTCAGCATGGGAGTTTTGGAGGGGGGACATAACCATGGTGCTGACTTTCTCTGTAGGAGGCTGAGTTCCTACAATCTACTCTGAATTTGGGGGCATTTCCCTGGGACAGAAGGAGGCACACTCTACTGGAGAAGTGAATTCTGAGACAGGACACTAACTGACAGGCAGAGCCTCAGTGACTCCTACTCTGACCTCTCAGACCTTCACGCAGAGAAGCAGATGAGCTACCATGTTCATTTCCTCAGCTTTAGGGAAATGGAGAAGACAGACAGATCTCTCATAAGGGAGGGGGAAAACCCAAGCTAGTATCACCTATTGGTATCAGAATGCAGAAGGTCTAGGTAGACAACTCATATCAAGCATGAGCAAGAAGAAAAGTAATCACATGCAAATGGCAAAAACAAAAGACACAACATCTGAATGAGAATCTTAGCTTGGACAAAATACAATCCAGGGAACAGAATCAAAGTGCTTGTGTTTCACATCGTATAAAAGTTTAAGTACTTGAAGTAGCCTGAAGGTGAGCCAGCAGGTGGCATAGTGGTTAAGGTGCTAGACTCCCACATGGATGACCGGGGTTTGAGTCCTGGATGCAGTGACTTGAAACTCACACCGGGCACATGTGCATACATGCCCCAAATCCCAAGAGGAGAATGGAGAAGAAGGTATTGCGGTGTGGCCATCCTCCCAGGGGGTGATTTTTCACTTTCCCTCTATCTCTCTCCTGAGCACAGGTGTCCTATGGCAAAAACAAAACAAAACAAAAGACTACAAGCCAGAGGATAAAAAAAGAGAGAGATGTTTATAGATCTAAGGGAAATTTTTGAGGTAGAAATAATGTTATTTTAGAGCAGAAAATAAATAACAATGAAGTGAAGAACAATTTTAGCCTCAAAGTATTGATGTAGGGCCAAAACTCAAGACAACTCAAACAAATGAAGGAGAAAAATAAGCAGGATTTTATAAAAGTTCATGGAAAACGTGTATTTTGAAAAAACTGTGCATCAAAATACACTGATATTTTCATTCCATTTTTACACAAACTTCTTGAAGTACCTTTGTAGTCTGTTAGAAAATCCACTGGTGGGACCAGCAGTTAGTGTAATAGCTATGTCGCTGGACTCCCATGTAGTCGACTGCAGTTCGTGTCCCGGACCCGGCGGCTTAAACTCACACCGGGCGCATGTGTGTGCATGCCCAGGATCCCGAGAGGAGAATGGAGGAGAAGGGATTGCAGCGTGGCCATCCCCCCTGGGGG
Source organism: Tupaia tana (assembly GCA_026018925.1). Lineage (NCBI taxonomy): Eukaryota > Metazoa > Chordata > Mammalia > Scandentia > Tupaiidae > Tupaia > Tupaia tana. Next base: position 112,440,140 of record JAKSZU010000006.1, read on the forward strand.
GTGATTTATCGCTTTCTATCTCTCTGTCTCTCTCTGTCTTTCTGGCGAGCACACGCGCCCTATAGCAAGAACCTCTCCAAAAAAAAAAAAGAAAAGAAAAGAAAAGAAAATCCACTGGAATATAATAGGAACTGGGAAAGAGAAAGACATGGAGCTTAGGAGCAACTGAGTTTCCTACAACAGTGAACATGACAAAGAAGCCAGAAAAAGACTACCTATATAACGGGGAAAATTTTCCCTAAAATTAAGAAACTGAGATCTGACTTGAAATTTTCATGGTACCTGGCGCAGTGGTTTAAGTATGGTAAACAGCTGTCAAGACTAGGTGAGTGCTGAGCAGCAGTTGTGTGCCAGGAGACCAGCACAGTCGGGCTCCCCTCCCATCTCCAAATGGCACCCGCCCTCTCCATCGGGGCTTTGTGTAAGACAGTGTTTGAATATCCAGACCAGAGGAGACCAAACACGACCTAGACTTGACAAAGAATGGAGGTACAGAGGAAAGAGGGAAAACACCAGATCTGATTATCAAGACCGTCACAGCTTGATAGAATTTTATCACTCAGTTGCAAGTGACAGTAAACCCAATCCAAAATTGGCTAAATAATACTATGAATTTATTGGTTTTTGAACCAATAAATTAGTTCAAAATTGGTTTGATTTCAGGTCCAGGTGGCTCTAGGTGTTCAAAAGAGGTCCTTCTCTATCCCTCAGCTCTACCTTCTTCTATGTAGGCTCCAGTCTCAGTTAAGTTTTCTCCAAGTAATGGAGATAAGAAGGTTGCCTGCTGGTAGTGCAATCTTATGTCTTTACAATTCTAATTGAACAGAAAGATAAATTCTTAGAGCCAGGAGTGGCATGGAGGTCAGGGCAGCTGGATTCCACCTGACCAACTTCATGGTTCAAGTCCTAGCAGCTTGAAAATTGCACAGGGCACATGTGCATGTATGCCCAAAATCCAAGAGGAGAATGGAGAAGGGATTATGGTGTGCCCATCCCCACAAGGCTGTTTCTTACTTTCCCATTCTCTCAATTTCTCCAGCAAGTGCATGTGCCCTACAGCAAACTAAAAATTAAAAAAGAAAAAGAAAAAGGAAAGATAAAGTCTTTATTCCCGGTAGCTATACCAAATGTTTTGGAACTGAGTTTCTTAGATCTGATTGGGCCATGTGCCCATCACTCAACAAAGCCTAGGCTAGGAGAATTTAATGCTGTAATTAACCAGGGCTCAATCACTGTCCTGAGCAGGTAGATGCAGCTCTCCTTATGGGATATAATGTGAGAATGGAGGAGGGATGTTACCTAAAGAATGTCAAGGTATGGGACCAGCAGGTGCTGTGGTGGTTAAGGTGCTGGACACTCCCACATGGCTGACCATGGTTTGAGTCCTGGACCTGGTGGCTTTTTTCTCACTTTCTCTCTCTCTCTCTCTCTCTCTCTCTCTCTCTGTGTGTGTGTGTGTGTGTGTGTGTGTGTGTTTCTCTCTGGTCAAATCAAAATAAATGAATGAATAAATAAAATTAAATAAATAATTTTTTTTTTAAAAAAAAAAAAAAAGAATGTCAAGGTATTAGAAAAAGAAGAGCAATTAGATGTCAGAAAGGCAAAAATAATATAGCTCCATTCCTTTATAGAATAGGATACATACCTATACTCAGGGTCACATGCTTTCTCACACACTGGAAACAATAACACACACAATGACACATATTAGTGACCCAAGACTTAGGAAAAAGGGTAAAAAAAAAAGGGGCCACCATTTAAGTGGAAAGGTTGCAAACACCCCAAGTTTCTTTATGTTCACCACTATCACTGTCATTACTGCTGTCAATAGAATGAGTCAGACCTCTTCCGTCACAAGTATGCCCCAATGGGCACCATGCAAATGGAACAAACTAGATATAGTTTCTTTGGAAGTCCCACTGTATGCACTAGACAGAGCACGGGAGATGAGGTATAAGCAGGTGGAGAGTAGATATGAAGACAGCATGCTGCTAATGTGAGAATGAACGCTCATAGAATTGGAGAGCATTGGTCTGTCACTCTGCTGGTCTTCAACAGCATGGGCTGAGAGACAGGAGCACGACACATCCTGGGGATACAGTCCCTGCCCTCGGGGAGCAGAGGTCAACTTTGCAACGCTGCATCTTGTAGAGGAGGATACTGAAGCCCATAACCAAGATCACCAAACCCACGAGTGGCAGAGGTAGAAGCAGAGTAACTGTCATCTGAGTCTCCACACTATGGAGTTGTACAAAGAACATGAATTTAGGGTCCAAAGGACTTGAGTTTCACAGCCCAGCTGTGGTGGCACAAACAGTAGGGATGCTTCTGTGAGATGCTGGAAACCGTCTGAGAAGCTTCTGGGTTTGTGTCTCAGGTCTATCTGAAACATGCCAGGCATGAGGGTGCACCTGGTATCCTGGCTGGCTGCAGGACTGGGGGAAGTACTGTGGTGTGAAGTCCTGGAAGCTTCTCTCTGTTTCTCTCTTTCTCCCTTCCCCTTTCTCTCTCTCTCTCTCTGTCTTTCCTCTCTCTCTCTCTCTGTCTGTCTTTCCTCTCTCTCTTTCTCTCGAAATTAATATATAAACTTAAAAAGAAAAATAAGACCCAGGTTGCAGACCTGGCTCTGTCACCAGCTGACAGTAAGAAGCCTGCCCACCTCCACCTCCACCTTCTCCAGATCACATGCTTTACCGTTACCTCGAAGGACGGAGTCAGGTGAGCCGTGCTGCCTCGGCCGACATCTGCTTTGTGAGCTCGGGAGGATTTCATGGAGATACTTCCCCCGACAGGTTTATGGCTGGCTTGGCTCAGTGCCTTGAAAACACTCATCATGTGATGAAATAAGAATGTCATCCTGCGGACTATCAATAAGCCACCCTGGCATTCCCACCCCCACCCGACACTCCCCCCCCCCATGCCATTTCTCTCCCCTCCAGCCCACGAGCTCCCCGCATCCCAAAGATATCCAAACCATCTCATTATGAACTGACATCCAACAGGATTCATTGCTCCAGATGAGAGGAGTGGCCGGAACTTGTCTGTTGCTTGCAGACTTTTTGCTGTTTTGTTTAAAAAAGGTTGAATTTAGAAATGAACGAGAGGATGTCTAAAGGGAAACCAAAGAGCGTGTTTGGGGTCAGGCTAGAAAACCCACTGAGTGTCCATCAGAGGATCAGAACAGATTCTAGAACAAGATCTCAGTTCTTGCCTGAAAAAAAAAAAAAAAAAAAAAAAAAAAAAAAAAAAAAAAAAAAACATAGAAAATGACTTGAAAGAGGCCCAGCCACGGGATTCCATCCCCAGTGACTCACCCTGGGATTTCCCTACCTGGGGAAAAGTGGATTCTCCTGGGTCTCTTGGGTGCAGAGTAAATGGATGGTGCTCTGCTGAATTCTAACCGGAGCCCTGGAGAGATGCTGGGAAGGATCTGAACGGCTCAGGAAGCCTTTGAGGAATGTCCCACAGTCCTTTCCTGGCGCCTGTTTAAGAACACCTGCAACTTGCCTGCTGCCTTGGTGCAGGATGCAAGCCCTGACAAAGAGAAAGATGGTTCTGGAGAAAGCAGGTATGTATATGGAAAATAAAGTACGCTCGTGGCCAGGAGGGAAGAACATGGGAGCCAGTCCGTGGCGTGGTGGTTAAGGCAGCCAGATCCCACGTGGCCTACTGTGTGGTTCAGACCTGGACCCTGAGACTTGAAAAACATCCCAGGCACAGGTATGTGAGTGCCCAGAATCCCAGAGGAAAATGGAGGAGAAATTGTGGCCTGGTCATCCACCCTTCTCTCTGGTGAGTGCACGCCGGTGCATTCTCTGTCTCTGTCTCTGTCTCTGTCTATCTCTTGGTCTCTCTCTCTTCTCTCTCCAGTGAGTGCACACACTCGCTAGCAAAACAGCAGCAACAACAACAAAAGCAAAGAACAAAGCAGCAATGTTTTGGGGAAGCCAATTAAGTTAGTGACAGAGGCTGAAGAGTGAGGAAACTAGGAAATGCCACAGTCGTCACACTGCAGCCACGAGTAAGCCACACTTTCTCCCAGCCGAGTGAATGCAGACCGTGTCTTCACGATCCATGGTGTAAAAGACACTGACCTCGTGGTATAGTGGTATGAACACAGCTCACCCGGAAACAGGGAAGGGCCACTCGCAGCTCCTCGGGGGCCAGGGGCAATTGCCCTCACTTCTCAGGGTGTGATCTGTAACTTGGGGATAACAGTGTAACTCCCTAGTACGGCTTGAAAAAAAAAATAAAATGGTAGATTTGAGAGAATGCTTTATTAATTACAAAATACTACCCGAGACTCAGTCATTGTTATTTCTTATCCATTTCCTATCATTTAGCATCCTGTTGATATAATATAGAGTTATGCTCTGTCTTCATTTAGATTGTTATACCTTTTGTTTTGTTTTTTGTTTTTGTTTTTGTTTTGTTTTTGTCATAGGGCATATGTGATCACAGGAGAGAAAGCGAGACAGTGAGAGAGGATGTGATAAATCACCCCCCGGGAGGATGACCACACCACAATCCCTTCTCCATTCTCCACTGGGGATTTAGGCCAGGCAAGAACATGCGCCCAGCATGAGTTTCAAGCCTCCACATCTGGGACTCGAACAATAGTCGGTCGTGTGGGAGTCCAGTGCCTTAACCCCTACACCATCTGCCAGCCCTAGATTGGAAGCTTTTTGAGTGAGGAGCTCATATTTATTTCTGTATAACTGGTGCTCAATAAAAGTTTTCTTTTTAAGCCTGTTTTCTTTTTCATGAGAGAAGCAAAAAGAAAGAGATGAAAATAAAAAGGGAGTGAGAGCAAAAGAGCTAAGCCCCCTTAACAGGACCTCTCACCACAACCGCCCCACCTAGCCACCTGCTATGGCATGCCTGCATACCCAGCCCCAGCGTGTACAGCTCTCCCAGAATGAACCCTGATTTTCCGTATGGCTTCCAGCATCACAGAGCCTTGTGCCACCACGGTGCTATCACAGCTGGGCTGAAAGCTTTTCAAGGAAGGAAGGAGGAATTCAGTCACAGATGGCTGTCCTCTACCTGACATGCCCAGGACCTGGGAGTATTGATTCATGTGCCCCTGTCACCTCAGACCTGGCTTCTCTAGATCAACCCTAAGGCATCGGTTGGACCGAGCCGTGCCAGGCTAGAGCCCAGCAGGACATGTCCTCCAGCTGCCCGTCTGCTCTGACTAGGCCAGTGCTATCCTGAGCTGCAGTACCCCATGGACACAGGGCTGCCCCAGGCCTCGCAAGTCATGTCCATGGACCACCTAGTTCCAGTCAACCTCCCCTCCCCATCATCCTGGGGAAATATGGCCTGGTGAGCCTTCACCGAGCTTGCTGGGCCAGTCTCTGGGGTACAGGCTGGAAGGCAGCTCATGGGAGCAGCAGCTCCACGTGGATACTCTCTTCTCTCAATGCACGGCCCCAAAACCCGAGGGTCTGACAAAAGGCATTAAGCAGATGCTCCGTGGCTCCCTTGGGGAATCACTGTGGGAATGGAGGTGCCGACTCAGCCTTAGTGAGAGGGGAGAGGGGACAGCGTCTGGGGCATGATGGAAATGCTCAGTAAGCAAGGTCCTCTCTTGGTTCAGTGTTTCAGTTCTGCATTCAGTATGTCTTGGTGTCCCTCAGCATCTGCAGGGTATCGGCACCAAGGCTTGGGGAACACGAGGCCATGCTCTTTACGTTGGCAACTGGAGGCATTTAGTCACTTCTGCTCTGGCTGACCCAGGGGGAGCACTTTGGAGTATCGCACTTCATACACTGCAGGAGCTGCACAGAGAGGGGCGGACGGAGTGGGGGCACTGTCAGCAGGGAACTTAAAAACAGCTTACGAAATGGATTAAAAGTCAATCTGCTGGGGCTAGTGGGTGGTATAGTGGTGAAGGAACTGGACTCCCACATGGCCAACCACAGTTTGAGTCCTGGACCTGGCAGCCTAAAACTCACACCGGGTGCATGTGTGAGTACGCTCAAAATCCAGGAGAATAGAGGAGAAGGTGTTGTGGCATGATCATCCCTCCTGGGGGGTGATTTCTCACTTTCCCTCTCACTGTCTTTTTCTCTCTAGCAAGTGCACATGCCCTATAATAAAAACCTAAAACTTAAAAAAAGCCTAGTTTTCTTTTTTTTTTTAATAGTTTTCATTGTTGCTTTAGCTAAAAATCCTAAAAATGGCGGTGATAGAATACTCCTTCCCTCCAGGGTAGGAAGCTTTCTCACCTCCCTGTACCACTGAAATACCTTTCATTACTCTCCTTCATTTCAGCCAGGCAGTTATTTACACAACAAACATCTCTGGAGTGTCTGCTAAAGAAAGGCTTTGTGAGTGAGGCTAGGAAAACGGAAAAGGCCTGTCTCTAACTGCTTGTCCCTGAGACTGGGCTGTTAGACACTTCCAGGAGGATGGGGGAGCGCGCCGAGAAATGAGCGCAGGGAAAGAGAACACTCACATTGGCAGTGAAGGCCAGGGCTGCTGGAGCACAACAGCCCTACTCCCCTGGGAGCCCCTTTCCGGGGTGCTGGCGCCCCACAGACGGCTCACCTCTCCTGCTCTCGCTCCCGGGACCCTGGTCCAAGCCCGTCGCCACGGTAGGCCAGTAGAAGCAAAGTCCATGGACAAGATAATAGTTCCTGCCTCCCTAGACAACCGCCACCGAACAGTTCAGTTCCTCACTGATACCATCTTTCCGTTCCAGAATACAATCTGAGCTTTATTTATTTATTTTTTTAATAACCAAAGATGTAGTAAAGCATTTTTCTCACAATATCCCTGAGATTTCTCCAGACCTCTGTTACAGGAGTCTTGCCCTGGCCCCAAGCGTAGGAGCTCTTAAACCTTATCCATGGACCCCTTTGGCAGCCTAGAGAAGTCTATTGACTCAGAAAAATCTTTAAAGTGCATAAAACAAAATAAATGAGATTAAAAAGATAATGATTTGGGGACCAGCAGTTAGCATAATGGCTATGTTGCTGGACCCCCACGTAGTCGATCGCGGTTGAGTCCTGGACCCAATGGCTTAAACTCACACCGGGCGTGTGTGCGTGCATGCCCAAGATCCAGAGAGGAGAATGGAGGAGAAGGGATTGCACTGTGGCCATCCCCCCTGGGGGGTGATTTCTCACTTTCTAGCTCTCCATCTCTCTCTGTCTGTCTGGCAAGCGCACATGCCCTATAGCAAAAACCTCTCCAAAAAAAAAAAAAAAAAAAAAGATATCAATTTTATTAAGATACAGTTGTCAAAATAATAAAAAATAATAATTGTGCTTTTTTTGTAACACATTAAATAGCATGCTCTACAGGCAGATCTAATGACTGGCAATTTTGAAGCAGTAAAGAGTATAAAGCATATTTCCAGATATCTGCTAAATCAATAATAAACATACAAATATCTTATTGATAACAATGTTGCAGTTACTGCTAATTAGACCTTGACTTTTTGCCTATTTTATAATGAAAGGAAATGCTAAATTTCAGTTAGAATTTAGTGAAAACAAAATATCAGTTTTACCAACCCAAGTTCACTGAGCTCCTGAATTACGTCAGAGGAGGTGATAAACTCTGCTCTAGAGCAACTGGCTCTAAGTTTTGGCAGTTTCCAGGAAGCCATTTCTCATGGTGGCCGCTGGCGGCGTAAGTGAAATGATGGAGGCAAGGCGAGATGTCAGCAGTCCCGGGCAGCCGCTCTTGGCCCCTCTGGATCCACTCCACCCTTCACTGCCCTCCCGCTCCCAGGCTCTTTTGCTACTTGGTTCTCAACTGGCAATGTGGACCTTCGAGGAAAGAGACGGGAGTATTTCTTCCCCAGTAGCTCAGTATCTCCAGGGTTGGGTGAACTTACTGAACTCTGGTAACACCAACCACCAGAATCAACCAATGGCATTAAACTTGGGGGGAGTTGTAATTCAGAAACACAGCAGCTTTGTGAGCTGAGGAGGTGACCCTAGCGCCAAGTCTCAAGTTCTTCATTTATAAAGTGGGTGTAACAACCTTGGTCCCACCAACTTACAAGGCTGAGGTGAGAGTCAGTTTATGCAGTATAAATCCCACACAAACGGGCCAGCAGGTGATGTGGCCAACTGTGCTGTTCAAGTCCCAGACCTGGCAGCTGGAAAATCACACTGAGCATGAATACATGCATACCCAAAGGCCCCAGAGGAAAATGGAGGGGAAGGGGTTGTGGTATGGCCACTCCCCCTACAGCGGGATTTTTTATGTTTTTTTTATTCTCTGTCTTTCTCCAGCAAGTACACATACTCAATAGCAAAACTATAAAAGAGAGAGACTAGCCTCCTTTCCTTCCCTTCGTGTCTCTCATGGAGCTATGGGTGCAATTGGGAAATTGGGTGAAATAATGAACCACGGTCCATCCTTCATGCTGACGTTGGCGGCCTGCTTCTGCAGAATGTGCCCAACTCACTAAGAACCAGAAAGGAAGATAGCTGACCCCACCCCTGCTAAGACCCGATCCTGCTGCCTTCTGGAAAGAATTAAGGAAAGGCTACACCAATAAGTTAACCTTACCATCCACTTGGGACTCCGAGCAGTGGAGAGGGAGACACCAGAGATAGGGACCAAGGACAGTGTCTCTGGCTTCAGATCCAGGGTGACAGGAGCCGAGGTAGCTAAGAAGGAAAGAACTCAACTTCTTCTGTGAATTCCTACATCCAACACTTCCTCAACGCCATCCATTCAACAGATTAATTAAGTCCAGATTAATTTTTCCTAAGAACCCTTGCAACATGTCCCTGGAACTGCTGTAACGGCCTTCTCCTGATTGTCTGTCATGAGAGACTCCTCATCTCACCTCATCCATTTTACAGAAATATTGAACTCCAGAGAGAGGATTAACAGGTCCAAAAGGCACGTGGCTGGTTGTGTAAAGAGCAAACTCTTCAGTCTAAGAGTCGAAGTTCTTCAACCATTTCTGCCTCACTCGGCCAACTAAAACAGTGGGTTCCAGGCAGGCTACTCTCCTCACAATGTCGTTTACAGTCTGAAGCTGCTATCCTGTAAGTCTCCTATTGCCCATTCCCTTAGAGGACGGTGAATTGAATTAAGGTCCTCTCTGGGCAGGCGTTTTTACAATGAGAACATAAGAAGCAGTAGCCATTGCCACCCTGACAACGATCTGTCCCCCTCGAGGTGTCATGAGGCCTTCTCATCCTGTGGTGCAGATGACAGTATCAGAATGACCTAGGGAAGGCAGTGTCGAAAAAAGGAAAAGCAAGGCCGACCATTGACCACAGGAAATCATTTGGTGACAACTGGCAACTGGTAGAGCAACAGAGCTCCTTCCTGAGTCAAAGAAAACTGTTCATGGGCTACCTGGTCTCATAGCAACGGTGTGTTTCAACATGATGGGATTGGGTTTTTTGGTTTTGTTTCCTTTTTAACTTCCCTAATGTTCTAAAGATGCTTTGCACATATACACACACTCACACACACAATCTCAGGTAATGAAATAAATAGTTACGGTTCAGAGTTGACCCCTGAGTACTGACATGGGGCTGCAAACCCATAGTAAACATGGAATCGTGGGAGATTAACACATTGCTCTCTGTGAGTTCATCGGCAATATCCCCGAGGAACTACCATCATTCCAGGCTTCCAGAGCCCATTGCTTGTAGAAGCATGGGCTTTGTAGAAGAGTATTTCTGCAATGCAGAGAAGAATTTGCTCCTGCCTTCAACAAGCTTTCCATCTAGAGCAGAAGCAAACTAGGGCAGTGAGATAAATCCTTGTCCTCTCTCCCCTAGAAGCAGGTAACCTTGGTTTCCACAGCAGCTTGCACTGGTGTCCACCACTGTGGCTCCTATCCATCTCCCTTGTTTTTGTTCTTATCCTTTTTATATTTTATTGTTTAAGTTTGCTATATGGCACATGCACTCACGAGAGAGAGAATGCTAGTGTAATTTTAATACTAAGCATTGCTATTGCTATTCGCTTTTACTTTTTTTTTTTTTTTTTTGGAGAGGTTTTTGCTATCGGGCATGTGAGCTTACCAGAAAGACAGAGAAAGAGAGACAGAAAACGAGAAGTCACTACACCCCCCCCACCCCCCAGGGAAGATGGCCATGCTGCAATCCCTTCTCCTCCATTCTCCTCCCGGGATCCTGGGCACGCAAACACACGCACCCGGCATGAGTCTAAGCCACCGAGGCTGGACTCAAACCACAGTCAACTACGTGGGAGTCCAGTGACATAGCCATTATGCCAACTGCTGGTCCCTATGGTTTCTTAACTAAACAATCTGCTAGATGATATCTTTATAGACAGAGAGACCTAACACATTATATGTGCCTGACATATAATATTATTCAACAAATAATTATTAAAATAAACCATTTGGGGTAAATGGCAGCATTTAAACCAATTGATTAGTGCTTCTCATTTTAGCCAGCGTCAAAAGCATCTGGGGAACTTGTTGAAGCATCAACTGCTGGGTCCCACCCCCAGTATTCCTCATTCAGGAGGCCAAAGTTGGGGCCTAAGAGTCTATGTTTCTAGCAAGTTCCCCCTTGAGGTTGAAGCTGCTGAAATCCTGCTGTTGACTTTTCTTTTCTATACGAAGCACTCTCCACCTTCGGCTTCTTGGTAGTCTCCTGCCGGTTGCCTACCCCAGTATCTGTTTCCCCTTTTCCTACTAACAGACCTTGATTTTATTCTGCCAGGTAAATGCTACATTCCTCAGACTTCCTGTGACTAATGCAGCCAATAGTCTGGATGAAGAAGTTGTTTGAAGAACATAGAAGGGTATCTATCTGAAAGCAATGTGAAAGGTAATGCAAGCACCTTTCCCTTCCCTACTTCTTTCATTTATTATGTGAGTGTGATGATAAAAGTTCCTGGGTCCATCTTGGATGACGAGACATTAGGAAGGAAGTCACACACTAAAGATGTTGGGATGGAAGCCCAGGACGAGCCAGGTCCTTGATGACGACCAGGAGCAACCCGGATAGCCCAGGAGTTGTTCAGCTCAGATTGCTCTTGTGTTAGAGAAAAGCAAATCCCTAAAGCTTTGCACTAGTGTTACTGTGGTTTTCTGTCATATTTTACACAGAAAGCCCAATCATAACTGAGCCAGCTTCCGATTCATCACAGTATTCTTTCTATCTTCCAGCTTCTCAAATTACTCTTCTTTACTTTGTCTTCTCCCTCTTCTCCTCCTCCTTCTCTGCCCTTTTCTCATCTTCCTCATCTGTTTCTCTCCACTTTCACTTTAGTCTCTTTTTTCGCTTTGAAAATCACACCTCTGCAAAGATCTGACCTCACCCCTCTCCTCTCCTTTACTCCATTCATCTCCTCTTCCTCTAACTTCGTTCTTGATGCGCTTCACCCGAGCCAGCGTCACTGCTCCAGTCATATACATTCTCAGGGCTCCCTGTTTTCATTCTTCAGACTTAAACCTGCAGAGAAAGAGCTCCTGCTACACAACCCCACCCAGGAACCCCCATGAACTGGCACATTCAAGTTTCTGAAACCAATTTTTTATCTTCTACTATGCAGTCATGGTAATCCATCAAATACGGCCCACTGATACTAACATATGTGGTACTACCATATGTTTCCAAACATCATTTCCACTGCTTCTCAGTATATACTTCCTCTGAACTCTACCCAACCAGCATGAGTTACCACCTTCAGTACTGAAGCCATAACTCCCTGTTATGGGACTCGAACCACAGTCGACCACGTGGGAATCCAGAGTCTTTAACAACCACACCACTGCTGGCCCCCTTTTCCTCACTTTTCTTTGCCAAGTTTGTTCATGCAGGGTCATTTGCCAGTATCCCCTATGATCTTGTCCTCTCTCATATCTGAATCTTACTTGACTTTTTATTTTTATTTCGCTGAAAGTGTGTGAGCTCACTAGAGGGTATGGGAGATACACACACACACACACACACACACACACACATATATATATATATATATATATATATATATATATATATATATATATATATAGAGAGAGAGAGAGAGAGAGAGAGAAACAGCCCCCATGGAGGGGGGGGGTAACTACACCATAATCTCCTCTCCTCAGCTCCCCCTAGGATTCTTGACATGCGTGTACATGCATCCCGTGTGTTGCTCCCTCCACTGGGACTCTAACCACACAGTCAGCCATGTGGGATACAGCCTCCCCAATCACCATACAACCAGTTAGCCCTTACTATGCTTTAGGTCCAGTGAACATGCCATCCTTGACACTCCACAGAATCTTCCATGATCTTTTGAGGTGAAAATTCTTTATCCTTCAAATCTTACAACATTGTATATGTACCTCTTAAGGCATGTCGTAGTAATCAGGATTCACATTCGATTCTGTGAATTACAGTGTCTTATTCATCCCGTGTGTCTTTCAGTGTGCTAACATTGTAGGTGTTCAGTAAATGTGTGTTGAGTAAATAAACAATATTTTAATTGTTGGGTGCTTTAATAAATACATACATGTTACATGTTTGAATATTAACTATAATCTATCTTCTCATCACCATGGTGACCAACCCCTCCACATCTACCTTCCAGCCTCCACCTCTTTGGACAAACTTGGCAAAGAAAAGTGAGGCAAAGGGGGCCAGCAGTGGTGTGGTTATTAAAGGCTCCAGATTTCCACATGGTCAACTGTGGTTCGAGTCCCAGACCTGGTGGCTTGCTTTCTCCCTTTCCCTTTCTCTCTCTTTGTCTCTCTTTGGTCAAATTTAAAAAATAAAAACAGTAATAATAACAAATGGAATTAAATAAGTAAATAATTATTTTTTAAAAAATTGAGGAAAAGAAGAAGAGAAGAGAACTAAGTCCTATGTGAATTTTTTCTTATTGAAAAAGAAAGTAAAAGAGAAGAATAAGCTGCATTTAAGTGGAACTTTGTTGAATAAGGAAAGGATTGTGAACAGTTTCTGCTGTAGGATAGGTATTTTTGTTCTTGTAAAAAAAAATTTTTTGGAGAGGTTTTTGCTATAGGACACATGCACTCACCAGAAAGACAGAGAGAGACAGAGAGATGGAAAGAGAGAAATCATGCCCAGGAGGGATAGCCACACTGCAGTCCCTTCTCCTCCATTCTCCTCTCGGGCATGCACGCACACACTCTTGGAGTGAGTTTAAGCCACTGGATCTGGGATTCAAACCGCAGTTGACTTCATGAGAGTCCAGTGACATAGCCATTACGCCAACTGCTGGTCCCTGTTCTTGTAAAGTATTAAGAAGCTCTCTGAAAGAGATCAAGTGTACCTTATTCTCTTGTGTATCAGGCAATACAGACTTTTTATTTGCAGCATATTTATACTTGCCCTGTAGCAACTGAACTGTCTTTCAGTGAGGCGATGTGCCCCCACTAAAATGATAGATGCCTTTCAAAGACTCTCCTGAGGTTTTTTTGAAAGCAAAGTCACTCTCTGCTTCACTGCAATGCCAAGGAGACAAACTAAGTGAGGTGACTCACATGCTGGGATTTATTAACATTTTGTGTTACTCAGAGTGGGACATCACTTCCTATCCCATGGTGCATGGATGGATGGCTTCATACCCTGTCGGACACCTCTGGCCCCAGAGACCACATAAAAGGGCTCTGAGTCTCCTCACAAGGGCACAGAGACCGTCAGATACGGGGGAGAGCACAGTGCTGGCTAGGTGTCGGGATTCTAGACACTCAGTGGGCCAGCGGCACTCTATTTACCAAGTTGCTATTGACACACTCCTTTGGCTCTCCTATCTTAGTTTTCTCATCTGCACTTAGCCCGCACAGAGAATCCTTGTTTTCTGTCCCACAGAGTGTGATACAAAATAGGAGAATTTTATTTACCCTTTTTTTTAAGGTGGGTTGCAATCAATGAGCAAATACTTCTTGTCACCTGTCAGGAGTGGGCGACTCATCCTTGTTAGAGGACCATAATGGATGGAGATGGTGGGTGAGGATTGTCCTTCATTCTTTGCCCTCTTCCAGCTGAATGTACTCTGGGTCCCACTGAGGCAGCTCCCTACAGAAAGGGTGCTGCATCCACTGGCCTCAGGGGAAGAGGCGAGAGGTGGAAAGCAGGCTTTAGCCCTGGCCTCACCGCCATGTCACTCAGGGGTGAGGCTTCTCCGACTGCAGCAGACCCTCTCCCTCTAAGGCCTTCTCCAGTTGTAGCTCTTCTCCCTCTCCTTGCCTGGAACATCCCATCCTCCCAATAAACTAACAAACCCCCACTTCTTCAGCCTTCATATGCCTGAAACACCCACTTCATCCCAGTGACCTTTTGTAAGACTCCATTTCTGCTGCTTCAGTAAAAAGGAAAGGCTGGGACCAGCAGTTAGCGTAATGGCTATGTCGCTGGACTCCCACATAGTCAACTGCGGTTTGAGTCCCGGACCCGGTGGCTTAAACTCACGCCGGGCGCGTGTGCGTGCGTGCCCAAGATCCCGAGAGGAGAATGGAGGAGAAGGGATTGCGGCGTGACCATCCCCTCTGGGGGGTGATTTCTCACTTTCTGTCTCTCTCTGTCTTTCTGGCGAGCACACGCGCCCTGTAGGAAAAACCTCTCCCCCCCAAAAAAAGGAAAGGCGTGCTCTAGTTTCAACACCGGCAAAACCCAAGGGGTGAAATGGGCTGAGTGGGGAGGGAGTTCTGGACTACATTTTGGGGGACAGAGGAAGAAAGTTGAGGGCAAAGGGGGCAATTTGCTCGGAAATGTGTCCACTTTCCTTCATGAAAGAATTGAAGCCAGAACATTGGACCATCATGAAAATTAATGTCATCCTGACTACTCTTCTCTGATCTTCATATGAAATTTGAATTTTTTTCATTTAATTTTATTCCTTGCAAGATAATAATCCTCGCCTTATTATAGTAAAGGAGTATCTGGCCCTTCGCTGCCCTGTGCTTAATCACACAGTGTCATCACATTCACTGACAAGCGATAGTGCTCGCCCAAACCAATTCTCTTGAGCACACCAAGCTCTTTGTGATCTTGACCAGGGAGGGAGAGCCACTATCCACATATAAAACATGGCTCTGAGCTGCAGGGAGGTGATGGTTTTTAACCCTGTAAAGTAGCAATCCTCAATACTATTATTTTTTTTAAGAGAGATTTTTGCTATTGGGCACGCGTGCTTGCTGGAGACACAGACACAGAAAGGGAGAAAGTGATTAAATCACCCTCGGGGGGAGAAGGTCATGCTGCAATTCCTTTGCCTCCACTCTTCTCTCAGGATTTTGGGCATGCACGCACACGCACTCAGCCTGAGTGTCAAGCCACCAGGTCCAGTACTTGAACCACAGTGAGCCGTGTGGGAGTTCAGCACTATAAGCACTATACCACCTGCTGGCCTGTAATCTTCATTATTACTGAGTGCTCTAGTCAATGCTGGAGCGGCCTACCACTGGACCATGCTGTGAGATGCACTGAAGGGATGGGCTTCTCTGACCTGTGATGGGAACAACCCCTGGGTCTCAGAAGAGATGGGGGAGAGGTGGAAGCTCCACCACTGGGTCACACTTCAATGAGAATGTATTTTCCTGGCCCAACCATGGTGGCGCAGATAGAAGGCCACAGCTGAGCAGTACTAGAGCCATCTGAGAAGGCTCTGGGGGACCTGAACATGCCCACAGCATGCCCATGACCTGGCTGGGTGAAGGCTACAGAGAGGGCATGGCATGACAATCTAAGGGTCGTTTTTATCTATTTATCGCTCTCTCTCTCTCTCAAAGTAAATAAATAAACTTTAAAAAGAAAAAAATATGTATTTTCTATTCTCGCCATTGCAGACCAGAAATAGCGTACTCAGGGAAGTTTACAGAAAGCTATGAAACTGACCCCCATTCAGCAATTGTCTGAGCATCTATTAAGGGCTAACATGTGCCAGAACATATCAAAGTGCCGTGATGGGCAGCACAGGCAATGAAAAGCATTTACAATGGGATGCAGTCGTGTGGACTGGAATACATGGGGAAGTCTTCCTACTACAGAGGAAAGGTATTCTGGTTAAATAGGAGCAAACTTCATCTCCACAATGTTATCAAGAGTCTCTGCACTGAAGGCTCTGGTATATTTGTCTTCCAACAGTCTTGGCCCTGAGACATCTGGCTTGATGCCGTCTTGTGTTTAGACAATGAAGAAGAGGCAGGTGGGCTGGGATGACAAGAGCACCGCATGGCAAGTCTGGACAAAATTGAGTCCCTTGCTCTGCCACTAGCCAACCATGTGACCCTTCAGTCAAGTCTTTTTACATCTCTGAACCTCTGCTGTAACCAAGGTATTTATACTCCTTCAATATAGATCAGAAGTCAAACCCAAGGACCTATTGACTAATACCAACATATTATCCTAAGGTACATTTTCTCAGTCTTACCACTTTGGGGCTGGACAGTGCTAGGTTATCTCTGTGTTGTAGGATACCCAGAAACATTTCTGGTCTCTACTCACCAAATGCTATCAGCAACCCCACCCCAGCTTTAAAAACAAAGTTCCCAAACAGTGCAGAATATTCCCTGGAAGACATTACCCCCATTGAGAACCACTGTCCTAGGATATCAGATGAAAGATGACTGTATATGTAACGAGGTCTGCAGCAGCATGGTATGAAAAAGAATTGTATCAACAGTGAAAGAGTTAACAGAAATATGATACATTCATTTTATGGTCAAAAAATATTAACTTAGGGACCAACAGGTGGCATGGCGGCTAAGGCATTGTACTCCCACATGGCTTACCATGGTTTGAGTCCTGGACCTACCAATGAAAATCACACTGGATGCATGTGCATGTGTGCCCCAAACCCCAGGAGGAGAATGGAGAAGAAGGGATTGTGGAATATCAATCTCCTCTTGGGGTTGCGTTGAGTTCTTACTTTCCCTCTCACTGTCTCCTCTGTCCTATGAGAGCACAAACTCTATGGCAAAAATCTTAAAAGTATATTAACCTCTGTATCAACAAAAATTGTATTCAATATAAACACAGTATCCTAGACTATTCCAGGTTTTGGTAGCTCCTGGAATTCCTTGGCCTGTAGCAACAAGATTCCAACTTCCTCTTCCATCTTCACATGACTTTCTTCCCTGTGTCTCATCTTCAGATACTTAATCACATCTGTCAAGGCCTATTTCCAAATAAGATTACATTCACAAGTTCTGGAGGATAAGATCTGGACATACATTTTGGGTGGAGAGAGACCCAGTTGAATTCACGGCATCCACTACTGGGGATCACTTTCCTTTCTGGGGCTGGGTTTCCCATTCTTGAACAGTTTTGACACAGAATGTTCTTCACATGGCATATATATTTGCATAATTATTACATACCTGAAGAAATCTAAGTAAGTAGTTGGAGTGGTTGAGTTTGAGATTGAGTAATAATTTTCTTCTTTAGCTATACATTTTTTCCAATTAAAGATAAAGACTTGATTTATCTTTCCTCACAGAATCAAGTCACGTAGTAAGTGTTATATATGGAATTGTAAAATTTGGAACAACAAACAAATACAAGGAATCTCAATGATGACACTGTCTTCATTCTGCAGATGCTTATCTGTTCATCATCCCTTACTGGCGAGCCCAGCATAAACAAGTCTCCATCCCTCACTCAGAAAGTCCACTTCCAATTTGATCATAAGCCACACGATAGTATTTCTCAAATCTCATTTCCCCACTACAGAGGATGAGTACCATCCCATTCTTCTCCTTTCCCTGATGACAGGATCAAGACAGTAGGTGTGAACAGACAAGAAGACCACAGTATCATAGCAATGGCACATGGACCTGTGATTGAAAGGGGAGAGGGCACATCTCAGAGCCTGGGGCTCCCACTCTCTTTCATCAAGCTCCCTAGGAGACATGTGTACTCGGTACCTATAAATGTGCCCTTACTTACGGAAAGGGTCTTTACAGACATAATAAGGTTAAGGATCTGAAGGAGAGATGTTCCTGAGTTAGGATGGGCCCTAATTCCATTGACAGGTGTCCTTGTGAGAGAAGAGAAGGGGCTGAGAAGTAGAGATACGGCCTTGTGAAGATGCAGTCAGAGCACAGAGTTCTGCTGCTATAAGCCAGGGGCAATCAGGCAACACCAGAAGCTGGACCAGACAAGAAAGGATTCTCCCCTAGGTCCTTTAGAAATGACCTTGAGGGGCCAGCTGATGGCATGGCTGACCATGGTTCCAGACCCAGACCTGGTGGCTTGAAACTCATGCTGGGTGTGTGTGCATGCATGCCCAAGATCCCAGGAGGAGAATGGATGAGAAGGGGTTGTGGTATGGCCATCCCTCCTGACGAGGTGATTTCTCACTTTCCTTCTCACTGTCTCTGGCTCTCTCTTCAGCAGGCATATGTGTCCTAAGGCAAAAACCTTTAAAAAAAAAAAAAAAAAAAGCAAATGGGGACCAGCAGATGGCATAATGTTTATATCACTGGACTCCCACGTAGATGACCATGGTTTGAGTCTTGGGCCTGGAGGGTTGAAACTCATGCTGGACATGCGTGCATGCATGCCCAAGATCTTGGGAGGAGAATGGAGGAGAAGGGATTGTGGTGTGGCCATCCCCTGGGGAGTGATTTCTCACTTTCTGTCTCTCTGTCTGGCAAGTGCACGTACCCTATAGAAAAAAAAAAGTCTAAAATATAATAATAATAAATAAATAAATGTAGGAAGGACCTTGGACCTTGATGCTTCTGTCCTCCAGAACTGTAAGAGAACAGATTTCTGTTGCCATAAGCCACTGGGTTTGTAGTCATTCACTATGGCGCCTAAGTGAGACATTCAGAAAACATAGCACATTGGTGGAGAACTTCAGAATTACTCAAAAACCCAACATGCTGTTACAGAAAGGCACAGGCTTTGGAATCAGATGGACTTGGGTTTGAATCTCAGCTGTGCTGCTTTTCAACAGGATGTTCTTGTGCAAAGCAGTAGACCAAACACTCAAGGGGGCTGTGGAAAGCAGAGGAGATAAGTCAGGTCTCGTCACAGCAGGCATGGAGGACATCTGACTCTCTTCACCCTCTCTCTCAGCTTTTTCTCTTTTCCCCACTTAGAAATCCCTGGTGGTTCTTTCTGATGATCTTGTGACATAAAATCAAGTCCAAGCTTTGCAGTCTATGTTTAAGGCCCTTCCCATTTTGCCCACCACCTTTCTCCTTCACATTTCTCCTGTTGGAATCTCCATTCTACTAGCTCCTCCCAAGGAGTGCCTTAGGCACTTACTTATCCCTGCCATGCTCCTCTTCACGTCTCTCCCCTGACCTCTGCACATATTCCCTCACCTCGTCTCGCACCTCCCTCCGCCCTCCCTCTGCATCACTTCTCTGGTGTTTCTGAGTTAGGTTACTGAGCCATCCAAATTCGGAGCCTAGGACCAGGATGACAGGAAAGACCAAATGTATGTACTTTAGGTGTTTGTGACCCATTCACTCCTCCTTGCGCCCTGTCTTCACCCTCCCACCCCACTCCTGCTTTTTCCCAGTGTTAACTTGCTCCTAACAGCCTCCCTCCACACCCCCTTGGAGCTTATTCACACTGTGGTGTAAAACAATGACAACAGCTTAAAATAGTGTCTCTTCCAGGGGACGCAAAAGCCTAAACCTAAAGGATGAATCTCATGCATCATGAAGCATGGAAATGGAGGTGCAAAGGGGAGACAGGAAGGTTTTTCTTTATCTCATCCAGCAGCCCTGCCCTCTATGTGTGTCCACTGTCAGGAATGGGAGGCAGCAACCTCCTCCACCCTCCTGCCCCTTACCCTTTCTGGTTGTCTGTTGTATCTGCCCTACTCTGCCATTTGGACACCTTTTTGGGTCTTATCTCCCTAACTCCTTTTCTCTTTCCCCACTCAGCCTTTTTCCTCCTCTTTCTTCCTGCTACTTCATGCTCTAATTGCTCTCTGAGGGGGTCATCCATCTTGCTCAATTAGAGCAGACCTCAGCCGCCCATCCTCTTCCCCTCTCCTTCCCTCCCCCAGATGTTACCCTTCAGGAAGCAATATATAACACCCTCCATTTACGGCAGTCAACTGGCCATCCGCCATTCCTAACCAGAGTCCCCATGAGCCAAGGTAAATGAATAAATAAATCTCTAAGGGTGAAAAGAAAGAGTAGGAAGTTCTGGTTCAGAGCTAATGAAGGTCATCTCCTAGCCAAGATTCTCACCCCCACTTCTACAAAATGAAGTCCAGGATGAGGAAGGTGGCTTCCTCCTTGGACAAGAATCCTGTGTGTGACTGGCTCTGCATGTGTGCTTGGGCCAATTCCAGGAATGCGGCATACTATCATAGCCTTGCAGCTAACTACTTAGCTCGTTTTGGTCCTCACACATGATGACAGCTTAGGAACAGAAAAGCATGACACCACATGTTGAGATAGATGATACCTGCTCAGATGATCACTGCAATGGCTGCCATGATGATGTGGCACTGTGAGGCCAGCAGGTCATTCTGGGCTTGATAGATAGAGTAGTTCTATCACCATGTCAGAGATAGGAAAGCCATCTTGCCCAAAACTGGAGAAGATGGTAAGGCTGGATCTACCAATTTCCATTTGAATTTTTATTCATTGATATTGCTCAGACAGGGAGACACACACCCCCGGGAATGCCTGGCTATATGTCAGGAAGTAAACAAAATCACAGCATATAAGAGACTTCTTCCTGAAAGGTCAGTTGTACTTCATTGTAAGTAACTCAAGACAATTTAACATTAATAATGTTAATATTCTGGGGCCTCCCCTGTAGCTCAGCAGTTAAGGGTACTTGACCACATGGCCAACTTGATTCAAACACTGGCCCCAGCAGTGTAAAAAACACCCCAGGCACATGTGTGTGCATGCCCAAAATCCTGACTGAAGGACAAATGGAGGAAAAAGAATGACTGAGTAACCATGCCCCACTGGAGGTTGTGTCTCTCTCTCTCTCTCCTCTCCTTCTCTCCTCTTTCTCTCAATGTCCAAAGTGGGCAGGGATGTTTGTTCAGGAGTTCTGAAATTAGGTCTGTGACATCCAGTGCAAAGACAAAAATCTTGGTGAATAAACAAAGGAATTTATTCAGTGAGGAAACACTGGGGAGAGAGCAGACTGGAGTCTGCAACTGAGACCTCCACCATACTGGCAAAGACACGAAATGTATATAGGGAAAGAGACCAGTGCAAGATGCAACTGGAGACAAAGGCTAAGTTAATCACTGTCTTGGGGCAGAGCTGGGGTGCCTGGGCACAGATTTTAGCAGGCTCACAATAGTGTAGGGGCAATCACTATTTATGGGACAGTTTATGCTCTGGGCATGGGCCTGGTGACTTAAACTCACACCGGACATGTGCGTGTGTGTGCCCAAAATCCCGAGAAAGGAATGTAGGAGAAGGGATTACAGTGCGGCCATCCTCCTCGGGGGACGGGGGTGGGGGGGGGAGGGGTGATTTCTTGTTTTCTCTCTCCGTCTTTCCAGTGAGCACACACATGCTATAGAGGAAATCTCTCTCTGGTGAGTGTACATGCAATGAAAAGGTTTAAATAATGTTATTACTATTACTTTATAGATCATATGGAGTATATATTATGGAATAGAAAAACGTTTACCTTAGCTTTTATCATAAAACAAAATATAGAAAGTACTGTCTAGCTTATTTTATCTATTGCACTGATTCCCAGGGGTACACTATCACACTCCCTTGACGTCAGGATGATCCTGAAGGGTATTGTTTGAGATGCTCTGCCCACAGCACACTGAGGTTAATCTCAAACCCCCAAAGATCTCTCATTTAGGAATTATCAGTGAATGCATGTAACGTGCATGTAGGATATACACCTTTAGTAGGCCTCACTTAATTTTGTTGTCCCTTAGCTACTGTACTTATTTCAAAAAATCTTCACTAAGTCCACCTTGGTTATCACAGTGACTCACCATAAGTCAGACTCTCTTCCTGGTCCAAGCCACTACCATTTCTTACCTGAGCTGCTACAATAGATTCCTAACTTTTCTCCCTTTTCCACTCTTGTTTTTCTCCCATTTCCCATTCGTTGACAAAAGACATCTTATTAAAATAGAAGTGGATGATTTCACTCCTGGAAGCATCCTGTTGGTGTGAGATAAAAACCCAAACTTCTCAACACAGCCTCCATAGCCTGATCAATGCCTTTCAGATCAACTTCACCTCCTCCCAGCTCTCCCCCACCCACTAAGCTCCAGCTTGCCGTGACTTGAATATGGCGTATTCCTCCTGCCTCAGCATCTTGGCACAGGCTGTTCCCTCTGCTGGAGACTCTACCATATTCTCACCATGTCTTCTTTTCATGTTTCATAGCACAGCTGAAATGCCTTTTTTTTTTTTCTTTTTCGGGAGACTTTTGCTATAGGGCACATGCACTCATTAGAAAGACAGAGAGAGACAGAGAGACAGAATGCAAGAAATCACCACCCCCAGGGGAGGATGGCCACGCCGCAATCCCTTCCCCTCCATTCTCCTCTTGGGATCTTGGGCATGCACGCACACAAGCCCAGCATGAGTCTGAGATGCCATTTCTTTTTTTTTTTTTTTCTTTTTTTTGGAGAGGTTTTTGCTATAGGGAGCATGCACTTGCCAGACAGGCAGAGAGAGACAGAGAGATAGAAAGTAAGAAATCACCCCCCAGGGGGGATGGCCACACCACAATCCCTTCTCCTCCATTCTCCTCTCGGGATCTTGGGCACGCACGCACATGCCCCCGGCGTGAGTTTTAAGCCACCGGGTCCGGGACATGAACCGCGGTCGACTACGTGGGAGTCCAGCGACATAGCCATTACGCTAACTGCTGGTCCCTGAGATGCCATTTCTGAGGAGTCTTTCCCAGTCACTGAATCTGAAGGAAGTACTTCTCCCCAGCTCTCTCCCGGGGTGTTTTCCTCCCAGTACGTAGCACAGTTACTTCTGGAGCTGCTATTGTGATTATTAGTTGTCTCTATTTCTACATAGAGAACTCCCGTCTCCCTCTCTGGTTTATAAACTCCTTGAGAAGAGAGACCGTGCTGATTTTCTCAGCATTAGTACATAATGATTAGCCTAAGACCTGCTACTTTGAAGGTACTCAATAGTCTTTTATATATATTTTTTTTTTTTCTTTTATGAATGAATGGATAAATTGTCTATGAAAGTCTTCTTGGATCGCTTTGGTTTGATCAGTAGAAGAGCAGTTCTGACACCTCTTTTGCATTAAGTATAATTAAGGATTGAAGACTGATTTCCATTTTGCTTCTTTTGCTGAGTTTTTTAGGCTGCCTCAGCCATTCTGTCAAGTAAGCGTTACCAGTTTTGAATTCAAACCATACATTATGTAAGAGTCATAACAGTACTTAAGTTTCAAGGTTATTTTGAGCTTTAAATAAGATAATATACATAAACTACTTATTCTTGTCCTTGTCCTTCAGTATATAGTCAGTAAATGTGCATTAATCTTATTTTTCTTATTCTAAGGTTTAGATTACTTTGTTATAGGAGACACTCACCCACCAGAGAGAGAGAGAGAGAGAAAAAGCACCCTCTCAGGGGAAGTCTTGCCTCAATCCCTTCCCCCCTGGACACCAGCCTAATCGCTGTCACAGTAGGCCCACCACCGTGTGATGCTGAAGCCACATGGAAGAGCTGAGTTTTTCCCAGGAGATCTTGTGCATGTTGGGCACGCAGGAGCCAGTGATCCTGGATGGCTGGGGGAGACTTGAGAATGATCATGACATGAGACCCTATTAAGGGTGCTTGTTCTCTCTCTCTCTCTCTCTCTCTCTCTCATAAAATATATAAAAAGCTTTTAAATAAAAAACAAAAAGGCCTTTATCTTAGTAACTACCAGACCTTGGCCAAGTGACTTTAATTTCAGCAGCTCAATTTCCACGCCTCTGAAAATGGGTTTATATTTATTTATGCTCTTCATGCCCGCCTCACAGATCCAGGAGCACCACACAAGAAAACGGCGAGCTGGGCTGTGCCCTACATCGAGGGGCGTTGCTGGTGATTTTCAGCCCCCTCCTTGGCCCCAGTCCTCAGGGATCCCAAGGAAACCCGCACTTGCACAGGCATCCTGGTTAAGACGGGGGCAATTCCTCTGGTTAAAGAAAAAGCAAATGTTATCTTCCTGCACAAGTTAAGGGCCGAATTGTTGGGGGTTTCCTGGGGAGGAACCAGAACAGAGGGAATGGGAGGACAGAAAACACTTAGCATTTGTACCAGGAATCAGAAAGCCTGGAACCCAAGTCCAGCCCTCACAGTGAGTTACCCTGTGGCTATCGGCCACACACCACTTACTCTCTCCAACCTTTACTCTAGAAAATGACTGGGTTAGAGCTAGTAATCTAGAAGTTTCCTTCCTGGTTCTAAAACTGTGATTTTAGGCATTCTGGGGGGGGGGGGGGGTGGGGAGACAAAAAACAAACAAACAAAACAGATACCAGGGAGTGTCAAGATAATGGCACTCCGAAAGATGGGAAATCACTCATTTATTTGTTCATTCATTTGTTTTTCCTTTCTTTTAGTAAGATGTCACTGACCCTAGTCTATGAGAGGCACCATGGGGACAAGAAAGAGGGGATGGCCTGCCTTCCTAGAGACTGCAGGAAGGGCTACCGTCTGCTCAGCACCGGAAGAAGCCAACAGTTGTCCGTTGCAGAGTCAGTAGGCTAGTGGAGCTAGCCAGGCAGCAGGCTGGAAGTGGACTCACTGGCCCTGTCCACTCATCTCTATTTTTGAATGTGACCTCCAAGCAATGGTGGCTGAAATAAGACTCATGAGGAGAATCACCAATGTTGAAAAATCAATGGTGAACATACGCCTCAGCAACCAGATTCCAAAGACCATAGAACAATCATGCCAGAACCAAGAAGCTAAGGCAGCCACATGGACAGGACAGAACTCGAGCTAGAAACCTGGGTTGTTGCCCATGATCTGTCACCAACTACAGTATCCAAGTCATTCTGACGAAGGGACCTTCCATGTCTAAGCTTTCGTTTCCTGTGTTTTAAAGTCTGAGGTTGAACTCAGACTTTTTTAAAGTCTGGATTGTCTCCAAGGACACGTCTAGGTCTGCGTTATTAGTCTGTCCCTGATGTTATTCCATAAGGTAGTATTCCCTTCTAATAACACAGCAAATGAAAACTCTCCAAAGCCAAAGGCAACACCTCTATTTCCTTTGCATGGCTGATTAAATTAGTGTAAACCAAGCAGGCCTTCACTGAAGAGTCTGGGAAATTGCTGACTATTGTGAGGAGATTCCTGAGGCTAGGTTATGCAGTCCTCAAGAGTTTTCTTTGAGCTGTGATTAAATATGAGGGAGAGAAGTTCAGCTATGTAGAAAATAGGCTTGAGCTTTTCCTTATCAGAAAATACTTCTCAACTAGGGGCTTTTTTTCTATTATTATTTAATGCAACAGAATGCATTTCATCTTTGACTTATGTTTTCACATCTCCACAGCCATTTTTATGATTGCATAGGCTATAGATGCAAATCTAAAAAGCATCTTGAGGTTCATCTGACATTTGTCAATTATTTGTAGTGTCCTAGAGACTGTCAGTGAGCATTCAGTAATGCCCTCCAAGAACACATTCTAGCATGAGTCTGTGTGCATAAGCGCACCTGCATACACGTGGTGTAGAGTGAAGAAATTGAAGTGGAAATCTCTGAAGTCCTGTGAGGTGATGAACATGCCAAGTGGGTCACAAGATAGGCACCGTGGCTCAAAGCATTCTGCCTTAACTGCCCCTCAGGTTTATGTGGAAGGATGAATCTTCAGAGCTGAAGGCACAGGCATGAGGACAAGAAGGAGAGATGAATCTGGCTCCATTCAGTACTCAGAATTAAAGCTAGGATAATGTAGAGGTTAATAGTTATTAGACTCCTACTCATCCCACATATTGTGTTAGTATTTCATGGGCATTTTCTCTTGTTAATACAAAGCAAACATGTGCACACACATTCACTCACAACTGTTTCAGGTAGATACAATTATTCTTATTTCATAGATTTAAAAAATAGAAAGAAAAATAGTGCTTAGAGAAATAAATATGCCTAAAACAGAAAACAGAAATGCAGTTCTAACTGATAGAGATGCCTAAGCGTTTCCACAAAATTAGTGGTCCTGAACTATTCCATTCTACAGCTAATCCTCAGAACACATGCATTTGGAGGAACTGTATGATCACTGTATTAATAATATGACAAGATATGAGAGCTGTCTGGGCCCCTGAAAGTAAGTACAACAAATACAGTCGGAGTGAAATACCTGTGCTATGTCGTAGACGGCAGGCTCTGACCCAGGAGGCTTGCAGTGGAGGCCCTAATTTGAACTCTTGCTTCTTAGGTGCTTTATTTCTAAGAACAGTGGATTTGAGATTTTCCATAACTTAAGTAATATGTCAGAATGTCCTTGAGAAAATAAAAACAAACATGCTTTATGAGTAAATGCTGAGTGAATGAGTTACCATGAGCCAACCTTTCTAGGTGCATTAGTGAATGTGGCTTCATTCATCAGCCACAGGATCCGATTCACTTCAGAAGACCGGCCATCATCAACCTCAGAGAGTATATGAGGCCATTAGGCCCTGCACCTGAAGTGAAGACACTGTTTTGCTCTCTTGAAGAACTGTACACTAAGGAAATGGGAATCAGAACTGAAACGAGCTGTTGACTGAATATGGAATGGTCAGACTCCTCTATATTTAAGTGTTGAAACTGAATAGATCTGGAAGAGAATGTTTTCCAAAGCAGATGAGATGCTTGCTTCACCATGTTAATGACATAAGTCTAATCAGTCTTCCCTCCGAACTCCTCTCCAGGTGCCTTCCAGGGACCAGTGTGTCAAGCAGAGTCAGTTCTCAGAAAGCTTCTTCTAAAATAATCTTCTCTTCATTGGCTTCTAGCAATATGTGACATGTCACCATTCATTTCTTTGGGTTGACTTTTTTCTAGAATAGGGGCAATTGACATGACAAGAGCTAAGATAGGCAGCTCCAATAGGACTGACGAGCAATGAACAGTCCAGACCACGGGACCCTGTTTGAAGGCCAGCGTGAGTTTACCATCACCTGCTTTGCCAGGCAGGTGAGAATTTGATAGCCTATGGAACCTGGAGAGCCCCATGGAAATGATAGAAAATGGAGAATTATTTGTGTGCATGCATATGTGCAAGTGTGTGTGTGCATGTGTGCAACAGTGTGTGTGTGTGTGTGTGTGTGTGCATGTACATGTGCAGGAAGGAAGCTGTTTGAGAGAAGTTCTCTAGGCAGTCTGCTGAACAGAGCCTAGAAGAGGGCCGGTAATTATTGCTATGTTCCTACTTGTCTATTCCACTCCTCTATTTCCTCTTCTCCAAACTGTATGTAGAATTTATTGAAAGCATCTTAGATAAATATCAGGATCACTGGACAAGCTAGTAAACCCACCTACAATAACAGACAGCTGCAGATGATGGCTGGGTACCCAAAGCTCAGAACAGAATGGGAGGTCAAGGGGCTTTGTTTCCATTCTGGTTCTCAGGAGTAGGTGAATGGCCTTAGTTCCTTCGCTGTTCAGTCATTCAATGTTTCACTCTCCAAATTCCCTATGAAGACCCTAGGAGCATACTATTAGGTTACCTGAGAAAACTCAATTCACTGTTTTCTCCTGTCTTAGAGTTACACATTAAACTAAGTCAGTATGCCACCGGGAACAGCTAGTCAATTGAGAATGTGCAGAGAACTAGTGAAGACATGCATGTGTGTGTGAGTGTGTGAGTGTGTGTGTGTGTGTGTGTGTGTGTGTATGTACAAGATGGGGGTAAAAACGTATAATTGCAATTTTGTTCTTTTGTTCAAACAACAAAGATTTATAGACCACCTACTAGGCACCAGACACTAAGCTAGACAGTTACATCTTAAAAACTCTGTGAAGTTGCTTTTAAAAATGCTATCAAGTATAAATCAGAGGAATGCACAAGGCTGTACAAGTGAACAAGGTACAAGGATGTAGATAAAGGAACTTTACAATAGGTAGCATGAAACGAAAAAGTCGATTCCATTTCCTTTCTGGAAATGTAGCTTGAGGAGGAAGAGAGAGAAAAGGTCGCCTTGGGCGTAATTTGGCTCCAACATCAGATTTCCCTCTCACAGAAGTTGGCTAAGTGAAAAGCAGAGTCTTCACTCGTCCCCCATAAATGGGCTGGGACCTTTCCCCAAAGCACTATTATGCATTCGGACATTCTCTTACTATATTTACATGGGAAAGAAAGAAAACAACCCACAGTCTCCCCAGCTCTTTTTCTTGCAGCTCTCCATTTGTCTTTGTTGCTGGCATGTTATTTCACTCGTGAGGAATGTCCTATTTTTAAGGGGTAGAAGACAGTATGTGGGGTGGAGGTATACTAATAAATTTTGACATGGAAAATAGGAGACCTTCTCGTATTCCCTTATGATCAAGTAAAACTGAGCTAAGGAGTTTGAAACTCATTATCATCCCAATGTGACATGAAGACCCTTGGGGAGAAAGAGATGTCTTCAGAGGGTGAGCACCCACTTGTCTGGTGGGAGTGGACAACAGTGCTTCAAATCATTTTAGCAATATCCTAGACTTCATGGATTTGACTAGATACCTTCTTTTCCCCACAATTTAATTCCTTCTCTTTTTTTTTTTGGGGGGGGGGGTTTCTGCCATAGGGCGCATGCACTCGCCAGAAAGACAGAGAGAGACAGAGAGACAGAAAGCGAGAAATCACCCCTCATGGGGCTGGCCACTCCGCAATCCCTTCTCCTCTATTCTCCTCATGGGACTTTGGGCATGCACACACACGTGCCCGGCGTGAGTTTAAGTCACCAGGTCTGGGACTCGAACCATGGTCAACTACATGGGAGTCCAGTGACAAAACCATTACGCTAACTGCTGGTCCCCCACAATATAATTCCTATTTCCCACTCCCCTAGGAAGATACCAATTCCAGTTTCCTGTGTCATCGATATATATTTATTATCTTCTATATTCCAAAAAGCTCTGAGCACTAATAAGAGTCTATTAGTACAAAGATGAATAAGAAGAAGTTGCCTACTGCAAGTGCATTGGTTTGCTAAGAATGCCATAACAAAATACCACAGACTAGGAGATGTACATAACAAAATTTATTTCTCATAGTTCTGGAGGGTAGAAGTCCAAGATCAAGGTGTTGGCAGGTTTTATTTCTTCTGAGGCTTTGCAGAGAACCATGGCTTACAGAGGGCCACCTTCTTGCAGTGTCCTCACGTGGCCTTTCCTCTGTGCATGAGCATCTCTAGAGTCTCTCTATGCATCCAAATTCCCTGCTCCTATGAAGACAGTTAGATGGGATCAGGGCCCACTCCAAGAGACTCATTTTAACTTAATCACCTCTTTGAAGGTCCTGTCTCCAAAAACAGTCACATTCTGAACTACTGCGGGTTAGGACTTCAATACATAAATTTCTGGGACAGGAAGAGACAGTTCAGCCCTAACAGCAAGGCAGTTTAATAAACCAGACATCTTAAACCAACTCAAATGAAAAAACAAATTAATAAAAGCTTCATTTTGTTAAGAACCAACAGATTGAATGGATCTTCTGACCAGAGTAAATACTTCATACAAGTCTGATGACTTGACTTCCTTTAAGGTGCATAGGTAATTCCAGCAATGCCAGGCTCCATTTCTTACTCCTGTAGGATTTAATGTGCAGAGAGCATTCCGGGCAGAGAGGACAGATGATACAAGAGCACAGTCACGGAAAGATCCTGGTGACAATGTTGCATGTGTGAGGTCTTTTAGGTTAAATGATGAGATGAGATGACACACGCATTGTAGATTGAGCCCAGAGGATAGAGAGCTGGGCATGCATGCTAAGGATCCAGATTTTTATCCTATAGTCCCAAGAGTAGGGTTAGGACATGGAGAAAGAGGAATATTTTGATTCGACCTTAGTTCTTTAAGGCAGATTACCGTAAGTCTCAGTGAATAAAGAACCAGAGTAGGAAAGAGTCGGAGATTCCACTGACTACAAGTGACTACAATGTCCAGGCCGTTTTCCAACAGTCAGAAAGTCATCAGGGTATGGGTACAGGGAGTCTTCACTGCAAAAGTATGGAGTCTCTTAAAAAGACTCCAGGAAATGCTCTTTTAACCTCTCATAGAAAACAAATACCAATCAGGTCACATTTGGGGGAAGGTCATTGACCAGAGAAGGTAAACATCTTTCTTGTAAAGGCTTGCAGGCGTGATGTCATTGGTTTCCCTAGTAGTTGAATTAAAGCCAAACTGAAGGAAGAAAGTCAGGGACCTCCAAAAGCTATGTAGAAAATCTCCATGGTCTTGTTAGCTGTTGGACAATTTAGTTATTTCTTGGAAAACTGAGATGTATTTCCTCTTTCACATGATAGTATTCTTGGAAAAGAAGTGTGTGCTTTCTAAGAGTTGTTTGTTATGTACAATTCTAAATCAAGTTCAAGTCCTAGAAAGAGCAGCTGGGGACCATTTGTCTGAGAGGTGAGTCAGGGTGGATCTTACCGGCTGATCAGAAGAGGCTTCCCCACCACTGGGAACAAACATCTGTCTTCTGTGGATGCCAAGGCAGAGACTCACCCTGTTTCAAGGAGGATATATGATTAGATTTTTAAAGTAGCTTTTCATCACTTCACTCGAATGTGTCATGCCTAATGACAGACATGGGTGGTACAAAAGGCAAATATGACCCAGTTCAGAGGACTCTGTCATACAAGCAGGAACAAGGGAGAACATACATGGGTGAGTTAAGGACCATGTGATAACTGCCTTATCAGAACTACAGACCAGGCTGCAAACCAAGAGCCACACCTGAGTGATGGCCACCCATAGCAGAGGGTACTTTTATGTACCTGGTACGATGATCTACCAAGATGCCAAGGCCAGATACATGGCTTACTGACTCGTTCATACAAATACTTGGAACTTGAGCTCAATTACTTAAAATAACCATGCACCCAGATGACATGAAAAGATGGAAACTGACGGAGAGTCCATTAAATCATTCAAACATGCATCCACTATCTGTTAAGTAAAATGAGCTGGACTTGAGCACTGTATGGGAACAGAAGGACACATAAGGGAAAATAAGTAGAGAGAAATAAACGTAAGGGGTTAACACATGATGTTGGGGATTTGACAAATACTATTTAATTCTGAAAGGAAGGTATCATTATCTCTACTATGTAAGTCAAGAAACTGACTTGTCCAACTCATCTCTCTTTGGTATTCTGGCAATGCTACGGGGGTACATTTAGTAAGGAAAGGAAGAGAAGAGGGAAAAACCCTGACAAGAAGTGAAGCAATAGCTAGCTGGGTATTCAAGTAGGAGAAGACCCCCCAGTGCAGAGCACACCACACCCTGACTTTCCCAGAGGACAGATGCACCCCCCCACACACACTGCATCTGAGCATGCCATAGAGGAAGGT
Organism: Tupaia tana; assembly: GCA_026018925.1. Classification (NCBI taxonomy): domain Eukaryota; kingdom Metazoa; phylum Chordata; class Mammalia; order Scandentia; family Tupaiidae; genus Tupaia; species Tupaia tana. The sequence continues at coordinate 112,471,534 of JAKSZU010000006.1, forward strand.
CTACAAGCTGCCACATTTGTGGTCTTAATGGGTGCATATTAGGGCTGCTATAGAAATGTATGTTGGGAACCAGCAGTTAGCGTAATGGCTATGTCGCTGGACTCCCACGTAGTCGACCGCGGTTCGCGTCCCGGACCCGGTGGCTTAAAACTCACGCCGGGCGCATGTGCGTGCGTGCCCAAGATCCCGAGAGGAGAATGGAGGAGAAGGAATTGTGGCATGACCATCCCCCCTGGGGGGTGATTTCTCGTTTTCTGTCTCTCTGTCTCTCTCTGTCTGTCTGGCGAGTGCACGCACCCTATAGCGAAAACCTCTCCAAAAAAGAAAAAAAAAAGAAATGTATGTTTTGTACATATATATGCTACCACTTTTTTTTTTCTAAATTGCCAGAGCACACATACACTCCCCAAAGAGACAGAGAGAGAGAAAGACAGAGAGAAGCATCTCTTAATGGGTCATGGTCACACCAAAATCCTTTTTCTTCTATTTCTCCATCCCTTCAGGACTTCGGGCACACACACTTATGTCTCGGGTGTGTTTTTCAAGCCACCGAGGTCAACATTCCAACTGCTGTTGGCCGTGTGTGATGCAGTTTTACCACAAAGCTACAGGGCTTATTACCTACTACGTGTTAGGCAAATGCACATGTTAGGATTATCAAAATTATTATCGATTTATAAGAATTGTTGAATTTGTATCTTTCTATTATCATAAATATTCTAAATTAAGGGACAGTAGATCAGTCACAATTCTATGTAAGGTGGAATAAGCTTTTGGGGTTTTTATCTAAAACCAGGGTCCACATTCTGGCATAGGTCAAAGGACTAGAGAAATTACAGTAGACTTCTCTTGGGACCTGACTGCAGGTGGACCTCAACCCACTGAGACAGCACAATTCTCTCACGACCGGTCTAGTTCTGTGGCATCTTTTTAGCAAACACTTCTTAGACCCTACAGACTGTCACCATCGAGTCCGAATGCGACACCATTGATTTACTCATCTATTCTACAATATAGATATACAAATCAATGTTTCTATCTTTTTTTTTTTTTTTGGAGAGGTTTTTCGCTATAGGGCACGTGCGCTCGCCAGACAGACAGAGAGAGCCAGACAGACAGAGAGAGACATAGAGACAGAAAGCGAGAAATCACCCCCCAGGGGGGATGGTCACGCCGCAATCCCTTCTCCTCCATTCTCCTCTCGGGATCTTGGGCACGCACGCACACGCGCCTGGCGTGAGTTGTAAGCCACCGGGTCCGAGACGCGAACCGCGGTCGACTACGTGGGAGTCCAGCAACATAGCCATTACACTAACTGCTGGTTCCCTCAATGTTTCTATCTTATTCTCATTGTGAACGTTCTCAGAATATTTAACATTTTATAGAATATTTAATAGATACTCTAATGTCAGCTATTCTACTATTAGAATATTAAATATTCTAGGGACCAGCAGTTAGTGTAATGGCTATGTTGCTGGACTCCCATGTAGTCAGCCATGGTTCAAGTCCCAGACCTGGTGGCTTAAGCTCACGCCGGGTGCCTGTGCGTACGTGCCCAAGATCCCAAGAGGAGAATGGAGGAGAAGGGATTGTGGAGTGGCCATCCCCCCTGGGGAGTGATTTCCCACTTTCTATCTCTCTGTCTCTCTCTGTTTTTCTGGCAAGTGCATGCACCCTGTAGCAAAAACCTCTCAAAAAAAAAAAAAAGGAATAATATTCTAGATTTTTTATAATGTCTAATATAATTTCATGGAATATTCTACTTAATCTGTAGGCTCCTCAAGTCATCTTTCTCTTTCCTTTTGAAAATAAAACATTTGCTTATTTCCAGTATAATCCACTTTTAGTGATCTCTCAAAGATTATAAACAATCATCCAAGATAATACATGCTAGTTCATCAAAAATGCTGTTGTGTTTAGTGAAAATTCTAAATTCTAAAAATTCTAATTAATTTTTTCTTTAATAGTGTTTTATTATTTTTCCCTGTATGAATACATTGTATATTAGTCCAAAGATATTACCATATACATTATCATTAATAGATAGCATTCTATTTTTATAGCTGTTAAATGTTTTGATTTTTTAAAATGGGCTTGGTTGCCTTGTCTTCTTGCCTGTTCTCCCCTGGAGGCCACAAGTAGACAGATTTGGAATCTGTTCTATCTACTGCCCCCAAAGACACACCCAGGAAAACCTCCCTCTTTATCAATCTGCTGAGGCGAACCGAACAATGGTTACTCACCCAATGCCACATGAAGAGGAGTGGAAAGGTCAGCTGGCAGCATCGTGTCCCTGACACATTCATCATCTTAGAACCTGAGCCTGATTGGCAAGTTTGTAAAATCTTAGAACTGGGAGGAAATTGAAAGATTATCTAGGGCAGCCCCTCATCTTACAAATTAAAAAAAGTGAAGCTCACACAGAGAAAGTGGCTTGAGGAGTATTATATGGAATGTCCATGACGGAGACTAGTTTCAAACCTCTACTCCTGAGGCTAGCCAGTGGCATGGTGATGGCGTGGCAGTCGAGGTGGCTACATCTACATGGCTGACTGCGTGGTGCGAATCCTGGACCTGAGGGTTTGACAAACATGCCAGGCAAATGTGTGTGCATGCCTCAAATCCCAAACACACAGAGATAAAAGAGACGGGATTTGGGCGTGACTTCTCTCTCTCTCTCTCTCTCTCTCTCTCTCTCTCTCTCTCTCTCTCTCTCTGCAGCCAGCACAGGTGCTTAATTTGCTAAGTTTGCTAGCATTCCATTATAAATGGGAGTTGAATTGCTAAGTTTGCTAGCATTCTATTATAAATGGAAGTTGAATTTTATCAAGGAATTTTTTCTGACTTTATTAAGTGATCATATAGTTTTTCTCTGTTGCTCTTTTCATGTGCTGAATTTCACAGATTGATTTTTCCGATGTTAAACCAATTTTGCACTCCTGCAATAAACAGAAATTAGATGATTTTCTCCTTTATAGATAGCCTGGATTTTTCTTACTAATATTTTCAGATTTTTCTATCTGTATTTGTAACAGAGACTAGTCTATAATTTTTCTCTTCTCATAGTACTGTTTTCAGATTTTAGCCTCATAAAGCAATTTGGGACATGTTTCTTCACAGTCCCTGATGGACTGTGTATAAGGTTGGTGTTACTTCTCTATAAAATAAGGAATTCATTGAGAAAGCCATATAGGCCAAAGGATTGTTTTCAAGGTTTTAACTACAGATTCAGTTTCTAAAAAGACATAAAAAGGTTCATATTTCCTTTTTCTTCTTGTGTCATTTTTGGGAATTAGTATTTTTTCCTAGGACTTTGTACACTTCATATAAATTTTCAAATATATTGATATAATTTTGTTCAAAATGGTCTTTTAAATTTTTTTACTTTAAAAAAAAATTTAATTTTGTTATTATTATTTATCATTATTTTTTAATTTGACCAAAAGACAGAGAGAGCAAGAGAAGGGGAAAGTGAGAAAGCAAGCTGCCAGATCTGGGACTTGAACCATGGTTTGCCATGTGGGAATCCAGCACCTTAACCCCCATGCCTCCTGCTGGCCCCCACAATGGTCTTTTAAATATCTTCATTTGCACACTTTTAATTTCTGATATTGTTCATTTGTACATTCTATAATTTTATGGATCAGCTTTGCCAAGATGAATCATGTCTAATATTAATTGCATTATTTATTTATAAAGAAATTTGACAAAACAACTTTAAAATTTGTTAATTTCTCTATTGTAAATTTTTTTCTTTTTCATTAATTTCCGATTATGAAATGTATATTGTTTATGTTTATATGTATATTGTTTTATTACTTCTCTTTGTATTCAATTTAGTGCTTCATTTTCTAATTTTTTTTTTTTTTTTTTGCCAGAGGGTACATGCATTTGCCAGAAAGAAATAGAGACAGAGAGAGGGAAAGTGAGACATCATCCCCCAGGGGGGTGGCCACACCACAATCCCTTCTCTTCAGTTCTTCTCTTGGGATTTTTGGGCACGCATGCATCAGAACCTGACAAGCTTCTCATGCCACCAGCTCTGGGACTCCAGTCCCACAGTCAACCATATGGGATCCAGCATCTCAACCATCACAACACCTAGCTGGCCCCATTTTCTAAATTTTTAAGTGTTTAGTTAAATGATTTTCAGCTTTTATTGTTTTCTAATATATATGTATAAGTCTACAAAGTTTCTTTAATCGTGATTTTCGCTGAGGTTCACAAGTTTTCTTATACTTCAGTTCAAAATATTTTATTCACCTTATAATCCTTTAACCTAAGACTTAAGTAGATGTGTATTGTTGGGTTGTTCTGTAGCCCGGTGGTTAAGGTAGCTGGATCCCACATAGTTGAATCCCTGGATTTGAGACCTGGAGCCAGTGGCTTAAGAAACATGCCAAGCACATGTGTGTGTATTACAAAAATCCTGGAAGCAGGGAAAGATTACAGGAAGGATTGTGATATGACCATGTCCCATGGGGTGTTTTTTCTCTTTTCTTCTCTCGGTCTCTCTGTGTCTCTTTGGTGAGCACATGTACCCTCTGGCACAAATTGAAAAAGAAAAATATGTATTGCTTAATAGCTAAACATTTAGAAGTTTTCTCACTCTTTGTTACTGATTTCTTAACTTGAAAACAAACAAATAAAAAAAACTCTAATTTTAAACCACAGAAAATTTTTGAGACTTGTTTTACGGCCCACTATGTGATCAATTACTGCAGAAGTTATTACATGTGCACTTGAAAATAATTTTGGGGTGTTATATCAATCAGCTCAAGCGACCATAACAAAATACCACAGACTGGGTAACTCTAGCAACACAATCATACTTGATCACAGTTCCAGAGGCCAGACCCCTAAGACCAGGGTGCAGGCATGGTCAGGTCCTGGCAGTGCTCTCTTCCTGGCTCACAGCTGGCCACCTTGTCACTATGTCCTCCCTGGACAGAGAGAGAGTACAAGCTCTCTGATGTCTTATAAGAGTGCTAACCCTGTCATGAGAGCCCTCCTCATAACATTATCTAAACCTGATTCCCTCCCAGAGGTCCCATCTGCAAACACCATCATGTCAGAGGTTAGGGTTAGAACAAATGAATCAGAGGGAGGCTCCCCCAAGTCACAGCAATTGCAGTATTTTCAATATTTATTGCCAATAACTTCAACTTTGTTATGTTGTACACATTTTTTTCTGTAACTGCTTTGTTCCGATCTGCTTGATCTGTCAGTTACAGAGAAATGTGTATTAAAACTTCCACCTGTGATTTGGGATTAGCCTATTTCTTATACTGCAACCTTAAATTATTAAAGTCTAACATACTACACTACTGGTTGGTATCACTTCCCAAAGAATATGAGGACCTTGTTGTCCTTTACTCATTTACAGCTTACTCTTTTGGCATTACTGTCATGCATTTCATGCTAAGAGGTATGTTATAGTTTCATACGGTGAGTACTCATCTCCATTTGCCATGGATTTAAACTTCATGCTGCCCTCTCTTATGTTCATTTCTATATTTTTATATGAAATCATTTTCTGCATGCACAAACAACTCCCTTTAACATTTGCTTTAGTGCACACATTTCAATAATGCATTATCTTAGTCTATTTTGTGTAGCTATAAAAAATGCTACAAACCGGGTAATTTGTGAGAACAGATGTTGAGCTGTCTCGCGGTTCTGGAGACTGGGAAGTCCAAGAGCATGGCATCAGCCACTGACGAGGGCCTCTTGCTGCATCATTCCAGAGTGGAAGGCACAAGGAGAAACACACGCATGAGATGAAAGAAGGGAGGCTGAACTCATCTTTTTATCAGAAACTCACTCCTCAATAGCTAACTCACACCCATGATAATGGCATTAATTCTTCTATTACTTCTTTAAAAGTTTCAATTTCCAACACAGTTGTGGTGGAGATTAAGTATCCAACACATAAACTTCAGGGAACATATTCAAACCATAGCATGATTTATCTCAAATTTTAATAATCTAAAAATAACTTTATTGCAAATTTTTTTAATGTATATTTATCAATCTCATATTCCATGAGAGAAGGAAACAGAAAGAAATAGAGAGAGAGAGAGAGACCGCTATCAGGATCCTCACACCACAATCCTTCCCCAACCTCAAATAGCCAGGACGACAGGCAGGCATGCCTGGCATCCACAGGGGGACAGTGGGACATGAATCTGGGACCTTCCCACGTGACCTCATGACACTGTAGTTGGCCTACTTCAGATATTTTTGAAGAATATTTTTGTTGGATGAAACGTTTGAGATTGACAGTTATTTTCTTTCTTTTTTTATTTTATTTTTTTTTCCATCCAAAATACACTGTGTATTGGCTCAATCAAGCACATCAACATACATGTTTTCAGCAAATAATTTTCTAATTCTTATGTCTTGTATACTTTGTTTTTTCTTTTGCCATCCTTGATTCCTTATCCCTCACCCTCTGCCATGTCCCACCCTCCTCCCACATTGTCTCTGGTATCCATGGTTGCTTTCTATGCCTTCCCTCCCCCATTTAGTTGATTTACTAATGAACTTAATTAGTCTAAATATATCCAATAGCTAGCACAGCTGATATATACCTATACATGAACCCAAGTCTGACTTTAGATATAAACCCCAGTGAGTAGGATGAACATATTATAAAGTAGTACCCAGTTGGGGCTATATAGCTTACTGCAGTCATCAAATATGCATTTTTTAAAAAATTTCGATACAAACAGTTTTACCGTTTTTTTTTCTCCTGCAACTTTTTTTTTAATTACTTAGCATTCATTCCCTGAGCATCATCACAACATACTAAATGTGGTTTCCCATCTAGAATAAACTGCATAGTGGTTTAATCAAGCATGTTATCATCAATAATATTCCATTTCTACTTTCATACATATGTATATGTATATATATGTTTTTTACCCCATGAAAGGACCCTCTGCCCTTTCCCACTCTCTTATTACACTATCTCTGCTATATACAGTTGTCTTCCATTCCTTTTTCCCCAACATCTTGTTGGCCACACAATATAAGTAATCTAACTACTTTCAGCAGGTAATTTCAAGAAGAGTAGTTTTGAACTGGTAATGATATTTCCTTGAAACTTAAAGCCTAGAAACAGGTTAGCATTCTGTTCAAATAGTAGGTACATGCACCTATCAACAGCTCAAGACAAGACAAAAATCCTTTAAAACTGGAAAACAAAGCTTAGGAGAAAAGCAGCAATAATTCAGTCAAGTCACAGAATGTTGTTTCATCGGTTCAGTCTCATGTACTTAATCTTTCTTCTGTTAAGGTTTGATCTTCCAGATTGAATTCTGGTATATAACATTCATCTCCAAACATTGTCCCTACAATTAAGTTGCCCATTTTCTTAGTTTTTGAACTCTTATTTCTGTGTGTCTGCATTTAATTTTACTGACATAGGACTCCCTTAAGAACTTCTTGGAGATCTGGTCTGGTGCTGGTAAATTCTTTCAGGTTTTGTTTATCTGGGAAAGTTCGTGTCTTATCTTCCCAAATGAATGATAACCTTGCTGGGTACAGAATTCTCGGTTGAAATTGCTTTTCCCTTAATACTTTGAATATATTTTCCCATTCTCTCCTCGCTCGCATTGTTTCCGATGAGAGGTCTGCCGTTAGTCTGATGGGATACCCTTTGTAGGTAACTTGCCTTTTTTCTCTTGCCAGTCTTAGTATCTTGTCTTTGTCTGTGGTTTTGGTCAATCTGGCTATAATGTGTCTTGGAGAAGATCTTCTTGGGTTGATTCTATTTGGGGTCCTCTGTATTTCTTGGGACTGAATCTTTGAGTGCCTCTCCAGGTTTGGAAAATTTTCTTGCAGGATTTCATGGAATAGATTGTCAATGCCCTTATGAGTCTCTTCACCCTCTGGGATGCCTATTATCCGGATGTTTGGACATTTAATTGTATCTAGTATTTCTCGCATATTATTCTCAAATTTTTGGGCCATTTTCTCAGTCTTTATGGTGGATTTTTCTAGGCCAGCCATTTTCTCTTCTACATTAGAGATTCTATTTTCTGTATGATCTAGTCTGCTTTTAATACTTTCAAGGGAGATTTTGACTTCTTGTATTATAGCCTTCATCTCTAACAGTTCCATCTGATTCTTTTGTAAAGTGTGAAACTCCTCTTTTAGATCTTGCATGAATTTCCTCACCTCCTGGAACTCTTGAACTCCTTTCTCCTTCCTCTTCAGCAGTTCCTTGTCTCTCTTCTCTTCCATCTCTGTTAGCTTTGCCATTATGAATGTTCTGAATTTTTTATCAGACATTTCCATGAATTCCCTTGATCTGTGTGTGGATGAAGAAGAGCTATCCGTTTCCCTTGGAGGAGAGGCATTTTCCTGCTTCTCCATATTTCTTGTGGTCCTGCAGCGATTTCTAGTCATCTGGTGGATGGTCAGGTTCTTCCCAAACTTTGAAGTTCAATATGAGGGTTGGGAAGTGTGCAGAAAAGGAAGCAGAGAGAGGGAAACAATACCAATAACAGGAAAAAAAACAGACGAGAAACAGAGAAAAGGAAGAGAAAAACTTTTGAATAAATCTAAAAAAGAAAAATTAATATTCAAAAAATTTCAGTAAAAATCAAAAATTAGAAAACTGGAGGCCCAGTTAGCAGTGGGACATCTTCCTTTCTCCCAAAATGGCTAGATCTCAGGAGCCATGGAGCAGACTGTCTCTTGAAGAAGGGCTGTTCTGGGAGGAGGAGAGAGGATTATTAACAAAATAAAGGCCTAGGAGGGAGGGGCCAAAGGGCCCTGTAAAACGCCTCACCTTAAAAAAATTCTAAAAAGCAAAAATTTAAAAAAAAGACAGAGAGAGAGAGACAGAAAGAGAGAGAGAGGTAGAGAGAGACAAAGATTGATTCAGAGACAGGAGACTTGAAAGGGGTTTTTCCTACCACGCGGGGTTTGTATGCTGGAGGCCCAATTAGCAGTGGGACATCTTCCTTTCTCCCAAAATGGCTAGATCTCAGGAGCCATGGAGCAGACTGTCTCTTGAAGAAGGGCTGTTCACGCGGGTTTTGTATGCTGGAGGCCCAGTTAGCAGTGGGACATCTTCCTTTCTCCCAAAATGGCTACATCTCAGGAGCCATGGAGCAGACTGTCTCTTGAAGAAGGGCTGTTCACGCGGGTTTTGTATGCTGGAGGCTCAGTTAGCAGTGGGACATCTTCCTTTCTCCCAAAATGGCTAGATCTCGAGTTATTTTCTTTCTTCTGATATCCTATCTGTTTGCCTTCTGACTTTTATACTTTTTGTTAAAAAGTAATTGATGGCTCTTGTTGCAATCAAAAACAATGTGCCTTTTTTCTCCCTTCTGGTACTTTCACCTTTTTTCTTTGGTTTTAGCAGATTTATTATGACTCACCTGATTTAGTATGGTTTTCTTTCTATTTATTTTATTTCAAATATGTTGGACTCCTTGAATATGTGGGCTGGTGTCGTTCATCAGTTTTTAAAAATTCTCCAGACCAGGGGACCAGCAGTTAGCATAATGGCTATGTCGTTGGACTCCATGTAGCTGACCACGGTTCACGTCCTGGACCCGGTGGCTTAAAACTCACACTGGGCGCATGTGCATGCATGCCCAAGATCCCGAGAGGGGAACAGAGGAGAAGGGATTGCAACTTGGCCATCCCCCCTGGGGGGTGATTTCTCGCTTTCTGTCTCTCTGTCTTTCTTGGTCTGTCTGGTGAGCACACACACCCTATAGCAAAAACCTCTCCAAAAAAAATTTCTCCAGACCATATCTTCAGATATTGTTGTTGTACCATTTTCTACAAAAATACTTCCAAAAGTTCATGGAAAAATAGAATTAAAATATGAGTTTATTTTGTTGAAAAATTTTTAAAGAATTATTTTATTTAACTTTATTTATTTATGTATTTAAATTTAACCACAGAGAGATACAGTGAGAGAAAGAGAGAGAGAGAGAAAGTGAGAAAGTAAACCACGAGGTCTGGGACTCAAACTGAAGTCGCCATGTTGGAGTCCAGTGCCCTTAACCACCACGCCACCTGCTGGCTCCTGTTGCAAAAGTTTTTAAAAAAATAGTTTTTTTTCATAATATACATTTTTCTATAAACTTTTTGCCCTAATAGTCCCTCTCCTTGAAAACCAATTGTGTATGTTTAGTTGACAACTGAAAACTGCAGAGGTAAGGGACGCACTGACCCCTGTGTACATGAAAATCCATGTACAGTTTTCAACTCCCCCTCCCCCATAACGTAACTACTAATAGCCTGCTGTTGCTCCCAGAAGGCTTACTGGTACACAAAGTCAATCAATATATTTTGTATGTAATATATATTCTATTTTATTCTTACAATACAGTGAACTAGAAAGAAGAATATGATACCAAGAAAATCTAAGGAATTTACAGTAGTTCTTGAAGTCTACATATAAGTGACCCAGGCAGCTCAAACCCATGCATGTTGTCCATGGGCCAGTTGTATTAGTCCTTCCGTGTATCATGTTTTACCTTTTTAAAATGTGTTTTGCTTTTTTTTTTAACCTTATGTTTCTACCTGAGTGTTTTCTATTGGCCTCATCCTATGTTCCACCAATTCTCTCTTTGGTTGGATTTTGGTTGGATTTAATTGGTACTCTTTTTTTTTTTTTTTTTTTTTTTTTTTTTTAAGAGAGAGAGATTTTTTGCTAAAGGGTACGTGGTTCACCAGAGAGACAGAAAGCCTGAAATCACCCTCCAGAGGGATGGCCATGGCGTAATTCCTTCTCCTCCATTCTCCTCTCAGGGTCTTGGGCACCCATGCACATGTACCTGGCGTAAGTTTCAAGCTTCCAAGTCCAGGACTCAAACTGTGGTCGGCTATGTGGGAGTCCAGCTATGTAACCATTACTCCATCTGCCAGTCCCACTAATTGTTGTTGTTAATTTTTATTGTAATTTTCCAGTTCTAACATTTAATTCTTTTTTTTTAATTGCCAGAGGATGTATGTGCTTGCCTAAGAGCGACAGAGAAACAGAAAATTTGAGAGGAAGAAAGTACCTTCCAGTGAATTGTGGTCACACTACAATCTCTTACCCTCCATATCCCCATCCCATTGGGATTTTGGCTATGTGCACACACATGAACCCAGTATGTTTTTTAAGCTGCCAGGGTTGGAATTCAAACTACAGTTAGCCATGTGGAATCTGACTCCTATAGTTACTAGACTAGGAGGTTCACCCTAATTTGATTCTGTTAAATTCATTCCTATCATCTCACATAATTCTTTATCTTATACAAATTTTGAGCATAATAATATAAGATGTTAAAGTCTATGTCTAATAACTTCAATACATATATATCTTTTTTGGGGGGGGAGAGGTTTTCGCTATAGGGCGCGTGCGCTCGCCAGACAGACAGAGAGAGACAAAGAGACAGAAAGCGAGAAATCACCCCCCAGGGAGGATGGTCACGCCGCAATCCCTTCTCCTCCATTCTCCTCTCAGGATCCTGGGCATGCACGCACACACGCCCGGCGTGAGTTTTAAGCCACCGAGTCCGGGACGCAAACCACGGTCGACTACGTGGGAGTCCAGCGACATAGCCATTATGCTAACTGCTGGTTCCCAATACATGTATATCTTTTGATTTTCTTTCTAGAATCTGTTCTTTTTTCTCTTGATCAATAATTTGGACATATCCTTGGCAGTTTATAATTGAATGATAGAGGTTGTAAACAGAGTGCTGAGCAAATAATGCTGTATTAGTGTATTTGCACATGATGTATTCTGTCCTTCAGTAAGGGTTTGCTTTTGCTTCTGTCATCAAGTTAGGCTAACAAAAGATTATCTTAATCCCATTGGACCGAGTTGATTAAAAACTGAATTTCTTTCATTGCAAAAGTGGTTCTATTTTTGATTCCCTCTGATTCCTAAGAAGTAGTCTTTTAACAATCAAAATCTTGAACTCCAATGTTTGTCCCTGAAGCCTGGAGAGATTGCTGAGAGTTCACTTCAGTATTTTCTCCTCTCAACTGACACATACAATTCAGCACATGCCTCAAGAGGAAAAATGGAGCTGAAGGTCAGCCTGAATCCTCCATTCTTCTCTTTTCTCTGGAATCTCATCCCCTCATATGCTGCCTTGGTACCTTTCCAACTGGTTCAATTTTGCTTTTTCCTTTTTATTCAACACTTTATTATAGAATTTTTATACATAAAAGTTAAAGTATAACACAAGGAAAGCCATATAATCATAGACAAAATTCTATAACTTAGGGGCTAGCAGGTGGCATAGTGGTTAAGGGCACTGGACTCCCACATGGTAGACCATGGTTCGAGTCCTGGATCTGACAGATTGCTTTATTCTCTCTCTCTCTCTCTCTCTCTCTCTCTCTCTCTCTCTCTCTCTCTCTCTTGCTCTGTCCCTCTCTGGTCAACTTAAAATAAATATATAAATAAATAAAGTTAAATAAAATAATTCTTTAAAAAAATTCTATAATTTAGATCTTCTCAAGCTTGGCTTCATAAATGTCTCTCCATCTACGTATTCCTTTGCCCATCCATCAGTTCATCTTATTTTTTAGATGCATGTCAAAATGCATTCAGGACATCAGGACACTTTTTTTAACATATGTATTTTAGTATTTATTTAACTAACTAGAGTTTAATATTGTCTTACAGATATTTTTCAACAGACACAAAATTACAAAAAACGAATTGCGTAAGTTTTAGATCAACAGGAACTGAGTTTTGACAGACCTATGCACCCTAATCCAAACCTCTGTCACTCCAGGAAGTTTCCTAATGCTTCTTGCAGTCATTCCTCACTCCTCCCACCTTAGGGCAACTGTTGTTACAACTTTTGCACAATAGATTAGTTTCATCTGTTGCAAAACTTGGTAAAGATGGGGGACCAGCAGGTGGAGTAATGGTTAAGTCTTTGGACTCCCACATGGCCAACTACAGTTCAAGTCTGAACCAGGTGGCTTGCATGAGTGCCCAAGATCCTGGGTAGAGAATGGGGGAGAAAGGATTGCAACTTGGCCATCCCCTCTAGGGGGTGATTTCTCACTTTCCTTCTTGCTTTCTCTGTCTCCTTTTCCCCACCCCAACAAGCACATATGCCCTAAGGCAAAAACCTCTAAAACAAACAAACAAAAAATCTTGGTAAAGATGGAATCACATAAAATACATGATTTTGTTTAAGGTTTTTTCACTCAGTGTTGTATTTTTAAAACTCATCTGTATCATTGCGTGATTCTATAGTCTGTTTCTATTTATTGCTAAGGAGTATGCTGCTGTATAATACAGACAGCAGCTTACTCATTCTCCTTTTGAAGGCTACCTGAGATATTTGTATCTTTTACTTTGCTCTTGATCTTAGGGAGAACCAACATTTCACCAGTAAATATTAAAATACTATGACAATTTTAGGTATTTTTCTGATTCTCTTTATCAAATTGTGAAAGTTCCCTTTGAGTCCTAGTTTATTCTCTCTGTGTGTGTTTATCATGATTAGATACTAAATGCTTTTCCTGAATCTACTGACAAGATCCCATGATTTTCTGCTTTAGCTTATCAGTAAGGTGAATTTTATTGATAGGTTGGTTTTCGAAAGTTAATTATCCTCACATTGCTGGGATAAACTCTACTTGGTCATAATGTTGTCGTGATGTATTTTTTTATATGTTTTTCTATGCAAAAATGTGTCATGACCTTTCCGATTACCCAACATGTTTTATATGTTGTTGGATTTTATTTGCTAACATTTTATTAGGAATTTTTTGCATCTATATTCATAAGAGATACCATTCTTTAATTTTATTTTTTATTTCTTGTTTTTTTTTTGAGAACGTAGTAATATCTCGGTTGGATTTTTGTGTCATAATTATACTGGTCACATGTAACAATATAAAAGGTCTTTTAAAACTGACACTATTTTTTCATTAAACTTTTGATATAAGTCATTCATCAGTGAAACCATCTTTTTTGACCATTTTATGGCAGAGGTTTTGATAAAAAAAATTTATTTTTCTAATATGTCAAGGGTAAATTTTCTATTTGATAACACGTCAGCTTAGTAAATTGTATTTTTCTCTCTTTTTTTTAAGAGAGATTTTTGGGCGCATGTACTCACTAGAGAGAGACAGAGAGACAGAAAGTGAGAAATCATCCCCCGGGGGGTGGCCACTCTGCAATTCTTTCTCTTCCATTCTCCTCTTGGTATTTGGGACTCACATGAGTTTCAGGCTACCAGATCTGGGACTTGAACCACTTTGTGGAAGTTCAGTGATGTAATCATTACACCATCTGCTGGTCTCGTATTTTCACATAACTTGTTCATTTCATCTGAGTTATCAAATTTATTGTTCATGGTAGCCCTTTTAACATCTGTAGGATCTGAATGCTAACACTTCTTTCTTTCCAAATATTGGTATTTTTTTTTCGATTTCATTTTCTAGAGCAGTCTAGCTAGAAAACTATCAATTTTATTGATCTTTCCAAAATAGAAATATTGGGTCTGTTATTTTCTATTTCATTGGCTTCTTCTCTTATCTTTATTATTTCCTTTTTTCTACCTGCTTTTGGCCTACTTTGCTCTAGTCTTTCTAAATTTCTTTTTTATTTTTTTAATTTTTTTTTTTACATTTTTCCACATTTACTTTACATATCAAAAAATTTTCACACATACTCCATAGTTCTTGAAAGTTAATAAACAACTTTCAAAATTTCAAAGTATTTCTTATAATTTTGTTTGTGATTCTATAATAACAGAAAGAGTATGGTTTTAATTTTTTTTTTTTTGAGAGGTTTTTGCCATAGGGCACGTATGCTTGCCAGAAAGACAGAAGAAGAGAGAGAGAGAGAGAGAGAGAGAGAGAGAAAGCGAGAAATCATCCCCCAGGGGAGATGGTCACACTGCAATCCCTTCTCCTCCATTCTCCTTTCGGGATCCTGGGCATGCACACACATGCGCCTGGCATGAATTTAAGCCACCGGGTCCAGGTCGACTACATGGGAGTTCAGGGACATAGCCATTATGCTAACTGCTGGTCCCGGTTTTAAATATTTTTGAGAAAATATTTACATATCAACTACTCAAATTGTTGAAAAACAAATGCCCAGCACACTAGTCACACATAAACCTTCTCAATTCAGCCCTGCCCAAGTGTGTTCTATGATACACCATCTGCTAGCAAAGATTAGTCTCTTTTTCTTCCTTCAATGTCTTTCTCAAGATAATTCTCTGGTGTGGTTTCCTTTTGCAATCTCTACTGATTACAATGCTGGGCTGGAAAAATCAAGGTTATTTTATGTTATAAATTCTTTCATGTATCTCTCTAGTCCTCTCTGCCAGGCAGAACTGTTTATGGTGCGAGGCCATCTTTCTAAGAGATTCTGTTAGCTTAATTAGATCCATCTTAGTTCCATAGTTTTCTAATTAATCTTCAGATATGATATTCCAGTCAAAGCCCTGTCCAATAATGAGTATTTCCAATTTCTGAATCAATGCAACAAGCATTATTGAACTTATGCAAATAACCTTTCTCCCACAAAATAAGAATATTCCCCAATATTTTCCAATTCCAGAGGGATCAGGAAGGAAGAAAAGTTTATGTTTCCATTTAAAGAAACAAACAAGAAAAATACTTAAACATATTGCTAAACCTATCAACAAATGAAAAGAAAGTAAACTATTTAAGTTGGGAAAACAAAGCATAGTAAAAAAAAAATAGTAATGTTTTACTCAAAAGTCATAAAATTCTGTTTCACCAGTTGAGTCTTATGTTCGAACTCTCTTCTGTTGAATATGCAGTGTTACTATGGTCCAATCTTTCCATTTAAATCCTGGGAGTTAACATTCTACGTTATATATATTTTTTTATTTCAGCAAAACTTTATTTAAACAACTCAACTTCCTTGAATCTTTTTGGAAGTGGCTTTTAAAATCATTTTAGGCTGACAAGCATGGAAGTGTATGGCTTTACAGGCTGGCGGGCCTTTTATGAGACTTCACTTGGGTACAGGGTGACAGTTGAGCTCTGTCAAAAACCAGGATTTCAGATATGAAAGTTTACAAACTTAGCTTCTTTCCCAAATACAAGTATTCATAGAAACATTCAGTATATTAACATTTTTTTTTCTTTTTTTGGAGAGGTTTTTGCTTTAGGGCGTGTGCGCTCGCCAGACAGGCAGAGAGAGACAGAAAGATAGAAAGCGAGAAATCACCCCCCAGGGGGGATGACCACGCCGCAATCCCTTCTCCTCCATTCTCCTCTCGGGATCTTGGGCACGCACGCACATGCGCCTGGCATGAGTTTAAGCCACTGGGTCCGGGACCCGAACCGCGGTCGACTACGTGGGAGTCCAGCGACATAGCCATTACGCTAACTGCTGGTCCCAGTATATTAACATTTTTAAAAGTTTATTTTCTCAGACAACAATTCATGAATCAGGTAGCACACACATCAGATGGTTGGCACTCCACTGGGGTTCAGGGGTGTGCAAAGTGAAAACTTCATAAGCTGTTCACAGGGTCAAGACAAAGAAAATATTTAATTGGTTAAAGTGGAAAGTCTCTAGTTGGAGATTAGTTGGTGATTTCTTTTTTATAATTTTTGAATAATTTTTTCTTCAATTGGCAAAGGGACATTCTACACTGTTATTGATATTTCTTGTCCCTAGCATTAAATTGGTCATTTTCTTGTTTGCCTTTTGTTCTCTTATTTCTGTATGTATCTTTAGTTTCACTGGTCAAGCACTCCTTTCAGAACTTCTTAAAGAGTAGGTCTGCTACTAGCAAATTCTTTCAAGTCTTGTTCATATGAAAATGTTTTTATCCTTTCTTTCCATATGAAAGATAACCTTGCTGGGTATAGTATTCTTGGTTGAAACTGTTTTTCACTTAACACTTTGAATATATTTTCCCATTCTTTCATTGCTCGCATTGTTTCTGATGAGAGGTCTGAGGTTAGCCTGATAGGATAACCTTTATAAGTAACCTGACATTTCTCTTTTCAATTTTGGTATCTTGTCTTTGTCTGCAGATTTGACCAGTGAGGCTATGATGTGCCGTGATCTTCTTGGGTTGATTCTATTAGGGGTTGTTTGTACATCTTGAGTCTGGATATTTGAATGCCTCTTTAGATTTGGAAAGTTTTCTTCCAAGATTTCATGGAATATATTATCAATGCCTTTATTAGTTTCCTCATCTCCTGGGATACCAATTATCCGAATGTTTGGGTGCTTAATGTTATCTAGTATTTCTCATATAGTAGTCTCATTTTGGGGGGTTATTTTCTCAATTTTTTTTCTAGATCAGAGGTTTTACCTTCAACATACAAGATTCGATTTTCTACATGAACTTATCTGCTTTTAATACTTTCAAGGGACATTTTGATTTCCTGAAGGGCAGGAATCATCTCTAATAGCTTCATTTGATTCTTTTTCATGGTGTTTATATTCTCTTGCAGATAATGAAAGAACTTCAACACCTCCTGGAACTCGTTGTCTCTTTTCTCCTGCATCTTCTGAAGTTCATTATACCTCAGCTCTTGCATCTCATTTAGTTTTGTCAATATGAATATTCTTAAGTCTTTATCAGACATTTCCAAGAATTCTACTGTACTGTTTGTAGATGATGAGGTATTGTTCTTTTCCTTTACGGAAGAGACATTTTCTTGGTTTCTCATGTTTCCTGTACCTCTGTGGTAGTTTCTGGTCATTCTGTGACAAAATCTCTCCTCCACAGTGCTTGTCTGAATATTTTGGGAGTCTAAGAGGTGGGTTTAGAGCATAGCTTCCCTGAACAGACCAGGACACACACCTAGTCTTTCTAAATTTCTAAGGTGGAAACTTAGGTCATTGATTTTTTTTCTTCTTCTTCTTTTTTTTTTTTTTTTTTTTTTTTTTGGTCATCTTTCTTTTTTTAGGTCATTGATTTTTAAACCTTTTATTTCCCTTTTTCTTTTTTTAGATTTTTGTCATAGGGCACATGTGCTTGCTGGAGAGAGACAGAGAAAGAAAGTGAGAAATTATCCCCCAGGAAGATGGCCACCCTGCAATCTCTTCTCCTTCATTCTTATCTCTGGATTTTGGGACTCATGCACAAATGCCCATGTATTTTTCAAGAAGCCAGGTCAGGAACTCAATCCACAGTGTTGGCCATGTGGGATCCAGCCACCTTGACCACTATACCACCTGCTGTTACACATTTCTGCTTTTTAACATAAGCATTCAAAGTTACAATTTTCAGGGGCTAGATGGTGACACAGTGGTAAAATGTGATGTTCTGTGAGACTTACCCACTTAGGAAAGTTCTAGGTTCACAAATGGAGACTTCCCTGAGTAATAAGGGCACACATGCACATAAACTAGGGTTGGCTGAAGCTGGAGGTAGATTGTGGCATCAAGATGCAGTTGGAGAGGCTGTCTTTGTCCCTCTCATGGAATAAATAAATAAATTTTTTTAAAAAGCTACAACTTTTCCTCTAAGTACTGCTTTATTTGGATCCCAATGTTTTCTTTTTTCTATTTTTTTTTTCTTTTTTTGGAGAGGTTTTTTGCTTTTGGGTGTGTGCGCTTGCCAGAAAGACAAAGACAGAGAGACAGAAAGTGAGAAATCACCCCCCCAGGGGGATGGCCATGCCGCAATCCCTTCTCGTCCATTCTCCTCTCAGGATCTTGGGCACGCATGCACATGCGCCCGGCGTGAGTTTAAGTCACTGGATCCGGAACTTGAACTGCGGTCAACTACATGGGAGTCCAACGACATAGTCATTGTGCTAACTGCTGGTCCCCCACAAAGTTCTTTTTTTTAATACATCATATTTTCATTGTCAGAAATGTCAAAATGTTTTCTAATTTCTTGTGTGATTTCTTCTTTGACCTGTGGAACACCGAAAGGTATATTGTTTAATTTTCAATTACTTTGGGGTTTCTAGATTAGTTATTATTGATTTCTAGTTTAATTCGCTTGTAGTCAGAGAATATACTCTGTGTGATTTCATTCTTTAAATTTATTTGGGGCATGTCTTATGGCCCAGCATATGTCTTATTTTGGTGACTATACTATCTCCTCACTAAGAATCTGTGCTCTGCATTTATGAGGTGTAGTTTTCTATGAATAGTAATTAAGTCAGTATGGTCAATAGTGTCATCTTTGTCCTTATTCATATTTTGATTATTTGCCTAACTAATTTCCTAAAGAGTTGTATTAAACTCATAAGCCTGGCTGGGAATCATCTAGTTCTTCCTTAAAAAATCTACAGTTTTTGCTACCTCATGTGGTATCAACTGAGGCCTTCCATCAAGCTAAAAACTATAAAAAACAGCAAACTCACACATACACTTCTTTGAAATGTCACTACCCCTCCATAATCTGCCTGATTTTGTCATTTACTGGTTCTCCATAGCTTTTATCTGTAAAACAGCTGATCTGAAAGAGCATAGCATAAGTGGAAACTTCAGGTAGTTAAATTAAAAAAAGAAAAAACTTTTCCCAGATTTTATAGGTATTCTTGATGGAAGGCTCACTATATTACAAATTGGCCTGCATAACCATAAATGAATATGCAAATAATTATTTTTTAAAATTTGCCAGAGAGCTCACATACTTGCCAGAACAAGAGAGAGAAAAGGAAAGTAAGAAAGAACCCCCATGGGGTAGAGCCATGCTGTACTCCCTTCTCTTCCATTTCTCCCTCTTTTCTGGATTTTGAGCATGCACATGCATGTGCTCAGTATTTTTCTCAAGCCACTAGGTCCAGGATTTGAACCACAGGTTGGCCATGTGGGATCCAGCTGCTTTAACCACCATGTCATGGATTAACCCTCCAAATAAATGTATCTTTAAAGGAAGTTTTTCTCCAGACAGAACTAGATTTTACACATTAAAATACAAATGTTCATTTTTTTAATTTAATATTTTAATTTTTAAATGTAATATTTTAATTTTTTAATTTAATTTTTAAATTCTTTTAATTTTTAATTTTATATCTCAATGGTACAGACATTACAATTAAGGAAATTATATAGTTGCTAAAATGACTAGATCACTGCTATGTGATATCTCATGTTTGGAAGGGATCCAGACTGTTCAACTACTCATCCACATCGAAACCCTTACACATCATTGTTTCAAGGCAATTGATGCCAGAGCAGATCCAGTCACAAAGAACTACTCACTAGCTATAAACGCAAATGATTCTGACTCTAGAAATTCTGTGTCTCAGAACCATTACCCTTGTCTTGACTGGAAGTTTGTACCTTGGTACAGTTTACCCATGATTCCTAGTTTCACCCCTTTGTGCCTTGCATTACTCACACCTTTCATTACATCATGAGCCCCTCGATACCTGGGTCTTTTCTACTCCTATTTTTGGCTGCTCCTATTGCTGAGACCCATAAGGTTAATGACATTGGTGTCAGTTCCTATATGAGGAAGGAATTAGGAGGAAAAAAAAAAAAAGCTAAGAATTTTATACTAGTTTGGTCATTTATTTGTTTTTGCTATGGTTCACATGTGCTCACCAGAGAGAGGAGAAGTAAGAAATCACCCCCTGGGGAGATGACCACACCATAATCCCTTCTCCTCCATTCTCATCTTGTGATTTTGGGCATGCTGGCATGCACGAGTGCCCAACATGATTTCAAGCCACCAAGCCCAGTACTTGAACCACAGAGCAAGCCATGTGGGATCCAGCACCTTAACCACCATGCACCCACTGGCTCTCTACCCTAGGTTTCATTGGCAGCTTTATTGTAGGAAAAATAACATGCACTTTTTATTGAAGAAATATTCTCTTAGCAAAGTAGTTTTGTCTTTTCTTTAATACAAAAGGAAAAAAGATGAAAAGGGAAAAATAAAAAGATATGGAAAAAAAGATTAATTGAGATGGGTACCTTAGAAAAACATTTAGAAAAAGATATTATCTGACCAATCCTCTTTCTTCAACAATGATCAACCCTATTTCATCAAAAATAAGAAAGTCACTCTTTCACTTTTAGAACTCTTTTCCAGTTCCCACTTAACCCTTGCCTACTCCATGGTCAGTTTCCCTTGTTTGGTGACCTGTTCATAATGAGGAGAAAAAAGGAAGGACTAGCAGATGGAATAATGGTTATGTCACTGGACTACCACGTAGTTGGCCGTGGTTTGAGTTCCAGACTGGTGGAACTCATGCCAGGTGCCTGTGCATGCGTGTCCAAGATCCCAAGAGGAGAATGGAGGACGAGGGATTGCAGCGTGGCCATCCCCCCTGGGGGGGGGGGTGATTTCTCGCTTTCTGTCTCTCTGGCAAGCACACATGCCCTTTAGCAAAAATCTTTCTAAAATAAAATTTTAAAGGAAATGAAATAATAAGTAAAGAGGGCCAGCAGGGGGCATGAAGGTTGAATACCACATGGCTGACTGCACCAGTAGAGCCCCAGACCCAGCAGCTTGAAAACCATGGCAGGCCTATATGCAAGCGTCACACAAATCCTGAGAGGGAAATGGAGGGGAAGAGATTGTCACATGGCCATGGCCCCAGAAGATGCTTTCTTACCTCCCTCTCTCTCTTTCTCTTTCTCTCTGTCTCTGGTGAGCACATATGCCTTATAGTAAAATTTTAAGAAGAAGAAAAAGTAAAGAAAGAGAGGAAAGAAGAAATGGAGGGAAGGATTTGGAGGAAAAAAGAACAACAGCAGATGTGTCCATTTCTTGGGAGTCATTTAGACAGAGCAGATGAAGAGCCTCATCCTGGGAGGTGGGAACTTGAGCTCCAGGCTCTCACTGATGAGTCTGGTCATCTGTGTGGTCACGGGTAGGTCCCTTCCTTTTCCTGGGTTGCAGTGACTTCCTCTGTAAAATAAGGGACTGGACTAGAGAAGTCTCAGGTACCTTCCAACTCTAGAAGAAGGTGAGTCTTTCATTCATTGATTCTACATGGTAGTTAGTCTCTGTTTTCCACCCCAAGATACAGAGTGCGGACCGGTGCTTCTTACTGTGAATCTCCTGTCAGGCATGATTTTGTTCTCATTTTAATCACTCTCTCTGTAGGATAATTCGGTCTAGAAGAGCATACCTTACGTGAAAACTTCAGATTGTTTTTGAAACTTTTTTCCCACTTTTATAGGTATTCATGATGGAAGAACTGGAATATTACAAACTGGCCTGCAAAATCAGAAGTGAAAGTCCAAGTAAGTTTTTTTTAACTTGCCAGAGACCATGTGCAGTTGCGAGAAAGAGACAGAGAGACAGAAAAAGCAATAAAGCAACACCCCCTCCATGGACCATGGTCATGTGACAATCCCATCTCCTCCATGGCTTCCTCCCTTTGGGATTTTGAACACACACTCATATGCTCCTGAAGGACTCTCTGCTAACCCCAGACAAAAGACATTGTTTTTGGTTCATTAATTTCTACATGTAAAAACCTTTCTATGTGTAGAATGTTATTTCCAACTTTGTTGTGTGCTTATATTATTTGCTTCATTTTTAAGGTGCCCATAAAGTTGTATGAAAGATACAAATATAGATGGAAAGGTAATCACTATTGTTTATAAAATTATTCTTCTTTTAAAAAGAATTATTTAATTTTATTTATTATTATTATATATGTATAAATTTTTTTTGGGGGGGAGAGGTTTTTTCGCTATAGGGCACGTGCGCTCGCCAGACAGACAGAGAGAGACATAGAGACAGAAAGCGAGAAATCACCCCCCAGGGGGGATGGTCACGCCGCAATCCCTTCTCCTCCATTCTCCTCTCGGGATCTTGGGCACGCACGCACACGCGCCCGGCGTGAGTTGTAAGCCACCGGGTCCGAGACGTGAACCGCGGTCGACTACGTGGGAGTCCAGCGACATAGCCATTACGCTAACTGCTGGTTCCCTATAAATTTTAATTTGACCAGAGAGACAGAGAGAGAAAATGAGAAAGCAAGCCACCAGGCCCAGGACTCACATGGTGGTCGGCCATGTGGGAGTCCAGTGCCTTAACTACCACACCACCTGCCAGCCCTGCAAAGTTATTCTTTCTATGCACTATAAAGGAGTTGATTTCTAACTTTTGGATTAGTTGAGAACTTTTGGTGAAAGCCTTTGTATGTAGCGGGAGAAGGATCAGTGGTATTCTCTACTCTTTGCAGGCAGAGAGGCAGACAGGGTGGAATAGAGAAATGTGAATCGGATGCCTCGTGGTCCTCTCTGGGCAGCCACTCACTCACAAGCCAGATTTGAAACTGGCTTGCCTGCTGAGTCTGAGCTCTCAGTGGCATTTAAATCTTTGTGCTGGAGGAGAGGCATTTGTAGGAGTGGACACGCAGGACTGGATGGGATCCAAATGAAACATATGTGACAAAACATCAGTCGCCTAAAATGTTCCAAGGCAAAATTCCTGTACTTTCTGAGTGGGAATTTACGGAGTTATTAATTAGAGGCTCAAGGCTTTCTGGTGTCCCTGTATGTCTTTTGTTCTTTTAATTTACCAGAAGGCATGCATGCACACATAGAGGGACAGAGAGACAGAGGGAGGGAGAGGGAAAAACACCCCCAGTGGGGCATGACCATGCCATGATCGCTTCTCCGTGTTTCCATCCTGTCAAGATTTTGAGCACACACGCACGTGTCCCTGGCGTGTTTTTCAAGCTGCTGAGTCTGGCGCTCAAACACGTGATCAGCTATGTGGGCTCTGGTTCCCTTAACCTCCAGGCCATGGCCATTCCTTCTCTATCTCTGGGTGCTGCAAAGACTGGTTGTTTTGAGTAGAGACCTTCTAATCTTTGAAGTGAAGCTAATGGCCTGCCCTCTTGGGTAATTTCTGAGTAACCTGGCACAAAATGGCTTTGTCTAGCCTACCCGTGGGAGCTCTGGTACCTGAGGCTGCCAGTACAGTTACATGGGAGTGTGCTACGTGAAGGAACGTGTGGAGGGGTGGGTGGGCACTGCAATCAGCCCTTCCTCCACATGCCAAGCCATGTCTTGGCGTGACATGTTCACCTAGAAAGGGCTCTTTCCCTGATACGCAAAGGCCCACAGATGGACCCAATCCTCACCTACTCACAGCCTCTGTTTCTTCCCTTCTCTCACCTCCCCAAGACCCGAGAGCCCAGGAGAGCTGGTTCTGGGATACTGCAACTTCCCACCTGCAGGTTTCAGTCCTGAACCAGGCGACAGGAGAGCAGGCGTACGTCTGTGTTCCCCTGGATGATGCTGGGCGAGGAGGTTGCACACCGTGGGGCAGCGGTGCTTAGGGCTCAGACCTCTGCTTGCTCCTCATTCACTCTACTTGCTTGTACAAGTCACAGACACCGTATGCTTCAATATTTTAGAGCCACAGAGCGGAGACAGTAATGGTACCCACATGTAAGTACTCCTTCCAAAGCCTTACAGAGTAGCTACTGCTATTAACGCCACTTCACAGATTTAAAAAATGGAGGTTTAGGAGGGACAAGTAACTTGCCAAGATCATACAGTGATATGAACATGAACCAGGTTTGCTATCTATTCGTCCAGTGCATTTGTAAGCTTTAGTAGGCATAGATACAGATGTAGATGCGTAGCTGCAGGAGTGTGTGTGTGCTGGTATAGACATAGACACAGATGTAGATATGTAGATATAGGAGTGTGTATGTGCTGGTATAGACAAAGGCACAGATGTAGGTATGTAGATACAGGAGTGTGTGTGTGCTGGTATAGATATAGATACAGATGTAGGTATATAGGTATATAGGTACAGGTGTGTGTGTGTGTTGGTATAGACATAGACACAGACATAGGTATATAGGGATATAGGTACAGGTGTGTGTGTGTTGGTATAGACATAGACACAGATGTAGGTATGTAGATACAGGAGTGTGTATGTGCTGGTATAGACACAGGCACAGATGTAGGTATGCAGATACAGGAGTGTGTGTGTGCTGGTATAGATATAGATACAGATGTAGGTATATAGGTATATAGGTACAGGTGTGTGTGTGTGTGTTGGTATAGACATAGACACAGACGTAGGTATATAGGGATATAGGTACAGGTGTGTGTGTGTTGGTATAGACATAGACACAGATGTAGGTATGTAGATACAGGAGTGTGTATGTGCTGGTATAGACATAGACACAGATGTAGGTATGCAGATATAGGTGTGCGTGTGTGTTGGTATAGACATAGACACAGATGTAGGTATGTAGATTCAGATGTGTCTGTGTGGCATATAGACATAGACACAGATGTAGGTATGTAGGTGTGTGTGTGTGTGTGTGTGTGTGTGTGTTGGTATAGACATAGACACAGATGTAGGTATGTAGATACAGGAGTGTGTATGTACTGGTATAGACATAGACAAAGATGTAGGTATGTAGATACAGGTGTGTGTGTGTTGGTATAGACATAGACAAAGATGTAGGTATGTAGATACAGGTGTGTCTGTGTGTGTGTGTGTGTGTGTGCTAATATAGACATAGATACAGATATAGATATTTAGACACTCATGTGTGTGTGCTGGTATAGACATAAATACAGATATAGATATGTAGATACTCGTGTGAGTGTGCTGGTATAGACATAGACACAGATGTAGATAAGTAGACTTACATGTATGTGTGCAAATATAGACATAGATACAGATGTAGGTATGTAGATAGAGGTTTGTGCGTGTGCTGGTATAGACATAGACACAGATGTGAATATGTAGATACAGGTGTATGTGTGCTGGTATAGACACAGATACAGATGTGGGTATGTGGATACAGGTGTGTGTGCTGGTATAGACACAGATACAGATGTGGGTATGTGGATACAGGTGTGTGTGCAGGTATAGACATAGATACAGATGTAGGTGTGTAGATATAGGTGTCTGTGTGTGTGGTATATAAACATAAATACAGATGTGGATATGTAGATATGTGCTGATATAGACATATATACAGATGTAGGTATGTAGACCCACGTGTGTGTGCAGGTATACACATAGATACAGATGTAGATATGCAGACACGTGTGTGTGTGTTCTAGTATAGACATAGATACAGATGTAAATATGTAGGTACAGGTGTGTGTGTGCGGGTATAGACATAGATACAGATGTAGATATTTAGATACAGGTGTGTGTGTATTCTAGTATAGAATATTTAGTTATAGATATGTCTGCGACTATGTGTGCTGAGACATGTGTGTCTGTGCTCGTTGATGTGCATATAAACACACACATATGCATCAGTGCATTCTCACAGTGCTTCAAACTGTGTCTGGAGTAAAAGGTAAGATTGTGAACTGCCTGGTGGTCAGTAAGTATTCATTACTAAAGTACTAATTACCTATTGTTATTATTATTTGCAGAAAAAAGTCCCTGCCTTTAGCACTCCCTCTGGTGCTGAGTTTGTGGTTCTCCAGAACCCATCCTTTGCTGCTTAAGGATCATTTGCATTCTGAACTGGGGCCTGAGGACAGCCTGACCTCAGGGTGGGGACAGAGCAGAGCTGTCAGTGAACTGCCTGGTAAATTTAGCAAACCATCAGATGGCCCGGCTCTGTGGGGCGTGTCTGTCTGTATGTGCTTGTGTGTTGGAGATAGTAACGGTATGTCAGCTTATTTAAACTTGAACTCAGCTTTTCCGGCCTTCAAAAACTAATATCTGATTTTAGTGTTTGGTGGACACTCCAGACACAGGGCCTTTAAAGTAAAAGACTCCTATGATTTATTCTCTTTTCTTAGTTTTCCTGGACAGCTGGAGTAGAGAAAAAATATTTTCAGGCAGACCTAAAGAGTAGGTTAAACCATTCTGGTCCCCGACCCCACCCCACATGACCTGGTGGAAGGTGAGGAATGGCCTTGGGTGTAGGAGGAGGGACGAAGTGACCTTTGCAAGTTCACTCCAGCCTCAGATTTTGAACAGACGGTCAATACTCAGAGGACACTTTGTTATGTGTTGCTGTCATGTGAGTGGCCAGACAGGATGGGTCCCTAATTAGGAGTGAGAGAAGACTCGGGTGTCTGTCTTGCTTTGACTTAAACCCTTAGTAAGGCTACATCTTTAGGTCACTACACATTTACTTCCCAGAAATTCCTGACACCACCAAGAAGGATGGTAAATGGAGGGTGAGAGTTTTCTAATCCCCAGCACCACACAGGAGTACTCTAATGGAAGTAAACCTCAACTGACTTCAATACTCAGTGGAAGGACTCGTGTGATGGAAACGGTGGTGGGCTTCCAGTCAGCTTTCTCTCTGTGAGTTAGAGACTGTGTCTTCTCCAGCCGGCCAGGGAAAATGCAAAAGGCAGGCCTCCCTCTCCACTGTCCACCCAGCTGCAATCAGCCAGGGGACTCAGCAGGGAAATTCACCATACTCTGAATATAGAAGTCGCCTGGGTGTATCTTGTTGCCAGTTAGAGACATCATTCACAGAGGTCACTCTAGGGCAGCTGACAGCAGAGGAGAGTACATAATACAAAACTCCCAATGCATTCGAAGTGGTGTGCTGCAATCCCTTCCCCCGCTCCCCTTCTGGAATACGTACACATGAACACTTGCCCGGCACGATTTCCAAGGCGCTTGGTCTGGGACTTGAACAGCACAATCAGCTATGTGTGATCTAGTGCCTTAACTGCCATGCCACCTGCCAATCCAGGTGTGTTCTTTGTTCTTGTTATAAAAAATGAGGTTGAGTTCCCTTTATACACAGTAACCCAAAGAACTGAAAAATTCAGCTATTTCCCCTAGTTCACAAAGCAGTAACAAGGCTGGCTCTCCATTCTCCATTTCCCAGTCTCTATCCCAGTGAAAATCTGTGGATTGAGTTGCCTTTCAGAATGACTGTTCTGGGACCAGCAGTTGGAGTAATGGCTATGTTGCTGAACTCCCATGTAGCTGACTGTGATTCGAGTCCCAAACCCAGTGGTTTAACTCACACCGGATGCATGTGCATGCATGCCCAAGATCCTGTGGCCATCCCCCCTGGGGGGTGATTTCTCACTGTCTCTCTGTCTCTCTCTGTCTGTCTAGTGAGCACGCACACCCTATAGCAAAAATAAACCTCTCAAAAAAAAATGACTGTTCTTACAGTGTACATTTAAGCCTTATGCACCACTTAGAACTTTCTCTCTCCTCCTAAGCATTCAAGATGCTCTAACATCCAGACTCTCCCCCCCAAGAAAGGAAGGTACAGTGGTTGGAAGTTTGGACACCAATCCTTGATTCCATCAGTTCAAACCCTCGGTCCCCAAACTCTTCCTAAGAAGAATCCTGCTCCAAGGTGTACAGGGATCTGGAGGGATCAGATGCATCTGTATACACTGAAACATGCACTCAACCCTGTTTTTGACGCTCATCTTAATATTTGGCGATATTTAAATACAACCGTGGAGGGCTCAAGAGTCAGTTAGTCAAACTCAGCAGATAAAGGGAAGGGTCAAATATCTCTCAATATCAGTAAAACCAAACCTGAAACGTGAAATGTTGGCCTATGTGATGATAGGGAGAGCCCATTGAGTATTTTATTGTCCAAAGATGGAATTAATAGCAATGCCATATCTATGTCAAACCCAGGTAATAAAACTTTATGGGCTCCTCCCCATGAAATATTTTGTTTATGCCACATGGGTCTAATTTAATCTTTTATTTTTTCTTTTTCTTTGCTTTCCCACCCCCACCCTTTTCCCTGCCCTCTTTGTCTCTTGAGGCCTATTCCCTTTGGAAATGCATTAGTTACCTAGGAAACCTTAATGCCATTTTTTTATGAGTGGAGTTTGGTGCAGCATAAAGTTAATTTATAGGGTGGTTAGGAATTCATGTCATGACTGGTGAAATAGGAGAATTTATTATGATTTCTATATCCACCTGTGTGGTAGGAATACATACCTTCCCTCTATCATTACCGGCAATTTCTTGAAACATAATTATGAATATGTATGCTATTTCACAAAACGAGTTGATTCACTGGTGTTCAGTGTAATTCATTGCATTGTTCAGTGTAAGCCCTGGAACATAATTAGCAGTAACAACAAACCGATAATGTATCAGGCAATCTGTTAAGGGTTGAAGGATATGGTGGAATTTCCTTTTTAATAATGAGGTGGTTCTGCCTGAGAAGCAGAGAATGAGTAAGATGAGGTTTTGAAATCCTTCAACAATGTCTTTCATGTTCTTAGAAATCCACATTAGGAAGCTACATACAGGCTAACTATGTCCACTACTTCATTCTGCTCGTTTCGTGCTGTCTCTGTCCAAGGGGGGAGAATGTGCACCCATGGAATTACGTTAATGGCATATGTATGGATGGCGCTCGGGTTGCAGACAGGCTGTCCCAATGTCAAGCTTCTTGATAAGAGACTGAGATCAGCCCCGTGGGGAGAGGAGGCAGCGTTTTCAGTGTAAGGACCATCAGACTGGGAGTCGGTGCTTACCTTGCTCCAGACACTGTGCCATGCGATTTAAATTAGCTAGTCCATTTGGACTACATAATGCTCCTATGGGATTGGCGTTGTTTCCACCAATTACGGCATTACCGCTAGGTTCCAAGAAGTTGAGGAACATACCCCAAAGCACAGCTGCTAGGTAGAAAAGGCAGCATGGCATTCTGGTTTGTCTGACTCCCAAGCCCACCCGTGCGGTGTGTTCTAGTTCCTGATAGGTTACTCTCGTTTTTTCCTTGGGAAAAGAAAAATCATTGGGGGACCAGCAGATGGCGTGATGACTATGTCACTGGACTCCCATGTAGTCAACTGTGGTTCGCGTCCTGGACCCGGTGGCTTAAACTCATGCTGGATGCATGTACGTGTGTATCCAAGATCCTGAGAGGAGAACGGAGAAGGTGTTGCAGCGTGGCCATCCCCCTAGGGGGGTGACTTCTCGCTTTCTGTCTCTCTATCTGGTGAACGTGCATGCCCTATAGCAAAAACATCTCCAAAAAAATAAAAGAAAGAAAGAAAAATCACTGGAAGACTGGAGCCTCAGTTTCCTTGACTATTAAATACGGGGTGGAGACATGGGGGCTAATAGAGTTTGATTTCTGGAGCCCCTGCTCTGTTTCAGTTTCAATGATGGTCTTTGAATCAAAGCTGCGCTTCCTAACAGGGTAGACATGGTAAGGAAGGCCTAAGGCCTGTGTTTGCTGAATAAACATAGACAAGCCACTCGGTTTCTGTGGATTACTGCAGCCTGGGGGGGGGGGGGGGGGGAGGAGAATAATGCTTCACTTAGGACTCCAAGGCATTTGGGAGGGGCTGCCTACAGGCCTGGTAGCCTGCATGACTGCTGGTTCCTCTCCGGTTCAGCATGTCTGTAATAATGGGGGTGGTGGTGAAGGAGACATCCAGGAACCTTCTAAGTGCTGAGGAGCCAGGGTAGTAGGATCCCAAGTTCCCAGTCCCTATGCAAACACCTTTTGCATTCACTTTAATTGTTTCCTAATGGCAGACTTTCAGGCTCCATCTCTCCAGCTCAGGCAGTTGTCTGGGTGCTGGGGGGGATGGGTGGGCTAGGGCAAGAGCATGTCCCTGCATCTGCCCTGCCAAACCTCTCCACAGTGCCCTCCAGCAGCTGAAGACAGATCACTGATGTGTGGAGTACCCTTTAGTAATTTCAAAGGAGAGGAAAAGAAAAGCAGTGAAGGAAGAGGGCATTCAGGGCTGGGTAGGTGATAATGGGGGAAATAGCCTAGCTGGTCCTTGTCCTTGCCAACTACAGTCTGAAAGGAGAGGGTCCTTCGAGGCCATTGGGTCCAGTTGTCACATTTCCGGGGTCAACATGTCACAATGAATTAACCAGAGGCAGCTAAGCACAAGACCCCTGTCCCTGCCACAGGCAGAGCACCCCTCCCCCGCTTGCTATCCATTGGACCGGAGCAGAGTAAATAAATGCCATTTTTTTGTAAGATAAAGGCATGATCCATCCCAAGTTTTCCATGTTGTTTCTGTTCAGTATTTCAACCACAGAGTGGTGCTATTGCAAAAGATAAGGTGGGCAGAAGGCAAGCTCTGGAGATTTGCTTTAAGAGAGTTTTAAAGGGACTTTCAAAAACTAGATCTGGTTCCTGCCCCCACAAACCACCTTCGGGGCCTTACACTCACAGGAGCAGGGAGAAAAGGAGAGTTCAGCAACCTGAAAACACAGTCAACAGATAGATAGCGGAGGCCAACCCCGAGTCCATCTAGAAAGCAGCAATGACCTCCTTAATGAGAAAAGACCCAGCTGGAAGGGCTTCCAGATCCCGGACTCAGCAGCTTACCCCCACCCCCACCCACCCGATTCAGCTCTTTGCTTCAACTCTCTACACCACTATGGCTTTTTCGTAAAAGAGAAAACCCTCTATTTATTCACACAGGTTTCTTAGAAGTTGCAATGTTCTGCAGTTCCACAATGATTGGACATGATATAGACTAATCTTTGATTCTGTCTTTGAGACAATGACATCTAATTCTTTTTCTGCCTCTCCTTTTCTTGTCACACCTAGTCTCTACCAGGGGGTCCAGTCTCTAGTCTTTCTTAAAGGAGAAGAGATCACCTTTAGCTCTGAAGAAGAAAAAATAGTCAAGGAAGACGAAGATTGCTCACGGTAGACTGAACAGAGGTCTTCCACGCACACACACACAAAGAGCAAACGCTCTCCATTGGGGAACGCCATCCCGCTCGGAAAAGTGCCTTTCACCCTCTTCTCCAGTCCAGGTCGCTCTTCCTCTCTCCTCTCCTCGGTCCCTCCCCCTCTCCGCCCAAAGACATCACACATATTTGGCAAGATTAAGGTGTCACCTCTCATATTACAAGGCTTGTTGATTGCACGCAAAGTCAGACCCACCAGCTCAAGACAAAACCCCTCCTTGGGAAACAATGCAAACTCTTCCAGAGGTGGCCAGTGTCCTGGCCGAGTGAGGCGGCCAGTGAAAAGCATCTACAGAGCACATGCCACGGGTCCTGAGACTCACTGTTGCCTTTCTTCTTCTCTTCTTCTGAGTTCTCACATTTAAGCTTGTCCCCGCTTCTCCTTCTCCCGCCAGACTGCCAGTGACCGTGGAGCTGCAGGCGAACCAGCCCGCACCTGTATTTAACCCGTTCCTCGCTGCAGCAGGAGCCAGCCAACTCTCTCCCTACAACCTTCAGGTTCCCAGACGGCCTGACGCTTCAGAAAGGAGCCCCTAGACCTCGGGGGCATCGGAGCCAAAGGCGACTTGGACCTCTCCAGTGACCTGCGAGAGGCGTGGGGGAGGGGGCAAGTGCGGGAAGTGGGGGAGGGCAGGGAGGCGGACCAGAGCAGAGGGAGAACCAAAGCCCCTGGGCGCAAGCCAGTCGGAACCTTCACGGTGCTGTGTGCTGTGTGGTAGGGTAGGGGGAAAGACTCGGCAGCCTCATCTGGCCGAGGAAGACATCTGTACTTTGGCAGAAGGGGAGCCGCCGAAGCCCTACCCTTCCAAGGGACCGCGGGAGGTGGCAAGCCCCATCAGCCAGGATAATGACGAGGCAGGTACAATCTGTCTAGTACACAGCCCCCCTCCCCCACCCCCGACTCCCTGGCCTTTCCGGCTCCCCTCCACCGACCCCGCAGCTCTCTCTGTCTGATTCGGCCTGACCTGGTGGGTGCTTCTTGGTATTTGACCAGTTTATCAAACAAATCCAAGGAACTGGCGTTGTTTTGAACTAGGACTCTGGTTGAAACTGAGTGCGTTGCACCTTAACCACCTCAAATGCAGGGCAGGAGGGGACGGGATCTTTACTCACTCCCCTCCCCCACTCGCGCGGGAGTCAGTAGGTCCTGGAGAGCCACTACGTGAGCAGCGGCTGAGTCTTCGGGAAGTAAAGGGTGGGGGTCTCAGAGATGAGGTCCACCTTGCAGGGATGGAGGCGCGGTGGGGAAGTAGGTGGCAGGAGCAGGAAACTCCGCTCTTGGACTGTCCATTTCTCAGTGACCCCTAAGTGATCCCCTCCCCCCACACGCACTTCTTTTGATGACACATGAGCGAAAGCGAGATGACTTAACTCGGTAAATTTAGAGAGAATGAACCCGGAGCAAGTGGGGTCTAACGGGTGGCTAAAATTATCTCCAACTACGAGGTTCTGCACCTTTGCTCCGCTGATCCCCTCCCCAGCTCCCCTGTCCTCTCCTGGACTGCATCTGCAGGTTGGGAAGTGAGCCTCACTCCTTTCCCCGCTGCGCCCGGGGGTTTGTTGCTGGCTTTCCCGCTACTCGCCTGGCCCCCAGTGCAGACCGGCGGGTGCTGGGCGGGTGCTCAGCTGCAGGGCCGATCCTAGCAGGGAAGGAAAGGGCTTTGGGAAAAGGTGGAGGCTGGGTGAAATGGGAGACTCCGACCCAGCCGCTCGTCCCTTCCACGCTCACGCGCGCGCACACACACGCACAGCCTCCCCTCCCTGGGCCCCTGTGACCACCCCCTCCCATACCTCTGGGATCTGACCTCCCTTGACCACCTGCCTGCACGGCGCCCTGGGTGCTGGTCCCGGGGAGTGGTGAGTTCGCTGGGGAGCGTGGTCCTGGGGCGTGTTCGTGTTGGGGGGTGGGGGAGGAGTAACGGGTGGGCTTGGTAGGGGTGGGGAGAGATTTGGAGCTACAAGGGTCTAAGGTTTGGAGGAGGAGTTTACACTTCAGACTTAATCCGCCTGAGGAAAGGGGCCAGAAAGGCCTTCCTGCCCTGTAAAGAAAGGCTTAAAAGAAAAACGATCAAAAGGGGCAAGCGAAAGAACAAATATGACTGGCTGAAGACCGTACATGTAAAACAGTGATAATCGAATGTTTCGTTTTTCCTGGTCTCTAAAAGAGAAATCGAGGGTGGGGCAGAAGAGCACTACTAATTAGGAAGTTTGGTTGTGATGTTTGTCTGTTTTGTTTGTTTGCTTGTTACGCGAGGCCTGGAGGAATGACTGGTCGCCCGGCTCGCCCCTGCGCCCAGTCCGGGGGGCGCTGGGCGCCGGCTCGCGCGGCGCTCAGGCCAGGCGCGGGGGCGGGCGGCGCGGCGCCGAAGGGGTTAAGGCGCTGAGCGCGGAGCCATCTGGCCGGGTTGGCTGGTTATAACCGCGCAGATTATGTTCACGGGACTCAGAGTTGAAGGCTCCTCTCCCTACCGAGCAGCTCCGCGCACCGCCCCGCGACCCAGCCCGGAGCAGCTACTTTGCTCCCTTTCCTTTCTTTCTTCTCTCGTGTTTCTCCTGCTGGGTAGTGGCTGCCGCGGGGTGGGGGAGACTTTGAATGACCAAGCTCGCGTCCACTTTTCTCTTCATGTCGACGTCCCTGGAAACAGTCACACGGATGCCATGGTTACTTCTGCCACGGTAAGGGGAGGCGGCGGGCATGCTGGGTGGGCAGGTCCGGGGTTGGGGGCCACGTGAGGGGGGATTTTCCAGTGGGTCAGTGCGGGAGGGGGCGCAACTCTGCACCCCACCCCACCCCCATAGAGCCGCACTCACTCACTTTCCCGGGCTTGCGCCTTCCCCAAAGTTTGCACTGGGTCTGTTCTGGCCCAGGCTCAACCACAGCCATCCCCCTACACACACACACACACACACACACACACACACGGACACCCCCTCCCCACCGCCTCCTCTCGTCCCTAGGCTGCCCAAGAAGCCGCTCTCAATCTGGGAAAGTGATCAGGTTTAAGGGACCAGGATTGGAACGGGGAGGGGGCGGAGGCGAGGGGAAATGGGGACGACGGAAGGGCAGGAAAGGGAATTCAGGAGAACTCCCCCACCCCCCAACCCACCCCTCCACCCCACCCCACCAGCCTTCTCCTCCTAGAAGCCGCCCCGCACATCCCATAACAAAAGGGATGGCAGATAGACCCCGGGCGGAGAAGAGGCCAGGGTGCCGCTGCTGCTCCGGCGCGCGCCCAGCACCCTGCTCCCCTGGTGCCTGGTTCTTCCCAACCACCCGTGCCCCTGGCCGCCGGTGGGCCAGGGGAGGGCACGTGGAGCGCGGGACCTGGACGACTGCTTACCGGTTTGGGGAGTTGGAACTCCTCGCCCCGCGCAGCGTACCTGCCTTGGAGTCCCCCAAAAGCTCTCGGACATGACCCCGCGCGGGAGCAGTTCTGGCCAGCGCCCACCCAGGGGCTACCGCAGCCTGGGTCTTTGCACTGATGTTGGGGCTTTGCTTGTGGCCCGTACATTTGCTATCCCTCCAGGGAGCTTCGGGCACCAGGGTCGGGCCACCCCTGGGGATTTCTTCGGGGGGTTTTCGAGCTGGTTTCTTCGAACGCGCGGTGGTGTGGGAAGGCCGGGACTGTCGGGACTCTCGGGACTCTCGGCGGAGCTACGTTGGGATAAAAGGACCCACAACTGCTGTTGCCCCAGAGCTCGACTCAGTCGTGGGTGCTCCTAATGAAATTTGGGACGCTTGGGAGTTGAAGGTTCTGGAAAAGAGGGGCGGGGTCGCCCAGGGGCTGGTGTGGGGGAGGGGACTCTGCTTGGGGCGCCAGTGGGTGCGCGTGGAGGAGGCGCTGCTGCTTTGCGGGAGTTTGGCGGGTGCGTTCCTCATCTGCTCTTCAGATGCGAGGCGCTGAGCCCGCTGCGCCGAACCGAGTGGAGGCTTTCGGCTAGCAAGAATCCCTCCGGTTGGAATCGTGGCTCGGGCGGGATTCCAGGTGGGGGAAGCCGACCGCCTAGCCTCGGCCTCTAGCCGCGGGAGACAGGTTCAGTGTGATTGAAGGCAGCTCCTGGGACGCAGCCAAGGGCCAGACTCACGACCTGAGCGCTGGGGGGGCCCGTGAGCCCCTGGACCTGCGGACCTGTTAACGTGCAGGGCGGGGGCGGGGAACTGGGGGCCGGGGCGGGGCGGGAGGAGAGCGCGGAAAGGGTGGGTGTTACTCCCGGAGTCTATCTGTAGCTCCAGTCCACGATTGAGCTGCTGGCGACCTGCTTTTGATCGGCATCTAAGCGTTCTGTCCTAAATGTCAGGATGGGAAAACCTTGCAGCCGGGAGCTTTTCATTCGGTTCTGTTTCCACAACACTCAAATTCGCTAGCACTCCACTGACACCCTCCGCCCCCCAATGTCTTCCTGACACGCTGCACAAAGAAAGTTGAGAGGTAGACTTCAGGAGGTAAAATCCGACCGCCTCTGCCTGGGACGCAAACACAGACCCGAGTACGACTGGGATAGTGAGGGGGCAAAGAAGGCAGGCCCTGGGGGCAGTGTTGCAGAAGCAGAGTCTAAGGGCGTTTGCCCTGGAGACTGTGGAAGGCTGTGTGTGCACGAGGTTCTACGTGAATGGGGTCTGCTGTCCTGCAAAGGGAGATCGTGGTCCTTGGGCAGTCAGGGAAGGATGGGCAGGTTTTCCAAAGCCTCTGTGCTGATGAAGGTGGGGGCAAAAGACCAGGCGCTACCCCCTGCTGTGTGTTTCTGGGGAGCTTGTTGGTGGGCATCTGTGTGCTTAGTGGGAGATGAGCGCTTGCGGGAACATAGGTGTAACTAATGAGAAATCTGTGCCTGGGAAGGGTGTCGGAGCAGGAGAGGTGCAGCGTGTGGGAGACAGATGGCTCGTGCATGCCTGCACAGACACGCGGGGTGGGTGTGGTGAAGGAGGACAGCAGGGCTGTGTGTGAGCTAAAGGTGGACCTGTGTACCAGGTTAGGTGCCTGAGGATTACCAAAGGGGTGTGCGTTGGACGGGGATCGTCTGCGGAGGGCTGAGTGTGAACTTTATGAGTGTGCTCTGGGAAATTTGGCTGGGCTAGCTAGCACTGGGGCACGTGGAGGATGGAAAAGTGTGTGCTCAGATGTTCTACGGAGGAAAAGATGCTGGGCTGGTGTCAAACTGCTCCCCCTCCCTGCTTTCCTAGAGAGGAGAGAATTGCAGAAGACTTCAATGAGGGATGTACATTTAAGGGGAAAAGTTCTGTGTGCTGGCGCTGAGCAGGGAACAGTGCATAGCGTGGATGAGTGCAGGAATATATTTTGCATGCCTCGTGGTAGGAATGCATATTGCCTAATGTTCTATGATAGGTTTTTTTTTTACTTAATAGGAGAATTCACTGTCACCAATGGCTATTGATTATCAATTAAAATGAATGGGATGCCTGCTCTAATCTCAGCCCATTGCTGGGCACTGAGGCATGGCACAATGCCCTGGAAAAATTCCTTCTCCAGGCTCAGCTGGTTGCCAGGAATGGAGAGAGCTGGATGCTTGCTGAGCTTTCTTCAGGGTCTATAATTCACTTTCTAGCAATGTTGATGTGTCTTGGGGGCTTGAAATGTCTGTTGTTTTGTGAAAAGAGGGTGTAAAGATAGGGATGATGCATACTTTTGTGTGTCGGGGAGGAAGCTGGAGGCTGTTACTACCTTGTAGGGGGCATGGGCTGGGAGTTGGAGGGTGCTGCTCTCCAGGTCAGAAAGCAGGTCCCACTACCTTTGAGTTCCTGACATGTACCATCCTTCCTTCCTAATAGGAATGACACTTGATGTGCGGAACTGGGGGAGTGTGGAGTGGTGATCAGGGGGGACATGCCAGCTGGCACTGTTGGTTCACCTTTGGTATTTTCTGGGTAGAGTCTGAAGCCAACCTGAGTGTGTTTGTGTGTGTGCACACACATGTGCACACATGTGCATGCCTCAAGGGCTAGAATAAAGTAACCAAGAGAAAATCAGCCAGGAGGTGTGGAGGGAGTACATATTCTGGCTCTAGAAAAAGGATGCGTATTTTTGCAAGTATTCTATGCATCTGGGGAGGACAAATTTATCTAGAATGCTTTGGATATGTAGCTTAAGTGGAAGAAAGTGTAGATACACAGACTATAGGCTGTGGAGTGAGGGGAAGGGAAGTTGGTTGGCTTCACACCCTGAGATAAACTTACAGAGGTAAGGCGACTGGCTCAGTGCAGGGCGAAGGATGTGCTTCATGCTTTGCCTGTCTGCCTGCCACTTGGACAGGGAACCCCATCCAGTTAAGTTCTGCTCATGTGAGGGGCCTGTGTTTGGGGACACTTCATTTGACTTTACTTGGCATTTTTGAATTTGTGAAATTACAGCTGTGCCATCTTGAGATTCTGCCCCACTCTCTAGGAGAAATTTATCTATGAACAGGATGGTTGATGCAGGGCTTGGCTGGCGGCCACCAGATCTGGGGGCAGGTATTGCTGAGGGCAGTGTGGCAAAGTGGAAGGCTCTCTGTTGGCACGGACTTGATTCTAGTCTAGTTGGACCACTTCGAAGCAGTGTGACTTGGGGACTGTCCCTTTCTCTTCCTGTAAAATAGCAATGTCGGTAACGACTCAGGAGGAAAAGCTGACTTTTCTTTCCCTCAGCACACTGTGATGTGTTTCATTGTGCAAAACTGCACGGAGATGAAATCTAACAGAACGCAGGTGCTGGGATACACGGGAGTCACTGTAAAAGTGGGATCTGTAATCTTCCCATTTATAACGCAAGTTAATACACAGCCTTCTCCCCGTCGCCCCTTTACCACTGTATCACTGTGTGAAAACCAACTTCCTATACTTTTCTGTTTGCTCGTCTATAAACTGAAGTTGCCAAACCTAGACAGCAGTTGGTGGAAATCTGTAAGATCTTTGAGCTATTCAGAAGAAAGCTAGTGTAAAAAACAGTATTATTAACCATCCAAATCAGACATTTTCCTAATTTTTAGCTTCAGCTGGGCAGATCACAGTGCCAAAACAACTGTGACTCTAAGAGCAGAGAAAATAGTAATTATCCTTAGCGTGGTGACCATCTGAATAACCGAGGAGCAAAGTCCAGCCATCCTGTGTTACTATCAAGGGCTTGTTTTTCTCTAGACTGGGGTCCTTGGCAGGCAAGAGCCTTCCTGGAAAGGAGGAGGGCTTGGGTTTCAGAATTTTAGAATCGTGTGTGCCTGATAGAGCAAGGTGGGTACAGCCATTTTTCTCCAGGGACAAAGATGGAGGCCTAGAGAGTTCAGAAAGCCCACTGGAACATCCGAGTCCTCCCCGAAGTGAGACACGCTGTCAACGTCTGGCACAGAGTCAGGCTCCCACCCTTGAGTGCAGTGGCCATAAATAGTCAGGAGCTAAGCTATTTCCATGAGGCACTAAACCAATTCCGTTGCTTTTCTTGGCGAGATCAGGCCAATTAAGTTGATTGGAAGAGGTCACTGCTGATGGGGCTCACATTCCCCAGACGGGACAGGCCGGCAGAGTTTAATTACATAACATTTCCCATCTCTGCAGTTCCACTCCCAGATGGATCAGATGTTAAGGCCTCTCCTCTTCCCCTCCATTCGGGACGCCTAATTGAGCAAGTGGCTTCTGCTGCTGCTTCTCCAGGTCTTTTCCTGAGCAATTTCGGAGCTCCCACCCCCAACTGGAGGGAATGTAAATCCATGTGTTGTCTGGAAGTGAGAGAGGGGATTCAGTCTGACACAGAAGATCTTTAAAACCCACCACCCTGCTTTAGGACTCGCCAGCTGCTGTTTTACTCTTTAATGAGGCAGGCAGTTTCTGGCATTGGGGATGTTGAACTAATGACCGTTGCTAGGGTTTTAGATTTACTTTTATTTAAAATCGAGTTTGTTGGAGAAGGACCAAATTTTCTACTGGAGACAAGCCCAAGAACCATGTGCTGCTACTGATAAGGTCTGTGGATGTGCTTTCAGCATGGACAGACATGTGCAGAGTGAGAGGAGCCCACAGCGTGTGTGTGTGTGTGTGTGTGTGTGTGCACGTGCTGCGGGGCACATGAGCACCGGATCCACCCTGGGTAGGCAGGAGGCATTCAGAGAGCTTATTGGTATCCAGTATATGGGTGTTTGGCTCAAACTAGATTGTCTTCATACTGCTTCTTGCAGGTGTGCAGCTTAGAAGAAACACGGGGGCAGCTTCTTTCATATTATTTGTACATGGGAATGTGTGTAACTCTTAAGTATGAGGCCAGTGTAGATGGTAACTCATCTTTGCCTAGTAATATCAAGGCTGGAAAAATTTTAAATGTTCTTTTTAAAATTTTTATTATTTATTTATATTATTCATACATTAAATTGCTATACATCATTTAGATTGTGAAGAGACTTTACCCAGCATGATATACACCTCAGTCCAGCCTAGTTGAGACTATTATACACATCCTCATCAACAGATAATAAACCTTATCTGTGTGCCACGAGTGTCTTACCTCTCCATTCCCCCCACATTTCCTTTCCTACGCTCTTCCCCTCCCGCACTCTTTCCACTGACAAAGAGAGTATCTCAAAGGACTTGCTTCAGAACCTGCAAGAGCACATGTAGATGGCCCCAAAAACTTCATGATAGTTTTTGTTCTTGTTGAAAGTCTTCCATAACTCAGCCTTTCCTTTCACTTAAAAATGGCAAGGGCCTGGAGATTGCTCACACACCATGTCTTCATCTGTGCTATTGTACTCCTTCAGTGCTAGTTGGGAACCACTGAGGGCTGGCTGTAGCTCTGGCACACACCTCTATCACTGTGAAGTAATGCCATGTGATATTCGTAATAATGCCTGCACACAGTAAGTATTCAGATATTAAGTATCATCACCATCATTGTTCATTATCTTAAAGGTGGATGCTTATCTTAGTCAGAAGCATGGACAATGAAAGGTATTTAGAGTATTATATTTCGAAGGGAAATTAGGTGTGTTCTGTTATGATTGCTCACCGTTTAGCAGTATCTGCAGATTTGTTGAACTCACATTTTTTTAGGAGAGACTTTTCACTATAGGGCATGTGAGCTCGCCAGAGAGACAGAGAAAGAGAGACAGAACTGGAGAAATCACCCCCCCCCCCTTCCCAGGGGATGGCCGTGCCACAATCTCTTTTCCTCCATTCTCTTCTTGGGATTTTGGGCATGCACACACACTTGGGCCCAGCGTGAGTTTTAAGCCACCAGTTCGGGGACTCAAACCATATTCCACTCTGCGGGAGTCCAGCAATGTAAATGCTACGCCATCTGTTGGTCTCAAACTCTCATATTTTATGGATTTGTTAACCTAGGGATTTTTAGAAGAATTAAGGTCTTCGTTCATGAGCAGGACAATCAGAGTAAACACTAATTTACATTTACAAAGATCCTAGGAGGAGGCGATCTTGAGCAGCTACTGGCAGCAGGAGGCCTGTGGACTTGGAGGTGGGGACCAGGATTGAGAGTGAGCTCAGTCACTAACTAGTTGTGATAGTGTGACTCTGAGTGTTCTCTCCAGGTCATGGTTCCCCCACCTGTAAATTAGATGAGCTCAGAGTGCCACTGCAGCCTCATCATCCCAAGGATTCTGTAGTACAGTAAACCATCCTCCTATTTAACCAGAGCTAATATGCCTTAGTAGATGGAGTGTGCCCTGGCACCTCCTTAATGAGCTTCTGTGTTTATCTTTGTGGACTGGCTGAGTCAAAGGCAGAAGGTATGCAAAGAATCTGCCAGAGTGTTTCGTTTTGTCCAAGAATGCTCAAGACGTTCGTCTAGCGTGCACACTGTATGGAAAATTGAAAGGAGGTGGGGTTGGCTTTCTGGTAGGCCTGGTGCCAGTCATCCAGCTACCACTCGAATACTTTTCATTGTCCATGCTTCTGACTACAATGAGCCATTTAAAATAATGAATGATGATGATACCTAATATTTGAATACTTAGTAAGTGCAGGCATTATCATGAATGTTAATGGTGTTACTTCAATTCCCCAAATAAGTCCACTTGTAGGCAAGGATACTGGGGTTGTAAGACGTTAAAGGAAATGCAATAACACAACTGGATGTCCATCATCTGCCAATCAGATTCTGTTCCCTGCATTCTGATGTCATCAGATAGGATCTGATTATCTGATTCAATAGCCTTCTGCAAAGTTTGTCACCCCACAGGGTAACCTGCTCCACCCAAGGTTCTTTTTCATGTGCAAGACAAATGTTTGGGTTTTTAGGCACCTGCTGGAAAGCATGTGTCAGATCTGTCTTAGCTTCTATTGGCCCACCCCCTTCACTTCCGCAGTTCTCTTGACAAGGGAATCTGCCCTTGTAGAATAGGGTATTGATTTAAGCCACAATTGCCTCCTTGTAAACTCTATAAGTTTGGAGCTGGACATCTGGTTTTGATCCACACACCCACGAGAGGTGGTAGGTCCCAGCATTCTTAAGTTCTGGAATTGTACAGAATTGAAGCAAAAGAGAATATGAATGGAAAGCGTGAGGTCTCTTGAGAATTTGGAAAATGGCTTTCCTTGGTAGGCTAGGGAACTCACACCATTTAGCCTGGGGCCAAAGTTAAGGCAGATTTCTTGCTGGGAAGTCAGGGCGCAGGGGTTGTTGCTGAGGTTGGCGTTGCCAGGCTATGTCTGCTGTAGAGCGGAGAAGCTCCAGCATCCTTCAGCCTCGACAGGAACCTCTGCGTGCCATTCTCTGGGCAGTTCCAGAGCAGCAGAGCCAGCAGGGCTCTTGGGGTGGAATTTTCCCTCTAAAGAGTATGACTGAGGCTCTTGCTCTTTCTTTCTTCCACTGATTTGCCTACCAGTACTACCACATACACATCTTTAAGGCAGTTTCTTAGAGATGACTTTGTTCTGTTGCTTAAAGATATTCAGAATGTACAAAAAAATATCGAACATTAACCTAATGCCTGTTAGATTGTGGGTGCTCAAAAATATGTGTTCACTTTGTTCAAAACATCT
The DNA here is from genome assembly GCA_026018925.1 of Tupaia tana. Lineage (NCBI taxonomy): Eukaryota > Metazoa > Chordata > Mammalia > Scandentia > Tupaiidae > Tupaia > Tupaia tana. The sequence goes on from JAKSZU010000006.1 coordinate 112,514,062, forward strand.
TTTCATGTGTAGGGCGATACTTTTCTTCTTTATGCAGAGGATGCAGATGTTTTTGAAACGATAGCCAGTTTCTTGCATTTTACTGCCCCTCTCCCTCTGCTTTGAGATCCAAGCCCCTGGCATTTAAAAAATGATTCCCTCCTCCCCATTTGGCTTCCGATTATCCCTTAGGAAATATGTTTCTCGTTCTCAGTCTGGGAGAGTTCCATCTTGTGTCTAGCAGACCTGCTCCTGGTGGTTCATAGGTTCTTCCTTCCACTGGGTATAAGAGGAAGACGCTACCCTATAAATCACATGACTTCCTGACAGGCGTGTCCCCTGGCTGGGAAGGAGCCCTGCCGTCCCAGCTGGCTACCTTAACAAGCTTGCTGCACTTCTCCTGCGAAAGATCCATTCTAGCTGTGACTTTGAGCAACTCACTTCCCCTCCATGGAGCTCTGTTTTCTCTCCTGGAAAAGGGAGGAGTGAGACTCATTAGAGGGTCTAGGACCTGCCGGTTGTAACAGGTCAGATTCTCCATGATTCGGCCACTCCTTCAGCCTCACTGTGGCCCATGCCTGGGATTTCCAGGTATCCCTACTGGCCTGGAAGACTTATACACAAAGACGTGGAGGGGGTGGAGGAGGAAATTAAGTTATGCGATGCCAGATAAGTTATTGAACATATGGATGAGTGCATGTTTATAAAGTGCAAAGAAGCAAGCTTGCCAGATTTGTGGCGAATGTTGGATTGGAAGTTGGGAGCACAGGGAGAAGTTTCTGTGGGATAAAATTGCTGTGGGTAGCTGAACTCAGTAAGCTAAATCAGAAAGATCCCAGACTATGAGCTAGGAGACCAGACGGCATCTCTGACTCTAACAGAGACAAACTGCAATTTTGGGAAGTCCCTGAACCACACCCATTTTACTTTCCTCTTCTGTTAAACGCGAGAGTTGAGGGCTACTGGCTTAGATGTTCTCTAAAGCCTTTCCTGCCTTATCGTTACATTGTGGGAATTGGGGGCTAGTAGGAAAATCTAGCTGGATGGACTGAGAAGAGGATATGCAGAAGGAAATGCCCCGAGTGCAAAGTGGTCTGAGTGGTAGACAGGTGTGTCTATTCTTTCATTTGAGATGGAGCTGGAGGATATTTTCTATGTGTGTATTGTGTTTCAAATGTTCATCTCTCCATCTTTACCAAGGATCTTAAAATTAACCATCACACCTGACCAGCTCCCTGCCTGCTCCCAGAGAGCCCAGATTCCCATCCTAGTCTCCCCGTATAATACCACTTAGCAGCCCGTATTTATTTGCATTCCCATCTTCTCACTAGAGAATAAACTCTGCAAAGAAAAGGATCACGCAGAAGTGGGCATCACCTCAAAGAGTGACTGCCTCAGGCCTGCTCTGCGTTGATCCACGAGAGCTCACTGCTGAGTTCAGATTGCCCAGCAGGAGTAGGACAGCATCAGGAACTCACTCAGAGCAATGGTGCCCCTTGCGAAGGTCCAAAGCCATGTCCTTGGTGACTCCTTGGTCTGTCTCAGGTCTGAGATTGTGACCCCTGCCTGCTCACCAGGAAGCACTGTCCTTGCTGTCTTTCGAGACCCTTCTCACGTGTTTCAGCCTGCCTGGTTCTTCTGCACTTTTGGGCTCTTAGTCCTAGGGAACTGGGTACCACTGTACCTTAAATAAGGTGCACACACATACCTACACCTTAAAGAAGGTACACATGTAAATAAGGTACCTTAGGTGAGTGGGCACACACATGAGAAAGAGAGAACTTCTGCAGGGCTGTTTCAGGGGCTGAATAAATGCATGGGTGAGTGCTCTGGGCAGCACCTGCCTGCTTCTTTCCATATCCCTCCTAGACTTTTCTTCCAAAAACATATCTGGATGGTGCTTGAATCGAAGATCACTCCCCCCAAATAAATTACATTTGCACCCTAAAGTTGCTCTTTGGACTCTCAGAAAGCAGCTGAAAACACATGAGTGAGGATTGTTCAGTGAACATCGTGGGGGTGCCCTATGCTAGATATTGGAGAAGATGCAGAGAATGGCACAGCTCTCGAGTTGGGGTATAAGAGCTGGAGAGGGAGGAAGACAGGTCACAACCATTGCGCTCCAGGGAGAGAATGCTGAGCAGGCAAGATGCAGTGCAGGCTTCCCACTTTGGGTGCTCGTCAGGGTGAGCCGTGACAGGGAATCCTCTTGGTCAGGAGCAGGCTGCAAGGCCTAGGACTGTCCTCATTTCCATTTGACAGTGGTTTTCTTCTCCCTGAATCCCCAGTGCCAGACGAGGGTCAGGGCTGGGGCGGTGGATGCTTCACCCATTGTGATGTGAGCTCTTGGTTCTTCCTGGGGAGAGTGTGGGGGAAGATGCGTGCTTCACAGATGTGGGGCTTGGGGACATGGGGTGTGCGTGCTCGCATGTGTATTTTTCAGGCATTCCTGCTCCAGGTTGCAGTTCTCACAGGGAAGGAAGGAGTGTTGCTCCTCTGCCCTGCCGGGCTGCAAGGTGCCTTGTCTCTGTGACCACTTCTGACACAGGGACAGACTGCCATCTACTGTCCACTTCTGTCCTTCAAGTATCTCCATCCAGGGAGCTCCTTGGCACTTTTCCCCTCACATCCTGTTTTTTAATGGGGCCAGACACTAGGAGAAATAGAGCTCTAGGCCTTATTTGGTAATTTCGTTAGAATTTAAAGGGAGCCTTTAAAAAACATAACGTATCTATTAGATGTTTTTCTTCCTTACTTAACCACAGTGTTATTTTAAGGGGACCACTCTCCCTTTACTGAGCCCTTTTCATTGCTGTGCTGGGTCCCCTGTGGAACACCGAGCGGTAGAAGGCTGTTGCGGCCTTACCCTTACTAACAGCCGGGCAGTCTAGCTGCTTGTACAGGACAGACGTGCAGAGAGGGGCAGTGGAACATGGCAGAATGTGCGTGGCACACAGCAGATGAGCAGCAGTAACTGCAGCGGCTTTGGGAGTCGGGAGGGAGGAGGACTCCTTTCTGGGCTGGATGATTGGGAGAGACACGCGTGGGCAGCTTGCCTCGGGTCGACGTTAGCAACCCCAGCGTTTGAGAAGACGCTCCTGAGAGACCTGTGTGATGTTGTGGAGCAGGCTCTGAATGGGGAGCCTGTGTTCCTGGAGAGCCTGAACGCTTGGGCTCCGAGCTCCTCATCTCCAAAGGGAGGCTGTTCTTTCCGTGGTCTAATGCCTTCCCATCTCTGACCCCGCGTCACGTACACACTTGCCGGCAGTGGGAGGTGGCTTCATGGGTTCCAGCTTGTCAAGGGACACTCAAATCACTTGGATCCCTGCAGGGAGGGCAGCCTGTGGATGACAACCCAGTGCACGATGGGAAAGAGAATTTCTGCAGGGCTATTTCAGGTGCTGAACAAATGCACGGGGTGAGTGCTCTGGGCAGCTCTTACCTGCTCCTTCTCCATATCTCTCCAAGACTTGCCTTCCAAAAATACACCTGGAAGGCGCGTGAGTCAAAGATCACTCTCCCAAAAGAAATTACATTTGTATCCTGAGGTTGTTCGTAAAGTGTATGATTTCTTCATGTTTTAATTCATTGCACAATGGCTTTTTGTATTTTACATTTTTAAGATTCTGGGACTTTCTGATGGATCTGAATTAAAAGGGGAAGTATTTCATAACTTATTTTCTCTTTCTCTTTCCTGTCTTTTTGTTTTGTTTTGTTTTGTTTTGTTTTAGCATTTAAATTACCACCAAGGAGATCTTTATTTCATGTTCTTTTGGTGTGTGTATCTGTTTGTGAGAGAGAGGGAACACAAGAGAAAAAGATATTTTAGATGGTGGTCTATTAGCAAGTCTAGGAAATCAAGTTAAATCCGGGTCCAGTTACTGGCCTAGAGGCCTCGCTCTTCACTGTACTCATCTGACGTTGCCCTTTACGGTTTGGCTTTTGTGTGAACCAGGAATCTGTCTTTCCAGTCCCTGTCAAGGTTCGCATCTCTCTTGGAGGCTGGTGTGTAAGGTTTCCATCTGTCTGCAGCAAGTCTTTCGTGTGCTTTGGGGGACCCTTTGGTGGGGCCTTGACAAAGATAGAGTCATTAGAGAAGTTTGGATTTAAATTTATTTATTTATTTATTTATTTATTTATTTATTTATTTAGATTTTGCTGTAGGGTACATGTACTTGCTGGAGAGAGACACATAGAGAGACACATAGAGAGACACATACACAGAGAGAGAGGGTAAGCAAGAAAGCTCCCCGCCCCCCACGCCCCCTGCTGTAGGTGGCCATGTCTCAGTCTCAATCCCGCCTCCATTTCTCTCTCCAGATTCTGGGCACACACGCATGTGCCCAGATGTTTCTCAAGCTTCTGCTTCCAAGACTCGAACCATGCAGTTGGCCCTGTGGGATCCAGTGCCTTAACCACCATGCCCCTGGCTGGCCTGCGAAGTTCAGATTTTTGACTAATAGAAAGAAAAAAAATGTTAGGGAAGCACGATGATGTCTGTGACCATTGTCCGAAGAGAGAGAGTGAGCAGGGGCTGGGGTCAAGATGAAGGAACTTCTCCCATGGCAAGTGTGGAGGTAGACACTCTGTTCTCTCAGTCTGCATGGAGCCGAACGACACCAGGAGGTAGCTGGGTCATTTTCTCATGGCCTGTGGTGTGATTCGCAGGCAGTGTGAGAGTATGAGGAGATGGGTGAAGAGAGCTCCAGGTACAGGGAGCTGCATAAGAAAGGGCCCCAAGGTAAGAGAAAACATGCTGAAAGAACTGGCAGAATCCCAAAGAGGAGGGCAGGAGCGGCCTGGATTGTGCAGGTGATGGGGATGGGGTGGGGGGAGGGGTGGGAGCCAGTGGGAGCCTGTGCTTTACCCCAAGGGCCATGGGGAGCTGTGGAAGACGGAGTCCGCACGAGAGAAGGCGCAGTCAGACTTCTGTTTTTAAAAACCCCACTCTTCAGGACCAGCAAATGGCATGGCGGTTACATCACTGGATTCCTATATGGCCTACTGAGGTTTGAGTCCTGGACCTGGTGGCTTGAAACTCATGCTGGGCATGTGTTTGTGCATGTCCAAGATCCCAGGAGGAGAATGGAGAAGGGATTGTGGCATGGCCATCGCCTCTGGGGAGTGACTTCTCACCTTCCCTCTTACTGTCTTTGTCTCTCTCCAGTGAGCACATGCACCCTAAGGCAAAAACTTCTAAAAAAAAGAAAAAAAAAAAAACACACACTCTGCCTACAGTGTGGAAGATGACACTTAATAAATTCCTGCTCCCTGAAAGAAGAAATGATTGAAGGTTGGACTAGAAGAACGTACGACCAGTGTAGAGGGAACACAGCAAGCCTAACTTGGTCTCTGGTTACTTTGACTAGCGACAACTCCAGGGAGAACACGGGGTGGGGTGAGGAGCGGGGACGGTAGATTAGAGGGGCTGTGGAGTGTGGAAACGGGATTCACTGGGAAATCGTAATGCTGAGAGTTTAGGGTGGTTAGCAGTGAGGGCAAGCTCCTGGCCTTTTTACTTCTTCTGTGCATTTCTATTCTAAGTGGATTTCATTCAGGATCAAAAAGACACAATGACTTGGCCAGCTAGGTGGTGTGGAGGTTAATGTGGCTAGATCCCACATGGCTGACTCCGTCAGGTCCCAGACCCAGTGGCTTGAGAACTGCTGGAGGCCTATGCATACATGCCCCTAGCAGCAAAACTTGAAAGAAAGAAGAAAGAAAGAAAGAAAGAAAGAAAGAAAGAAAGAAAGAAAGAAAGAAAGAAAGGAAGGAAGGAAGGAAGGAAGGAAGGAAGGAAGGAAGGAAGGAAGGAAGGAAGGAAGGAAGGAAAGAAAGAGGGAGGGAAAGAAAAGAAAGAAAGAAAGAAAGAAAGAAAGAAAGAAAGAAAGAAAGAAAGAAAGAAAGAAAGAAAAAGAAAGAGAGAAAGACAGAGAGAAAGAAAAAGAAAGAAAAGAAAGGAAAATATAAATAAATAAAAGAAGATGATGGCTTGATGGCTTTGGTGTTACAGCCCAGAAAATTTGAAACTCAAGGCAACCACGTGCTCCAGACAGGCGGTTTGCATTGCAGACCTCTCCATAGGCATGCAGTGGGATATGGATAGATGCTGAAGTCTCTTGGGCATCTGTGGCGGTCCCAGATTCCTGGACATCAAATGCACCCCTAGATGATTCCTGTGAATTAAAGTGTATGTGTGTTTAAAGTTTCAAAGTCTCCTGAGAATTACCAAATTCCACAGAGGTTTGGGGATTTGCCAGTAAGGGATCAGCATAACAAATTTCTTGCCAGATCACTTTGCTCAGCACAGATAAGGCCAGTGTGTGTGACAATGGCCTAGACAGACACCCAGTATGTCGTCCAGCCACGGGAGAGGTGGGAACATAAGAGCTCTTCTTGCTAAAACCAAAGGGAGCCAAAGGGACCTCCAGTGGTGCCGCAAGGTCTTTGCACAAGACTTCCATACCCTAACTACTCCAACCTCACCTTTTGCTTGAGTTCTTGTAAATTTGCCTAACAGTGCTTGCTCAGGATGTTATTTGGGGCTATTAAATTTGAATGTTCAGGTCAGGACAGAGACATCTGTCGTTTTTAAAAGCTCGTCCGATGGATCCAGCATGCAGCCAAGGTTCAGAACCTCTAGCTCATGGTGCTGGCCGTCTGCCCCCACCCTGCCCCTCAGCAACTTTGCTCCAGCATCCGTCCCATTATCACCCTTGTGAGAGCTCAGTTAAGGATGTTTAGGGACTTTAGCTTGAACATTCCTACTTCCTACTTATCCTGAAATTGCCTCAGAAATTGGAGACCAGGAGCATGGGTTCTCAGCGGATTCTGAAGTACACACCATCCTTCTACTGGAAATAGGGTGAATAGCTGAGTATAGGGGACAGAAAGAAGAGCCGACAAGCATTCATAGGGCATTAACGGTGTGCAGGTCTTTGATGTGTGGCATTTCTTCGTTCCCCCAGCAGCTTTTAGAGTTCGGACGTACCAGGCCAGAGTGCACAGTTCACGGAAGGTATTTATGTTGCAAAAATGATCTGTGATCTCCTTGCCGTTTCCTTGTTAAGAAGCCAGGATTTGCAGGCTGACTGGGAAGTAGAGGGTCAGAGAAAGAAGCTAAAATACAAGACCTGAAAAAGTTAAGTTTCCAACCACATATTCCCCAATTGTAAAGTGGACCATATGGAATCCTTGCAGTCCCTGGGTTTCTCATTTACAACCCTTGCAAAAGATATTAGTGTGTGTGCTGTCAGGCACGCTGGAGCCGGATGTCTAGCACCCAGTGCTAAGTGCATGCTTTGCAAAGAGTTTTGGACTCGGTTCTCTGGGCCGCCGAGTGACATAAGTGTAACTTAGGGACTGTAAAGTGGTGGAATGAGCCACACTGACCAAATGCGAGGACTAGATGTGAACCAGGAGAACAGGCTGAATGGTGGTCCGGCCCCAATCTGCAAACAGAGAGCGGAGAGAAGAGGATGACCTTATTTTCTACAAGGGACTGTGAGATGAACTGCACATCACAGAGATGAATCCTGCAAATGGCAGCAGGAGCAGACAGACAGGCTGTCTCTCTGAGTAGACCATGTGGATGGGACTAAGTCATTCCTGGCTGTGTACACCTCCCAACCCCTTGAGCGAACACAGCAGTTATCCTTAACAATGGCTTTCTTCTTTTTTTCTTATCAAGAGATGATAATTTTTCCAGGAAAAGAGAGAGTGGTGAGAAGCAGCATTCAGTTTTGGACTCAAGTGAATTTATTTTATTTTATTTCCCAACATCTAATCTAAAATATGTTCATCAGGGATTGTGAGCTGAGTAGAAAGTTGACTGTGGTGTTGAGGAGGATCAGACAACCAGACTGTAAATGAAGTGAAGAACACCCCTCCAGTGATTCGCATATATGACTATGCCCAGGAATGTAAGACGGTGTCCTCCAGGCTATTTCTGCTTAGAGCTAACGGTGCAAGAATCTAAACATCATTGCAGTGCAATACAGAGAATTCGCATTTAGGCCAAAGGACTCAAGTTCTGTTTCTGTTCTGTAAATCACTGCTAGTTCCAACCTCTTAGAGCCTTAGTGTCCTCTTTGCAAAGTGAGGTAATAAACCCTACCTACTTAACACAGTCAGTGTGGGGTTCCAGATGGGCTACTGTGTAGGGAAGCACTTTGCAAGCTGTACATTACAAATACATTTTATAGTTTAGACTGTTACATTCTTTTTTTTTAAAAAAAAGAATTATTTTATTTAACTTTATCTATTTATTTAAATTTGAACAGAGAGGGACAGAGTGAGAGAGAGATAGAAAGTGAGAAAACAAGCCGCCAGGTGCAGAACGCAAACTGTGGTCAGCCGTGTGTGGGAGTCCAGCACCCTTAACCACCATGTCACCTGCCAGCCCCATGAACTGATACATTCTTAGGATAACTGCACTTTGGTATGTTGGGGAGATGGCTGCCCTCAAAGTCAGGCTGGGTTAGTGTTTCCTGACAAGACACGGCAGTTCCTAGATGCTCCTGAAACACTGAACATTCCAGGGAACCTTTGGGGGCCACCATAAGAATTGGGAAGAGACGTTTCAGCTGTGGCCTGAGAGAACGGCAGTGCGTTACCCCACTCATTTCTAATGATGTCATCTGAAATATAGAACTCCTAATGTTGTTTATGAAGGGAAGCTCTTGGGCCAGAATGTTAGCAGTGGGCATGCACCCAGGAAATCTGAGTTTATTTCAGTATATGGGCTGCCATGCCCCGGTTCTGTGAAGCCAGTCTCCTACCTTGTCTGCAGCCTGTCTAGACTCCTCGCACATGATTACATGTCTATCTGCAAAACAGGACCTCCCTTCCAGCAGGACAGTGGATCTGGGGCAGATCTACTACATAGATGACCTGCCCTACTACAGTGACCCTTGACCTATCTGGTTCCTGTCATTTTGGAAAACCTCCTGAAATATCCATCTTCTCATTTGTGGATGTCTTACCTGATGTCTTTGAGATTATTAAAGATAATAATCACACACCAGGTAATGGCATTTCGGTCACTGAGGGACTGCACATGTGACAGTGGTCCCTAAGGACCACGTAGACTGTACTCTGTAGCCGGCCATGCCATCTAGGTCTGTGCAGGTGAACTCCGTGATGTCTGCACAGTGACGGATAGCCTAACACACATCTCTCAGAACAGAGGGCTTTACTCCTCAGCACCTGTGATTGTTCAGGTTCCTTCCTGATGGTCTTTCTAATTACTTCTTTGAGTCTGAGTTCTCTAACAGTCGAGTTTTCATAATACTGGCTTTCCTGAGATGGGTGGTTCCTTGTTTTTATTGTTGCTTTTCTTCTACGGCAGAGTCTCCTGTATACTTTGGATGTGGCTTCTGGGCTTGGCTTCAGTCTTTCAATTGTCTGTGTTTTCCTGAATGTTGACCTGCATGGTCTCTGGCCACTCAAAGGTACCCTTCTTATTTTAAAACCTAGGTAGTTACGATCTTCTTATATATATATGTAGATTATATATATATACACACACACACACACACATATAATGTATATGTATTATACATAACGTATATGTACATATAATATATATGGATTTTATTAAGGAGAAGGAGAACTGAAGTGAGTACTCAGCCTGCTGCCTTGAAGTGGGACTCTCTCCAGATTTCTCAAGAGCACTTTGTTGAGTGAAAAGTCAAAGCAGTGGAGACAGTGGCGAGAAGAGCTGGAGTCCTTTGCACAGGGCCTTCTTAATAGTAGGGTTGGTTTTGGATAGACAAACCTGTTTTATTAGCTGTATATTGTCATAATTAAAACAGAGGCCCCATAGAGCGTTACTTGGATCTAAGTCCTGTCTCCATTTCTCCTCAACTGTGGGACCCAGACAACACTCTGATGCAGTCAGTTTTCTTCAGAGAAAAAGGCAAGTAATGGTTCTGTCCCTATTACATTGTTGAGAGGACTAAATAAGATACAGTATGCAACTCTGAGTCTGGAACATGTTCAAGGTCCAATAGATGTTAGCCATTACTATCATCATATTACTTTGAATATAATAAATTAACCCAAAGGGAAAAGAGAAGTACAGTGTCAGCTCAAGGAATCCAAGGGCGGGGACTACAAACAGGCTTCATGAGACTGAATAAGGAGACGGGAGACCTTCTCCATCCGCAGTTCTGCTCTCTGCTCATCTTTCTATCTGTATTTCTAGGCCTACCGCCTGACTACCCCAGGGTCCTATCCCCAATCCTTTAGGAAGAGGTTCTGATTGGCCCAGCTTGTGTTAGAGGTTCACACTAGTTTATTTAAGTTTGGCCCAGGAAGCGAGGTCATTATGGTATATAAATAACTTCAACTTCAGAGACCTTAAACAAAGTTGCAGTTGTTCTCAGAATTAAGGCCCATGAACTGAAAATGTACCCCTAAATTATCCATTGAAATGATCAATAAATAATTTCATAACAGAAATCAGTGGGATGCCTGTAAGGCTTCTCAGGTACATTTAGATAAGATCAGTCTAAAGAAGACCAGTTTCTCCCTGGGCTGCCCCTGGACTGAGCAGGGTCTTAGAGTAGAGCCCCTGCTTCTCAGGACCTCCTGCTCAAGGGGAAGAGAGGCCATCCACAAGGTGCAGGCTAATGTGGATGACCAATAAGCAGACCATGGAGCATTCAGTTAGGAAGAAGAAAGGTTTACATGTTTCTGCAAGACTGCAGTTCTTGCTGGGCCATAGGGCATGGCCTGGACCATCCCTGGCTTTTATCTTTGTGTAACCATTCAATCAGGACCTTTATTAGACAAACTTGAAGCAGATTCTGCAAAGTAGCCTAGGAAGGCTTGGCTGCCCATAAGGTTTGGCAGGGTGGGTGCACTCATCCCCCTCATACGTAGAGTGACGGCACTTGGAGTCTGGAACAACCTTCCAAGTGAAAGCCTGGCATTCTATTGTTCACCTTCTTCTCCCAAATGCAGCCCTTCACTAAGAAGCTCCTCTAAGCTCTGCCTCTTAAGTTTGAAAAGTGCACAACCTCACTGTGTACATGCAGTTCCAATTTCTGTGAACTTTTTCCATCGAATTCCCTAACCACCTAATATTTGCATATGAAGTCATGCGATCAGAAATTACATTGTGCTAGATTCATTATGTGTACAGTTTCAATCCTCATGGCAACCCGGCAAGATAGACATAATTTCTCTCATTTTACAGATGAGGAAACTGAGACTGAGAGAAGGTAAGCAGTCACCCCAACAGCCCAGAACCCTCATCCAAAGTCTCTAAGTCTCTAAGTCCCCTGTGCCAGCTCCTCTCCTCCATTCAGGGACAGATGTGTTGCCTGCCCAAGTTCCACTCATCTCTCCTTTAAACTACATGCCTTTTTTTTTTTTTTTTTTTTTTTTTTTTTTTGGAGAGGTTTTTCGCTATAGGGCGCGTGCGCTCGCCAGACAGACAGAGAGAGACATAGAGACAGAAAGCGAGAAATCACCCCCCAGGGGGGATGGTCACGCCGCAATCCCTTCTCCTCCATTCTCCTCTCGGGATCTTGGGCACGCACGCACACGCGCCCGGCGTGAGTTGTAAGCCACCGGGTCCGAGACGCGAACCGCGGTCGACCACGTGGGAGTCCAGCGACATAGCCATTACGCTAACTGCTGGTTCCCATACATGCCTTTTTATAAGAAACACAGTGTCACTGGTGAACTTTTTATTGTAGTATTTTATCTAATTTTTAGATTAATTTTTGAATTGACTACAAAAGGTCTCAAAACAGTTTCTTGTGTTTTCTCTTTATTTTCTGTGTGAGTTGGGATTTTTGTCAATGAACGTTTATTACTTATAGAAGAAGAGTGAATACATCCATTACTGCCTAACACTTGTATATTTAAATAAATGAAGTACAAGACTCTCCATCACTCACAAAGTACAGTCCAGGATTCCCAAACATGTCCCACTTGATCGTCCATGACACACAATTTGTGCCCAAATTTCCTGACTCAGTGGGTTTCTTGAGGGTTTGTTTTAGTTCATGTTATTTCTAGTGTTTAGGATTCCTTTTCTGACTATTTGCCTAGCTGACTATAGCAGGGGCCATATGATGCAGGAAATCTTCTTTGAACCTCAGCACATATCTCCGGTTTATCATTTACTGCATTATGCTGAACCCCAGGAAAATCTATAACATCACAAGGGACTCCAGGATTTGTCAAGGCTCTTTTCAGTACTGATTGTTCTATCTTTGTTGAGTTTATTGTTTTTGGAAGGTTGTGGTTGTCTTTGAAGGCCTTTCCTTTTTATGAGAAATTTCAGCTAGGTAACTCTAAAGACGGACAAATTGATTACTGGTCAAAACTATAAAGTCTTGACTTTCAGTTTCTGATCTCTAAGAATTTCATTGGACATTACTGTTACCATTATTAAGAGCTCTGCAAGCAGGTGATTCTTAAATCAGTATCCAGGAGTCTTCTACCCAGAAATATTTAGTAAGGTCTTCTATGTGCTATGCATTGCTCAAGGTGCAATACACAGAGCAGCAAATAATTTAGTAAGCTTCTGCTATGTGCTAGTCATTGTTCAAGGTGTAGTACATAGAGCAACATATAAGAAAACAACAAATAAGTAGAGTTCACCCTCTGTCTTCTTGGAGCTTACATAAACACAGAAGCAAACAAGCATATGGATAGATAAAATCTATGGGGATTAATGTATAATGGAAAATAAGACAAAGCAATGTGATAGATAGTGGAAGATTATTGTAGACTGATATGTTCAAGACACAGCAAGAAAGTTTATGTGGCCGACAGAGTGAGAAAGGCCAGCTAGATTGTGTTAGGCCTAAAACTGCATGAGGAGTGTATTTGTGTGATGTGTTGAAATGTGTAATAAGAAGCCAGGACTCTCAACATGGTGGGAAGCCAGAGTGTTTTCCTCCTCCAAGGGTAATGAGAAGCAGTTGTTAGGTTTAGGGAAGGGAATAAAGTCATCTGATTAATAGTTTTAAAAGGTCCGTCTGCCTATTTGGACTGTGTAAACTGAGACAAGTCAGTCTGATATGGAGGACAAGAGGGAAGGATGGCCATGAAGATGGTTATGAAGCTGAAAGGGTGTGTTTTGGAAACAGGACTAGAAGGACTTGGTAATGGCCTAGTGGTGGAGTGTGGGAGAGAGAAAGAAGTAATGGGAGAAAAAGTGATCAAAGCCCCAGAAGGAAACTACACCACAGTTCTTGTGAGTTCATAAAAGAACCTACTTTCCTTGCCAGAGAACTGTGCATGTTATTAGCAGGAGCACAGAGAAAGAAAAATAGTCAGAATGTTCAGAATGCTTCACTTATCTAATCTGAAAAGTGTACTCTGTCCAGTGACCTAATGGACATAAACTCTGGCTCTAAAAAAGCCACTCATTCAACAACTGGCTTCTGAATGCCTGATATGGTAAGGTATTGTATTATGGGCCGGTGAGGAATACAAAAATGCATGCATCTTTACCGCCAAGAACTTATAGTACACGTAGGGAGATAACACATCCCCAACTAAATAATACTCAAGACAAAAATGACTCGGGTCATGGGCCTGTTACACACACAGGGCAGTTGATGTCACAAAGACCTCTGAGGGGTGAGTGAGGATCCTTCTGGGACAAAGCTAGCACAGACAGAGGCTCAGAGATGGAAAGAAGCGAGGAGTGCTTTGGGCTTGACCAGACTGAGAGGGAGGATTTCTCCAGAACATTAGTCGGAACTATGTGTCAGGGTAGCTTCCTCCACTCCTCCCAGGTCATTGGGGAATGCCCTACTGCATCCCCTGATGGCTTTACCCCCTTTTTCTGTGTTTGGTTTGCATTACTTCCCTCTAAGAGAGTTCTTTGAACTTTTTGGAAACTCCTCTTGGGATCATCTCATCTGTTCCTAGTTTAGCACTACGCTCCCTCTCGTGGGGTTTATTTTGTAGGTTGCAGTGTTTGAGGGTCAGCCTTCCTGGAGCGTTTTTCTGAATGTAGCATTTGGTTAATGTTTTGCTGCCATCTCAACCCAGGAAAGGAAAGACCTACCTGGAGTGTAGACAGGCTTCAGAGGAAACCTAACGTCTCTGACCCCCGAAGTCCACAGAGCTCTGCCAAACGTGGCTTTGCAAGAAGAGAAAAGCACTAACAAACTGTCCTCTTTGGTGTCAAGTGCAAACAAATCACTTAGCCCCTCTGAGGTCTGCCAACAATAAGCTACTGGCTTGGGAAACTCCAAGATAATCCATCTGATTTAAGCCTGCCTTGCTTGGTTACTTAAAACATTTTCGCACATGCACATACAAATACACACACATAGCTCTTCTTGCCCTTTCCTCGCCTCCGACAAGCCCTTCCGCTGTGAAGGCTGGAATCCAAGGCTTATAAAATGTGACTTCTGGAAAACGTCTCCTTCTGCTTAACCTGAGTGTCATTTTTTCCCTTCTGCCCCTGGACACTCCTTGGCTATTGGCCCACTGATTAGGCCAAGGATCAGGGATATCCTCACACTTTGAGAGCTCATCTTTAAAGCCTGGCTAAGAATCTGCATTGTGGTCTGAAGTCTGGCTCCACCAGGCTTTGGGAGAACTTTAATCCATCTCAGGACTCCCAACTGGCCCCCAGAAATGTGTGGCTTGGAGGAGCAACAAACTGGCTTTCCTCTGGGCTTGTACAAGAACATGGTTGGGTGTCTACTCACCCCTGGAGACATGACAGGTTTTGGTGGAGCAGCAGGGTGTGGGTGAAATCCAGATCTTGTACCTTTTGTTAGATTCCATCTGAAGGAGCAAATAGTACCTTTATTATATGACAGGAGTGACCAAAGATTCCTCCGACTTCTTATGGGTTTGGATAAACCCCAAAGTGAAAGAAACCCTGTTTTAGAAATGGGGAAACTTAAGACCCAGTTGCTGTGTTGTTGGTTTAATTCCTCCTCATCACTTTGCCTCAGCAATCTCTAAATGATCGTGGTTCTCTCACCATTTCCCTGTACTGTCACTCATACAAGTATAGATTTGGCTCCTTTAATCTCAACTGGGAGCCATGCTCAGTGCTCTCGGTGTGATCTCGTGAGTCCTCACGACACTTGATGAAATCACTAGTTTGTTATCTCATCCCATTTTGTAAATAAGACAACTGAGACTTCAGCAGATCTTTCTATATCATCTGAGAAATTTTATTTTTCACTGTGTTTCTAATGTATGCTCTGTTCTCCCTATTGTAATATAAATTCCACGAGGGTAGGGATTTTTTACATCCTTGCTTCACTGCAGTATATCCAGTATCTACAATGCTACCTGGGACTTGGTAGTTGCTCAGTAATTACTTGCTGAATGACTGAATAACTTGCCCAAGGTTAAATGGCTGGGAAATGGTGCACCAAGCTTGGAGTCACTCCTCTGATTCCAGCATCCAGGCACTTCCTAACCACTACTTCACACTGCCTTCTTGCTTATAAATCATGTCCCTTCTCTTGTACGGCCCTCCTCTGGTGCCCATCACCCTCCTTGCTGTCGTTTAATTTCATGATCACCAAGCTTTTTGGCACCAGGGACTGGTTTCATAGAGGACAAGTTTTCCACAGACCGGGGCCGGGGTAGGGGTGGAGGATGGTTTCAGGATGATTCAAGCTCATTACTTTTACGGTGCACTTATTATTATTATTATTATTACGTTGTAATAATAAGAACCAGTACCAGTCCGTGGCCCAGAGGTTGGGAACCTCTGATTTAATTGCACAGCTGTCATTTCCTAGATGTCAGCTGCAGTTCTCCTCTGCATAACAGCAGCTCTGCCTCCTTAATTCGGCCCTTAAATTAGCAAGTATAATGAACATGTTTAGTTTTTAATCTAATTAGAAGCAAACCATTTGCCCACTTAATTCAGGAGTTTTTGACTTTTCCTTGATTAAGAGTGAGGCCAAAGAAATAACCATAGAGCTGACTGGGGGTGTTACAAGTTCCCTATTTTGCACGCAGTCAACAGGAAGTGGAATAGATGAAGACTAAAGCTTCGGGGGTCCTTCCAGATGTAGTTAGAACATACAGCATTGTTTTCTGATTATGAAATATTGATAGATATCTGTTCTTCTTTTTTTAGAGAGAGATTTTTGCTATAGAGCACATGTGCTCACTGGAGAGACAGAGACAGAAAGTGAGAAATCTGCCCTCCCTCCCATGATGGGATGGCCATGCCACAGTCCCTTCTCCTCCATTCTCCTCTCAGGGTATGTATGCACATGCGCCTGTCATGAGTTTGAAGTCACCGGATCCAGGATTTGAACTGTGGTCAACTATGTGGGAGTCCAGCAACATAACCATTACATCATCTGCTGGTCCCAATAGATACCTGTTCTAATACAAGGGGTCTTAAAAGGGGTCATGGAAAATGAATATATTGGAAAAACTATGCATGGATTTCAAAATTTGGGGCACATAAATAAACTATGTATACCATGGGGGATGGCCATGCCACAATCCCTTCTCTTCGATTCTCTTCTCAGGATTTTGGGCAAGCAATATGCACGCATGCTCAGCACAGTTTTCCTTTTCTTTTTCTTTTTCTTTCTTTAAGAATTATTTTACTGAAATTTATTTATTTATTTATTTTGATTTGATCAGAGAGAGAGAGAGAGAGAGAAGGAAAATGAGAAAGCAAGCCGCCAGGTCCAGGACTCGAACCGCAGTCGGCCAAGTGGGAATCCAGCACCCTTAATCACTATGTCACTTACCAGCCCCGCCCAGTGTGTTTTTCAAGCCACCAGGTTCAGGACTCTAATCACTCAGTTGACCATGAGGGATCCAGCTATTTTAATCTCTGTGCCACATGCTGGCCCTTACATTTTTCAGCTACCTTTTTGAAGACCTCTTGTATGTGTTCAATGTAGAGAATTAGAAAATGTCAAAAAGAGCTAAGAGGAAATCCCATCAACATTGTAGTATACATCCTTCAAAGTGCTATTTCTCCGTATGTGTATATATTTGCATGTCTGTGTGTTTCCTTTCTTTAAAAGGGGCTCATCATACGATATAAGCAATTTTTTGCTGGCATTTTCCACTTGCTACTGCATTGTATGCATTTCCTCATGCCTTCTAAGATTCCCGCGTCAGATGATTGTCACGGCATGATATTTCATCATGGCCCACACTTGAGCCATTTCATTATTGTGGCGCATTTTTATTTTGGTCACCTTTTTTTTTTATGAATGACACTAGTATCACATGGATGAATTATTTATTTTTTAAAGAATTATATATTTTTTATTTTATTTATTCATTTACTTATTTTATTTTAACCAGAGAGAGATACAGAGAAAGTGAGAAAGCAAGCCAACAGGTCCAAGACTTGAACCATGGTCAGCCATGTGGGAATGTCCAGCACCCTAACCACCACTCTACCTGCTGGTCCCCTTGGTCACCATTTTTAAGCTACAGTTATTGTCCTTTTATATACACATATTTGGTTATTTTCTCAGAATAGATTTCTAGAATTTACCTTTCCTGGGCTTGAAAGATGTTAACATTTTCAAGAAAGGTGTTGATTCCTGGGCAACTTTGGGTGGGGAGCATGCGCTGGTGAGAACCAGAGGACAGGAACAGGCTCGCCGACCAGCTCCCGTGTGCCACGCACCCCACCTGGGGCCAGCCCAGTAAGAAACTCTGTGGGTTATGAGGAGGACTGTCAGCTCCCCTGTGCCCCACTAGCTTGGCCTTCTTAGGCATCTTTGCCTTCTTAGTTTTGAAGAGGAGATAGGAGAACAACTCCTATCTTCTCTCCCTCCCCCACCCTCAATCTTCGGCTAAGTTCACATCTGAGATGATGTGGCGGGAAACAGCTTGGGGCAGGAGTCAAGTCAACTTGGCTTCGAATCCCAGCTCCATCTCTTACAGACAGGGTGACTTTGAGTGAGAGACTTCATACATGCGCCTTCCTCAGTGTCATCTGTGCCATGGGGATGACATAGGATTGCTGAGGATTAAGTGACTGATCGCATGTAGAAGGCTTAGAACAGTGCCTGGTGTAGAGAAAGCATTTAATAGATAAAGAGTCATTAACTCACTTTCAGAAAGGAACGAAGTAGAACCGATGACAAGTATCAGTAATACCCGTATTCAATTCATATCATCTGACTTCCAGAGTGTACTGAGCACTGTGGTGTGTGTGACTTACTGTCCCCAATTCCAGCTCTCTCCTGAGTGTGTTCCTACCAGTCTCTCTCCCTGTCCCTGGGAAACTGGCTCTTCTGCAGATTGTGGGCTCCGCTCTGGCACCCAGACCTGCCCCCTGTGCACGCTTCCCTTTCCCGGCCCTCTCGGACTCTGCCTCCTTATCAGTTTATTTGTTCCACGCAGGAAGCACTAGAGCCTGGCCGGCAGAGTTTCCAGTTGGCTCTATCTGTGCTGCGTTGTAAAACCGTTCTCTCTGTTCCTTAGAAATCGCTTTGATCCATGTTTCATTGTATTTGCTCTCCCAGCAGATGTTTTGGGTAGTTACAGGGTTTTCTTCTCCCATTTGTCTAGCCTCATGCCCCTGCAAGCTCCCCACTTGTTTGGGATATTGTCCCTGGCTGACCACAGACACAGGACATCTGTCACCAAGGCCTCTGGGCTTGACAACTCCAGGGGCGGCACTGCAACCTGGACTTTTTAAAGTACCTACTGAGGGGGTAGAGGGAAGAACGATGTGGGGAAACCACGCAGGAGACGATCTGAGTTTCCTAGATGCGTTCCAGGAGCTCTTTTGATCCAAGATATACATGACTTAGCTTGTGCTCCATGGCATGTTAAGAAAAACTCAACCTTACAGAGTCTCTGCAGACAAAAGAGGAAGCCCCAGGGCATGGCAGGCAGTATCAGGGACCCCTGACGGTGTGGAGTGGATGTGTTCTGGGCCGCCATACCTAACAAAGTGCCCCAGTCTGAGTGGCTCGAAACAGCAGGAATTTATTCTCAGAGTCTGGAGGTAGGAACTTGAACCCAAGGTGTGGGCAGGGCTGTGTTCCCAAGGCACCAGGGCAGTGGCCTTCTCGAGCCTCGCTCCTGGCCTCGTGGGGTGTTGCTGCGTCCCCTGGTTCTTGCACTGCATTTTCCTTGTACCTGTACCTCCTCTTTCCTCTGTGCCTGTCTGTCCCTGAGTTTAAATGGTCTCTTATAAGGACACTAGTAATATTAGAATACACCCCAGTGACTTCATAGTAACTTGATTACCTCTGTAAAGACTTTATTACTAAATAGGACCGCCTTTTGAGAAACGGAAGTGGAGGTGAGGGCTCCAACATTGCTTTTTGGGGGATATACTTTAACCCACAGGAAGGAAAGATGTGGAGGATCTGAACTCTTCCACACCCTGGGAGTCGGGGCAAGCTGCCTCTAAACACGCAGTCAGTTCTTTCTAGGTGAGTAGGAGCAGGCCCCCTGAGTGAAGTCTCTGTCTATCCAGCAACAATGATGGCCAGACAAGGAAATGGCTCACCTTCCTGGTCTCAATCCAGCTTTATAAAGTCCTGACCCAACTACTGCCTTTCTCTGCTAGCAATTCGGGTTTTCTGAGAGTTGTGTAGAGAATGCAAGGAGGCCAGGTAGCAGGGGACAGAGGGGAGATGGCAGATCTTGGAAAGCAGAGGACAGAGGAAGGTTCAGGAATGGTGGGCAGGAAGTGCAGTGCATGAAACAGCAGATTGTGAGGAAGGAACAGAACAGCCATAAATTCTCCTCCCCACCAGCTGCTGGGCTGTGTGTGCCGGGCCCAGGCACTTAGCATCTCTGGACCTCAGTTTCTCCATGGGCGAAAGGTAGAGAGGTAGATGGGTGTTTCTAAGATCTTTTCCTAGCCAAAGCAGAATTTTCGCGTGGAGCCTAATGTGTGGAGAAAATGGAAGCTCTAGGCTCTGGCCCCCTGCAGAGAGTGTAGCCCCCCACCTCCCAAAACCCCTGTGCAAACTTCTGCCAGCAGAACTGTCCTGCTCATGGGTCTTGCAGCTCACATGTGGTGCCTGCCTACACTTCTTTAAGTTGCTCTTTCCCTCCCAATGCCTGTGTCCCCAATATGAGCCTGCTACTCCTTTTCATGACTCCCATTATTCCGTGACTGTATACATCTGTCTTCCATCGACGTCAGCTCTGGGAGATGGTGCCAACTCCCTTGAATGCAGCTTATGATTGCCTGAGTGTATACCGTGAGCTAAGATGGAAGGAAGAAGATGCCGGGAAGTCGGGGCCAGGCGCCAGAGTGCCCAGCCTGGTCTCTGAGAGGCTGTCCTGGGAGAGGAAGCGTGTCCTTGGGCCACAGTTGCCTGCCCACCTTGCCTCAACACTGCGCCCTCATACACGCGTATGTACCCTGTATTCGAGGGAACCCTGAACCTTGCCCATGCCACCCCAGTTAGCAGACCTGCACCCTTGATGGTGAGGGCCCAACACATGTCCTCTGGTCCTGTGCATATTGGGAAAGGGAAGGTAGGCGTGGCTCAAAGAAAGGGAACGTGCTGCTGACCCAAAGATGCCACCTTGGAAGAAGCTGACTCAGCCCATCCTTTCTGGAGCCCCTTTCATGATCTCCAGAGATGGTGAAGGATAAGGAAAGAGGAGGGGCAGGAATGAGGGCCAGGTCAGAATCAGCCAGTCCATAGATCCAGGAAAGCAAGAACAACTACAGCAAGCTGAGGGTAACTTGGATAACCGTCACTGCTCTGTGGACAGGTAGAAAAAAAGGAAAGGCATGGTCTCCCTGTAGGAAAGGGCCACCATTTGCTTTTAATGATTTCTTCCTGCAGGTGTCCTGGGGATTCCATAGACAATGGCAGGACATTGGTGGTTGATTAGAACTGAATTTTCCTTTGCAGGGATGCTGTGGTCATTTGGATGGGACAGTTCTTAGAAGTGCAGGATGCACTGCAGGCTTTAAATGCCAGTGGTATCATCTTCCAGTCACCATGGCAACCAGAAACATCTTCACATATTTCCAAATGGCCCTGAGTAGAGTAATATTAGCCCCCTTTTTAAAAGAGGGGGGAAAAGTTTATTTCTTTTGAGAGAGGAAGAGAAATGAAAGACAAGCACTTTCAATCAGATCTCATGTCGCGATCCCCCACCCCAGCCTTTCCCAGCCAGCCAAGATCATGGGCACAGAATGTACAAGTGCACTTGGGAACTGGATCCTGATCTTCCATATGGCTTCCTGCATTGCAGAGCTGGACTTGTGCTACTGCTGAGCCACCATGGTTGAGAATGAGCCCTTTTGAGAATCATATAGATCAACATTGATTCATGACCTAATGGTTAGTGCGCTGGATTCCACATAGCTAACCACAATTAGGATCTCAGCCCTGGAAGCCTGAAAAACATGCCAAGTGTGTATATGTGCGTGCCCCAAATCCTGATAGGATGGAGAAAAGGGAGAGAAGGAATTACACTGCAGTGTAACGCTGCCCCTCTCTGTGTGTCTGTCTCTGTCTCCCTCTGGCGAGTGTATGTGCTTTCTAGCAATTAAAAAAAATGAGTGAAAAACAAATGAATCATAGCCTACTTTTGTGATTCTTGCAGCATCCTTCAGTTTCCTTCTCTCACTCTGGAAACATACTGAACGCTGGGAGCTGTGGCCCCTTCAGTCCCAGGGGAAATTTGACCACAATCTTCAATACATCCCCTGCTTTGGGGCCAACCGCACCTGCTGGCCTCTGGCAGGGCTGAGGCTGGCTCTTCTGAAAGCGCTCTGGCAGAGGCTCAGGTGATCCTGCACGTATCCCTGCATGGGTTCTGGGGCTGCCTCGCCTCTGCCCCACCCTGCCCCACGGAGCGACTAGTCTGGCTTTAGTCTGCTGAGTGTCTGCTGCAGGGAGGAGTGTGTAAGGTTTCCTCTTGGCAGCTCGGTGCAGATGGGATGATGAGGACCAGATTCCATTTCTGAACTCTGACATTTGCCAAGACTTTGACCAGGCTTCCTGGAATAGACAGAAGAACAGAGCAAGCTCCCTTAGGTCAAGTGATCTGGGCCTGAGTTGACCCAGAGTCCCTAAATGACTTGCACGAAGGGGTTGAAGAGCTGAAGCTATTTGTCCAACCAGGATGGCTGAGGGAGGGAGGAAGAGGCTGAAGAGCAACCTTCCTGTCTCCAGAATTCCCTTCCACAGGGTCTGGGCAATCTGTGCCAGTGACTTCCAGCAAGAACATGAACTGCATATATTCGCGACATATTGGGATTCAAGATGTGCATAGTCAGCATAAGAGGGACAAAATAATCACCTCACTCCTTTTGGCACACAGAGAGGATGAGAGCAAAGAGGAAACCCATGAACCGTTTTGACTTCCAGCAAGAACATGAACTGCATATATTCGCGGCATATTGGGATTCAAGATGTGCATAGTCAGCAGTTAGAAATTAATTCACTCTTGGGGCCAGCAGAAAGTGTGGAGGTTAAGGTGGCTAGATCCCACATGGCCGACTCTGCAGATCAAGTCCCAGACCCACCGACTTGAAAATCACACAGGGCGTGTATGCATGTGTACCCAAAATCCCACCAGAAGACTGGAGGAGGAGGAGAGCTTACGGCATGGCCACCACTTCAGGGGGTGATTTCTCACTTTCCCTCTCCTTATCTCTCTGATGAGTACATGTGCCCTATAGCCAAAAAAGAAAAAGAAAAAAAGTAAGAAAGAAAAGAAAAGAAAAATAAGAAATTAGGCCTGTTCTGTTATCATCAGGAAGTTCTGGAGTTCTATGAACTGGTGGTCACTGATGTTCTTCTGTCCCTCTCACGACCATGGGATCTCACTATTCCAGCCCTGCTTTGACTGTCTCCTCTGCACAACCAAACTTCTTTAGGAGAGATTCCGCATTTCCTGTCTGGTGCGGAAGCCCACTGCAGTCGGGCACTGACCAGCAACATACTGAAGAGACCTCTCAGGCTTCCCATTGGCTGCTCTTTCCATGATGTCTTCATTCCTTGGACTTCTCTTCTGAGATGATACCACACTGTCCTGTTTTCATCCTGTCTCCCTGGCTGTTTCTTCTCACTTTTCTTAGCTGACTTTTTTCCTCTCCTGACTTGTACTCTCCTCTCTCCAGACATTCTCCATAGCAAACTTCAAGCCTTCCAGTGATCTCTGATGTCTGTACAAGGCTGATTTTCAAATACAGGGGCCTCTGTTAACCTGCAGACCCAGGGACAGCAGTTGGCGTGGTGGTTAAGGTGCTGGATCCCACATGGCCAACTCTGTGGTTTGAGTTCTGGGCCCAGTACCTGAAAAACTCACCAAGTCTGTTTGCATGCATGCTCAAAATCCTGAGAGAAGAGTGAGAGAGAAGGTATTGTGGCATGGCCATCCCCCTGGGAGGTGGACTTGTCGCTTTCTCTCTTTGTCTGTCTCTGTCTTTCTCCAGTGAGTGCACATTCCCTATGACAAAAACCTGAGGCCAAAATAAATAAATAAATAAACAAATAAAACCCGCCAACTACCTGTACATCCAGGCACCTGGCAGATACTCTCCAAAATGTGGAATAGGTATCTAAAACTCGGTGCATTCCAGACAGAACAAGGGATGTCCTGTGCACCAAACCTATCTATCTCTATTAAGTCTTCCCTATTGATCCCACCTTAACAAATGGAGCCACTCCCTACTGCTCGTGGACAGATCCTTAACTTGCGAGTTATCTCCAGCTTGTCTCTCTCTCTCTCTCTCTCAGGCAACCTCCAAGTCCTCATAATTCAAATCCCTAAAAATTCTCTTGAGTGTCTTCAGATCTCATCTCCACTGCCACCACCTTGGTCAAAATCACCTCCAATCTCATCATTTTCCACACACTGCAGAGATAAACAGGTCCTTTTGCTATGGCTCTCCAGTGGTTTTGAGTTCTTGAGTATCAAGACTGTTCATGTCTTCCTCCTCTTCATACTTCTCATTCTTTCTCTCTTTCCTCTTCTATTTCTCCATCTTTCATACTTTATGCTTCTGTCATGCTGAATTTTATTGTTGTTTCCCCATACCCACAATGCACTTTCTTGCCTCTGAGCCTCAGTCCCTTGGTACTTGTTCCCACTGTCTGGAGCTCGCCCAGCCCCATGCCATTCTGCCTGGCTTATCATCCTTTCAGTGGCGGCTTAAGCGTCTCTTCCTTTGGGAGGTTGTCCCTGATGCCCTGACTTCTGCTAGGACTCCCTGCCACATGCCTTCAGAGTACCCTACAACCTCCCTGACCCCAACAGCTGTTCTTCCCTAACAGTACTTCTTACTGTAACCACCAGCTCAGCTCCTTTGCTACTAGACTCCAGCCTTTTTGGGGGCAGGGGCAATGCCTGCTTGTTCATAGCAGCATTCTCAACCACACCTAACACAGTACCTGTCTTGTAATAAACAGTCAATAAATCATTGTTGAATGAATGGATGAGTGAACGAAAGGTGTTTGCCTAGCAGAAACCTGGAATCCGATCAAAGATCAGGGACTAGGATTAAGAAAAAAACTTCCTTAGGGTGGCATTATGAATTCCCAGAACAGGTGACTAACACACATTCGCTTTGGCAAACATTTACTCCACGCCACACAGCCAGGCAGAAAGTTGAATGAAGTCTAATCTCCTTGCACAGGGAGCTTATTTCTTCTTTGAAATTCCTTTAAAGGAGTTCTAAAATGATCTTGGCAGGTAGATTAAGCTGGCCCTAGTTTTTCTATGACCAGTGATACAGACAAAGGGAATGCACATACACATACACGTGCATGCACACACACAGATACCCATGTTATGCACACAGACATGTCCCAACCCTTCTTCTGCTTTGCCAGACGGTAACTCACTCTTCAGTGTGGGGCTTCTGGCATGCCATGGAAAATCCCATTAGCCTTAGATCTGGGGAGGCAGGTCTGACCTAGCAGTGAGGTGTGTAGCTCCCTCTTAACTGATTGGATTTCCATTAAGTCTTGTTTCTCATTTGGTCAGTGCTGGTGTACTCTCCTTGCTCTCAAACCTAACACCTGGTGTGGCTCCCCAGAAAGTGTTCTTTCTGTGCTCCGAGCTCATCTTTCTTCCTCTCTGGATTCTCAGATGGGATGAAGTCAGAGGATGGAGGCTGACCACACCCTTCCTCTTTGACCCCAATAAAGTTTCTTGGAAACCCCTAAACCCAGAGGAGCATCTGAGAAGAGGCCTTGGGAAGCTCAGGGCTCAGTGGCTCCCTGAGTCCCTCAGTTAGGGACAGGTCTGTCCTTCACTCTCAGAGATGCTGCTGTTACTCCCCTGCTAGGGTGACACTCTGCTCACCTCCTCCCTTCCTCCACCCCAGCGGGAGGCTATTTTTTGGAGGTCTTATAAGAGATTCCCTTCTCTTTGGGGCTGTTTTCTTATTTCAATTATCTTTAGGGAGGAACAGCATATTGGATCATTGCCTGGCTGTGAAATTTCATTTCCATTTCTTTACACCTGCAATTGCAGTAAGAGAGGAAAGACCAGAGCTCAGCAGCTGCCCCAGGCCCAGGTTATCAAGGTGCTCTGGCTGTTGCTTCCCGGAGGGGCGATAGTCCTGGAGCAGACCTCATCAGCTGGGCCTTTGAGGGGCTGTGTTTCTTCAGCTTCCTTCTCTTTGGGAGTCTCTGTCCTCCTGTCCTTTCTTCTTCTCAGGCATGTGAGATCTGTGCTCTTGGTTCACGCCTTTAAGTCTGATGTTGAAACGGTATTCCAGATGCTCATTCCAATTCACAATCTGTCCTAAAGGGCCAACTTATTCTCTTGCCTTTTCCCTTTTCCTGACCCCACATCATCACCTTCCACCCCCTTTACTGTCCCCCACCCCTGCTAGAACCACACAGAGCAAAACTAGTCTCTGTTTCATCTTTTTACCACAAGGTGGTAAAAAGATGAGAGCCATTTCTAGCTCTGTATGTTCCCATCTTATCTCTGCATGTGGCACTGGTTGGCATACAGTAGATGCACAGGTACCCAAAAAATGGGAGTTAGGTCGATAGGAACACCCCTTCCCCCATATTTAACCTCATTCTCCCTTCTTTCCACAATAAGCTGGATCAGAACCAGCAGAGCTGTAGGAGTGCATTTCTTTGCCTCAATACCAGGCCTCAGGGAGCATTTGACTCCTTGGCAGAGAGACGTAGGCTTAATTAATTTTTCTCCTTTCTCTTTTGAACCTCTTGGAACACACACACATACTTGCATTTATGCACAATTGGGTGTATAAGAATTTTAATGGCAGGTGGTGTTAGCAGTTCTTTTCCTCCTGATACAGACTGGAGCTTTTCCATCTGGACTTTTTAGCAGGACCTAGGAATATTGACTTTCTAACCACTTGGATTTGGGTGGAGTGAGCAGAATGGGAATGGGGGAGAAGGTTCAAGGAGGAAATATGCTTATGTATAAATCACATGTGAAGGGGGTTTTGAAGTCATTATTGTTTCAGGATGTGTGAACTGTAATTATTTTTTAAGGTTTTGATTTGCCCAATGAGCATTTCCCAGGGTTGCTGCTCCAAGCATGACGTTTTTGCTGTCAGGGGGTTCAGCCTGGTCTGATAGGAGTTTAATTGCCTTAAAGGGGGCCCAGGGTAGGATCCAGTTTCCCAGGTCCTCAGCTGCGGTCAGTCCTGCAGGCAGCATGACATCCAAATGGCTTAGCTGATTAAGACAGTGGAGCTAAAACAAAGGAGAG
The DNA here is from genome assembly GCA_026018925.1 of Tupaia tana. Taxonomy (NCBI): domain Eukaryota; kingdom Metazoa; phylum Chordata; class Mammalia; order Scandentia; family Tupaiidae; genus Tupaia; species Tupaia tana. The sequence continues at coordinate 112,540,681 of JAKSZU010000006.1, forward strand.
ACATCTTGCCCCTCTCTTTTCTCTTTATTATTTTTTAATGATTGGCTGCATAAGGCAGTAAATCACTTTTAGGCTGAATGGGCTATTGATCATTAAACTTGCTCATTACTCTCCTTTGCTTCCTGCTCCAAAACAGGCAGTGCTATTTTGCCTAAGCTCTGAAAACAACTTCTCAGCCACTTATTTTCTGCTTTGGAGCCCCAATCTTACCTGCCCTTCAATATCTTTACATACCTAACTCTCCTTGACACCCTTTTTCATGCTCTATCAGCTGCAGCTCTCCATCAGCGATGATCATTCCAAGGATTAGTTTTCAAGTATCATATAAAGCATGCCTCTTCTGTGTTTTGAGAATTCTTTTAATTCCCAGTTGGCTTTTCTGGATAATAAAGAAGGTTGACCTGGGGCAGTCAACAGGAAGAAATCCTTAAAAAGAAGCCTGTGGCCATAAACCATGCTGATCTTAGACTAATTCTGGGGGGCTATCTGTAAAGGGAAATGTGAAGAACTTGGAAGGCTTGGTAAAAGGAAATCAAGAGAATGTTGAAAATGCCTGAGGGGTACATGTATGGGGGAAATTGTAAAAGGATATGGTAGAAAATGGAGTTTTGATAAAACTCGGTAATAGAGCAACCTGTTCATTCCCTGAAATATGTCTTAGCGTAAGGATTACAGATAAATGCAGCAAGTGGACTGCCATTCTTTACATCTGTGCCCATTGCAGACATCATTAATCAATCATAGCACTATTTCTTAACGTGATGCCTTTGCCCATGGCAGACATCACTAATCAACCACAGCACTCTTTCCCACTGAATTTCAGAAGATTTTTTTCATCCTCAGCACAGGTCTCCAGGTAGCCACATACTAATCTATTAGGTTTGGAACTTGGATTGAAACTCATTTGCCACCTCTAGGTTAATGGCAAAAAGTTAGAGCAAGAATACCTGAATTCAAATGACTGATTAATTTTAGTAATGATTCTCTAGCATAAGTTTCCTCCTCTATAATGAAAAAATAACACTTATTTCAAGAGAATGAAGTAAGTATTAAGATAACTTATAAGATAGCATGTATGTGGGCCAACCAGTGGTGTGGTTGTTGAGATCACCAGGTCCCAAAAGGTTGAATGTGTAGCTCGAGTCATGAACCTAGTGGCCTGAGAAACAGACAGGGTGCATGTGCGTGCCTGCCCAAAATCCCAAAGGGAGAATGGAGAAAAAGGGACTGTGATATGACAATCCCCCATGGGGGACTGCTTTATCATTCCCTATCCCCTGACCCCTTTCGTAGGTGAGTGCATACACCCCCTAGGAAATTAAAAAGAAAGAAAGATAGCATTTGAGATGGTGCCTAGAACAGTGCCTGCCACATTGTACAAATGATAGCCAAATAAGAATTGAAAGTGGCAGACCAGTCCTGTGGCTGAGTGCCGAAAGAATCCAGATTCCACAGGGTTGACCACACAGTTCAAATCCTGGCCATGGCAGCTTGAAGAACACACTGAGCATATGCATGTGCACACCCCAAATCCTGATAGGATGGTGGTATAACCATGCCTCACTGAGGGGTGCCTTCTCCCTCTTATTCTCTTCTCTCTCTATCTCTCTCTGGTGAATGCACACACCCTCTAGCTTATTTTTAAAAATAAATAAAAAGAATTTGAAGTGACATGAACACATCATGCTCACATCTCCCATAGTATCTAGAATACTATCTTGTTTCTTCTGATCTTAGCGAAGACAAAGGACAAAGATCTAGGCCTGCTAATTCTACTTCACTTTAACTCAACATTCTGGAGACTCTTATAATAATCTTCATTTCCTGAACTAATGCAATGCTCCCCTGTGGCCCTCAAAGGGCAGAGTCATCACCCACAGGTTCTGATGTCATCTGTTCTTACGTGCACGTGGAGTTTGTAGCCACCTACCAATGCCAGGCCTGCTTCTGCTCTCAGATCACCACACCCTCACTGCACATCCGCACTGCAACAGAGGAGAGCCAAGGAGGGGATCTTGGTAGATGCTTTGTTCAACTCGTCATTGCGACATTTCCCGCTGGTGGGGACAACAGAGAACGGGAGTGATGCGCAGGCAGCTGGATGGGCGTCTGCAGGAAAGGTTTCACTGTTGTTCATCCCTCCAAGTCAGAAGGCTGGGTCTGAGAACAACCCCAGGGATGCTTTGTCCATTTTACAACTTAAACGTCCTTGTTCTTAAAAGAGTTACATTTTTTACTAAGAATAATAAAGTGACATTGGATTTATGTGCTAGTCAGTCATGAGTTATCCTGGGTACATTTCCTAGAGCTCCATAGCCTCTTCTTGTAGGTGGCTGTGACATCAGCGTTCTACCATCCTCTCTTCCCTCGACGAACTGTCTCACCGGACGTTTTCTCAAACTGCCACAGGCATGAAGTTTATAATCCTGATGGCTTTTAGAGACACGTACTTTTATTTAATTTGGCTTTTTACATGTTCAAATACCTTCTAAAACTCTTGACAAAGTCATTATCAAAGTCATTATGGGCCTTGGACTTGCCTCTAGACTGAGAAGGGGTCATTCTTAGACCAGCAATATCAACCATCTTTGAGGAAATCAAACCCTTAAAACCTTAAGTGCACACAGCCTGAGCTAGCCTTGACTTCAAAATGCCTTTCTTCCAGTTTTCTATATAATGCCTTGGAACTGGGTTGAATCAACAGGTTTTTTTTCCATCCTTATCTGCACTGAAAGGAGAAAACCAAATATACTTTTTCTTGGTGGCTGCTAATTCTCTTTGAGTTTTTCCTTGTTTGTCCTTCCATTTGGATGTGGACATTTCATACTGACAGGTAGCCAAGGGTATTATCTCCCGCCTCCAAAAGCAGGACCCCACCAATTACATCAAGTCAAGACTCAGTTTAATTAAGCAAATACCTATTGGTCACCTAAGTCTGGGCTGAGCGATATAGGGGTTATTGATAGGTGTAATACATAGTCTTTGTCTTTATGCAGCTCAGAAATTATCATGAGGGACACAAAGGACAAGTAAAATAGAAGAAGGATGATCAGAATGTCCTGGGAATTAGAGTCAGATCATGAAAGGCTCCGTAGAAGAAGGTGCATGTGTAGATTTGAGGTGAGTCTTGCAGCAGGCTGTGGATTCTTAGGCAGAGATGGCTGGAGGCAGGGCCAGAGGAGTGACAGGTAGGAGGATCCATGAGAGCACAGATAGAGCCCTGAAGGGTGCCCGTTATCCTAAAGATGGTTTATATAAGGAACACGGCCTAAGAGCAAGAATTCCTCCTTACACTGAGGTTGGTCTGAGAGATAGAAGTCTGGCGTGTGCAGGTACCAGAGTGGGTCCAGCATGGTGTCCTGGTGGGTCTGGAGAGGGCTTGATAACCCCACAGGTGTCTCATCTTTCCCCCCATCTGACACCAAATGGCTGGGACGCCAACTTGCTGTGGGACCTTGGTCAAGCAGTGTCCCCGCCCCCAGCCTGTGTCCACATCTGCAGAATCAGGTCACAATAGCCTGTCTAGGTCTGTAATCTTGAAATAATAACAGAAGGGTGATAGGAGCATCATTTGCTTATTTCTATTTGTTTATCAGGCCTCTTTGAAATGGGAGTATAAAAAAAGTGGTGTCCATATCTGCAATAAAGCTGAAGTCAGGGGATGATTCTGGGCCTGGCCTGAGCTGTGCTCGGTCTCTGCCTCGGCCAGGCACACTCTACGCTGGTGTGACTCCCTGGGAAGGCACAGAGGCAGACAGTACAGAGACTCTTTACCATCTGGGGGACCCTGACAGACTGTGAATTGCAGAGCCACTAACGTGGAATTTCAACACAGTTCAACACACATTGTGGCCGGTTCCTGGGCTAGGCATCATGCCGGGACCACATGGGGTTCAGAGATCCCTGCTAAACTCAAGGCAGACCCGAAGACGGGGAAGGAGCGGTGGTTTCCAGACCTGACGTTATTAGCATTGCTGTGGAAGAGGTTACTTAGAATCCATATTCCTGATTCCATCTTCTGACAGTGGTGATCCAGTAAACTTGGGACGGGACCCGAGAATCTTTGATACTAACTGCTCCCAGGTGGTGTGATGCTAGGCCATGCATAGGATGCTCGGATCTAAAGAAAACTCTTTGTCATCACTACTCAGAGTGACCATTTTCTATCTTCTGCCTTTGTGTGAATTTATTCTTTATTACTTGAATAGATTTCTATATGGGGTATGCTATGCCCTCAGTAGGGGTGCCTATGTGGATTTATGGAGTATGCTACATGCTGGATAGCAGTATCTCTACCCCGGGGTGGGGATGGACATGGGGGATGTAAGCTGGATCCTGTGAATGTCTTCCCTTCTGAGCACCTAAACAACTCACATGCTCGTGAGGAAGTTGAGTCATTCCTAAGGAAAGCCACGTTGTCATTATCGTCGTCATTGTTCCCTTGCGTATTTAAGGCTCATGTTTATCGTCGAGACTGGAAGGGCCCCCAGAGTGGACGCAGTTCACCCCCAGGTGTTGATACCTCTTTCTTCCAGATGTGGAGATGGGGGCTCAGAGAGGGGACGGCATACATTTGTAGCTCAGGCCTGCCCTCCAGCCTGCATGGGGCTGTTCCCTGCTAAGTCTAAGTGCAAGTCTCCTGCTCCTCCCCAGAGCAGCGGCTTCTAGGCTGGGAGAGGCCTGTGCATGCTGGAGACATGGAGGCAGCTTCACTGAGAGCAGATTTGGGGCGGTGGTGAGCCCTGGCTGCAGCGCCTTGCAGAAGCAGGACAGTCACCCCTGCTTTGTTGCACGCTGGTTCCACTGCTGGGAATGACGACAACTTATATCTGCATTGTGAGGGAGTGACACCACGACAACATGTATGTATGTTGTCTCCTCTGCACCACATTCATGAGAGGCTGAGAGAAGGCAACTTTACTCCTTAAAAGTTGACCAGTGAGAAAATTGTGGTCAAAGACCAGATCTTTCTCAAAGGAATAGATCTTCTATTGAGAATGTCTTCATGCCAGGTGGTGTGCACACTAGTACATAGCACGCACTGCCTCATTTGGCCCTTGTAGCCCATCTGTGGGGTGTGCATTATTAAACTCTGACTGTAAGGTCAGGAAAGCTGAGGCCTACAGGAAGTTTGTAGTTGACTCACAGCCAGACTCCAAGCTGAAGGCACAGCAAGCTTTCGAGCATGTCTGGCTCCCCTCTGTACGGCGCTGCGTGGTTCACCGGGTGGAGTTGGGTCATCTGAGCCTCAGGCGAGGGACCCTGGGGCCCCATAAATGCCAACATGGCACCTATCTCACACTAGCCTCTGTGCTTATCTAATGGAACCATGCACAGGAAACATTTCCAGGGGAATCTTTGCTCTTTAGCTCCCTGTTGCTCCCTCAAGGCCAACCAACATGAAGTGGGAGAGCCCGACCCTACTACCCCTGAGCTACACATGCCTCAGCCTCTGGGGAATGGCCAGGCCAAGATGCTGTCACAGGTACCATGCAGCCCTCCTACAGCTTCCAGTCTGATCGGTCTCCACCCTGTCTTGGGCATTGTGGGTCTCCTCTGCAAGTGGGTGTGGTACCACTCAGTGTCACACTTAGAAAGCTCGACCTGAGAAGCTCACCCGACTCCTTTCTGCTGTGGCTCGAGGCGAGATGCACTGCAGTGAGAGAAGCCCTGGTGCTCCGTTCCTGAGCTGTCCCTGGGATGTAAACAAAGTGCAAATGCAGCTAGGGCCTGTCCCATGTTGTACAGGTGAGCTCTAAAACCAGCCTGCAAGGATCAAGTAGAAGAATATCCTGCCAGCCCCAAGGGTATCTTTTACGACAAGTCCTTGTTCTCTCATAATTCTTCTGACAAATTCTTCTTTTGATCCAGACTTTCCCAGGCACTGGTTCATTTCAGCAGTGGCGTGTGTGTGCACACATGCACGCATGAGGGGGAGACCAGCAGAGGGGATCAGAGGGGAAATGGGAACTCTAAATCTGCTTGAATGTAGTAAAGAAATAGGTCCAGAGAGTACTGCCTGCTCACCAAAATACTATTTGCCTTTTTTTTTTTTTCCTTTCCTGAGTAGAGTTTCCTGTTCAAACTTGAAAATGAAAATTCCTCCACTTCAAAATGAACAGGCCAGAAATGCTGCAGGTTGGGTTTTCCCAGGGGGACTGACAGCTGTCTGCCCTGGGAGCGACTAGATCCTGAGCTCTCTGTACTTGTTAGTTTGGTTTATGGCAGGAAGGGGGAAGGGAGGGAGCAACCGGGACCCAGCACCCCCAGAAATTCTCCCCCTTGCCCTTGAAGAGTGGGGGCTTGCCAAGCACCCTTTCCGACTTTCAGAGCAATAGGAAGGAAATGGTCCTAGGATTTGGTTTGTGTCTTATTTTATTTTATTACTATTTTAAAATTTGCAATAGGGTGCATGCACTCACCAGAGATAGAGAGAGACAGAGAGAGGGAAAGCGAGACTCTTCTTCTCCACCTCCATTGCCAGGAGTATGGCCATGCAGCAATCCCTTCTCTTCCATTCTCCTCTTGGGATTTTGAGCTCAACACATGTACCCCATGTGTCTTTCAAGTTGTTGAGTCTGGGACTCGAACCATTCAGCCAGCCATGTGGGATCCAGCTGCCTTAACCATGATGCTACCAGCTGGCCCTGGTTTCAGTCTTCTTCATCACACCTTTTCTCCTATTCTTCTCATCACTCAGTGATGAAAATGACAGCATTGCTTTAGAAGAGAAGCCATCCCCCAACTTTAGGGCTGGCTTGGTAGCGCAGTGCTAACGTGTTGTATAAGTGATGGTGAGGCCATATGAAAGATCAGGGTTCAGTTCCACAGTCATCCAGTACACAACACACACCCGTAATTCTGGCTGGCTGGGAAGGCTGCATGGGAAGCAGGGGGCAGCAGATCCTAGTGCAGACTGTGTTGGGGTGCTCATCTCAATGTCCCTTTCGCTCTGTCTCTCTCATGGAACAAACTTTAAGATAAAATAAGAGAACTCATAATCCAAATTTAGACGTCTCAGTGCCTGGAAGAAGAAGTCTTAGGGTTAGGGTGGGAACTGGTGTTCTGGGTGCTCCTCGTCATGTCCGAGCTCCCTGTCCTCCACCTATTCCCCTGGGTGTCTTCTATTATTTAGTTAACTTGATCGAGGGCTCCAAAGTCATAAAAGCAGCAAATAAATAAATAAATTTTTTGGAAAGTAAAACAACAACTAGATAGGAACTTGTATTTAGCCAGAGGCTTTAAAGCCCAGTTCCAGCACCAGTGTTGAGACCTTGCTAGCTCCCTTCTCTCTTTGGGCCTCAGTTTATTCAGCCATACGATGAAGGCTGAAGGGCTCGACGATCTCCCAAGTTCCTCTCATGCACAAATCCTGCACTTCTGTGCTGGGTGTGTTTTAAATGCCACCATCGTTTCCAAGTCTGTGTTTGGGGAAATCCTCGGGGTGAGCATGACCCTGTGCTGTGTCTGAGAGGTTTTGTCCTCCTGTTAGGCTGTGGTCTCCTACAGTGGCCAAAGCCTTTTGCTAGCTAAGAGTGGAATTTCAAATTTGCCATTTTCTTCTTCAAGGATTGGCCAAATGCCTGTTTTTTCCAGTTCCCTCCTCCAACCCCCCTCAAGTGTGTCTACAGGGATTGTTTTTGATGCACCCTGCTAAACCTGTCCATTAATCTTGCTTCTTTCATACCTACACATGATGAACATCCATCCTTGAATCCCGACAGTTAGACGGGGGAGATGTTTCGCTGTTCAGTCATCAAACTGGAGTGAGCTTATTTCCCAGCACACAGCAGCAGAGACACTTCCTCCCTCTTCAGCTATCTCTTTGTCCCATCCTCCTCTTTACCGAGTTGATCATGCTGGCATCCCTCGACGCCCTTGAAAGTGGAAAGGATCGTTTTCAGTTCTCTTTCCCAAACTCAGATAGAAAGCCGTGCGCCGCACCACGCCCCCCCTCCCTGCGGCGCCCGCCCCGCCATCCCCCGTGTGTTTCCTCTGATGAGATCTCCTCTCTGAGGGCATATTTTGGTTCTGTTCTCCGTTCTCCAACAAATTTCCCTGGTCCTTTAAATCTGGTTTCAATCAACATAATCACGTCTGCTCAGTGGTATCAACTCTGCCTTGATTTGTCTGTGTAATTCTTGCTGTGTCCTCCGCCTCTCAGGCTGTTTATATATACACACATAAATGCACGTGCATGTGTGTATATATTATAGACAATGTATGTGTATTATATATTAAGAGAAAAATATTGTTTTCATCATGCCTGTAATTACTTTTAATCTTTCTCCAAATCAGTATCTTAGTGCATATCACCTCAACTGTACTCATTTTGACAATCCCAGGGCTCCTTTTATTTTTTAAGAAGGCCTATTTAGGGGCCAGCAAGTGGTGTAGTGGCTAAGGCACTGGACTCCCATATGGCCAACCATGGTTTGAGCCCCCAACCTGGAGGCTTGAAAATCATGTTGGGCATGTTGTATATCCAGGTCCAAAATCCTGAGAGGAGATGGAAGAGGAAGAATTGTAGCATGGCCATCCTTCCTAGGGGTTGATTTCTCACTTTCTCTCTCTCTGTCTCTCTTTGGCAAACACATGCACCCTATGGCAAGAAAACAAAAAACAACTATTTAACTCTGGGTCAAAAACTAGTTATAAACTGAAGTTTATGAACTGACTTCTATTCCCCCCCCCCCCCCCCCCCGCCCATTACAAGTCTCATCCAAATAATGGAGTTCTGTCCAGTTAGTTGGCATGGTCCCGTCTCCATCTGATGCACACCTGACAACATATCTGCTTTCTCTTCAATCTTCATTCCTTTCCCATTATAAGTCTTTTCTTTTATTTGAAAGAAAAGATATGAAGCAGCCTAGGGGTAGCTCAGATACGTGGAGGCCAGAGAAGATGGTATGGATGTGAACTCAGAAATGGCACTTAACAATAAAGTCTCAGTACATTTGCCCCATACTCCACTGCCAGCCTGATGATTATGCGGCCCTGGTCAGTCCGAGGAATTGTGAAGCAGCGCGCTATTCTGAGTGGAGAAGCACCCCACAGCCAGCGGGACTATTAGTGTTCATCACCTCCAAGAGGAAGGTCATACCACCTAGAACAAAGAAGTCAACTGAACTATTTTACCTATCTCAGAAATCTGTAACAGCCATTGTGGTCATGTCATGACTTTTAGTTGCCAGAGCTAGTAACATAAAACAGAAAAGTTTTTGTGGATTCCAGAAATTTAATTTTACTTATTGAAAGCCAGAGTCAAGGAGTGAGAGCTCATGGGTGCAAGAGCTATCATCCCAAACAGCAGGCCAGAAGGGAAGGGTCGGCCTGCTGTTTTAGCCATGCCAAAAGTGCTGAGATACTCTGGATGATGGGAGACAGCGGGAGGTGTCTGTCGAGTCCTATGTGGCTTCTTAGGGACCCAGATCACTGTGTGGAGTCAGTGGTGGTTGAATAGCGCACAGTGTAATAGGGAAACTTGCACATCATCGCTTAACTGTAGGCTGCATATGAACATAACATGTTATAAATGAATCTAGAACTAACCCTGCTCAATACAAGGCAAAGTGTAGAAACACTGGCCAGACCTTTCTTGAAGCACACAAATCTCTTTCACATTTCAAAATAATATAAAAATAAGTTATGAATCATGCATTTAAAAAAAAATGTTTTTGCCATAGGATGCATGAACTCTCCAGAGAGAGGGAAATGAGAAATCACCCTCCACGGAGGATGGCCATGCCGATATTCCTTCTCCTCCTGTTCTCCCCCTGGGATTTTGGGCACTCACACACATACACCCAGAGTGATCTTCAGGCTGTCAGGTCCAAAACTCTAATTGCTTTCAGCCATGTGGTAGTCCAGCACCTTAACCACCATGCTGCCTGGTGGCCATGAGCCATGCATTTTTTTTAACCCTTTAGTGCTTTTTTTATTAAGTTTTGAGATCATTTTAGTCTTGCTGCATCCATTGGTTTTCTAATCATTCATGTCTTTGATTTAGTAAAACTCCTTATTTTTTAATTTTTATTTATTTTACATTTTTTCACTGAACATCATTACAGAATACAAAATGTTATTTCCCATCCAGAATACACTGTATAGTGGCTCAATCATACTTGTTATCATCAACAAACAATTTTCCATTTTTTTCTTGTGTGTGTGTGTGTGTGTGTGTGTGTGCATGTGTGTGTGTGTGTGTGTGTGTGTTTTTCCACCCCTATTTCTCATCCTCTGTCATTTTCCATTCTCTTCCCACACTGTCTCTGGTATCTGCAGTTGCTTTTCATTCCTTTATTTTTTTCCCACATTTTATTGAGTCACAAAATATCTTAACTAATCTAACTACTTTCAATAACAAGTTCAACTGATATATACATATCTGTAACTACATGTTGACTTTAGGCATGACATTTGTGAGTAGAATGAATATACTATAAAGTAGTACCTACCTGAGGCTATATAGCTTACTGTGGTCATTAAATATGTATTTTTAATATACTTTTTAATTTCAAGAAAGGCAGTTTTAGCTTTACTAAATCAAAATCAAAAAATGTAAGAGAACTTTGCTTAAGACTGAAAGCCAGGAAAGAGGTTAGGATTCTGTTCAAATAGTAGATATGTGGACCTGTCAACAACTCAAGAGAAAACAAGAAGACTTAACTCTGGAAAACAAAGCATAGAAGAAAATCAGTAACGTTTTAATCAAAAGTCATAAAATTCTATTTCACCAGTTCAGGTTCATGTACTTAGTCTATCTTCTGTTGTGGTCCAATCTTTCTGTTTAAATTCTGGAAGATAATGTTCAACTCTGGACTTGTTCTTACCATTAAGATGGCCATTTTCTTAGTTGTTTTTGAACTATTATTTCTGTGTGTCTGACTTTAGTTTTCCTGAGATAGCACTCCCTTCAGAACTTCTTGGAGAACTGGTCTGATTCCAGTAAATTCTTTCAGGTTTTGTTTATCTGAGAATATTCTTGTCTTCTCTTCCCATATGAAGGATAATCTTGCTGGATATAGTATTCTTGGTTGAAATTGTTTTTCACTCAACACTTTTAAGTATTTTTTCCCATTCTTTCCTTGCTTGCATTGTTTCCAATGAGAGATCTGCTGTTAACCTGATGGGATATCCTTTGTAGGTAACTTGACATTTCTTTCTTGCCAATCTTAGTATCCTGCCTTTGTCTGTGGTTTTGGTCAATCTAGCTATAATGTGTCTTGGAGAAGATCTTCTGAGTTGATTTTATTTTGGGTCCTTTGTATTTCTTGGGACTGGATCTTTGAATGCCTCTCTAAGTTTGGAAAGTTTTCTTCTAGGATTTCATGGAATATATTATCAATGCTCTTATTAGTCTCTTCACCTTCTGGGATACTGATTATCCAGATGTTTGGACATTTAATGGTATCTAGTATTTCTCATATATTATTCTCATTTGGGGGGGTTATTTTTTTCAGTCTTTGTGGTGGATTTTCCTAGTCCAGCGATTCTGTCTTCTACATCTGAAATTTGATTTTCTGTATGATCTAGTCTGCTTTTGTTATTTTCAAGGGAGATTTTCACTTCCTGTATTATAGCCTTCATCTCTAACAGTTCCATTTGTTTCTTTTTTATGGTGTGTATTTTCTCTTTCAGACCTTGCAAGAACTTCCTCACCTCCTGAAACTTGTCAGCTCTTTTCTTCTGCCTCTTTTGTAATTCACTGGCTCTCTTCTCTTCCATCTCTGTTAGCTTTGTCATTATGAATATTATAAATTCTTTATCAGACATTTCTGTGTGTTCCATTGTACTGTCTTTGGATGAAAAGTTATTCTTTTCTTTTGGGGGAGAGGTATTTTCTTGGTTTCTTATATTTCTTGTGCCTCTACAGTGATTTCTAGTCATCTGATTAGTTATTTGTTTCTTCCTAATTTCTACAAATTCAATCTGAGCATTCAGAGCCATGCAGGAGGAGGCAATCTGCAAACTCTTTGATGTTCTGTTTTTCTCCAGGAGGTTCTAACAGGGTGAATTCTCAGAAGAAAATACTAATTTCTCTTATTCACTAAAAGCACTAGATCTCAGCTCCCATGGAAGACTCAGTCTTCTTCTGAAGGCCTGCTCTTTTTGCCTCTCCAGGGTGAATTCTCAGAAAAATCTTCATTTCTCTTATTCCTTGAAAGCACTAGTTCTCAGCTCCCATGGAAGACTCCTAGACTTCTTATTATTAAAATAAAGTAAAATAAAATAAAATAAAATACAAGAAAGAGGGCTCTATCTTTTTTTTCACTGTTATTTGCTCTCAGGCTCATTTTAAGGGAGACTCCTGGCATGGAGGTTTTCATGGAGAGGATTTATATGGTTGGGATTCTGCCCCTTCTCTGTTTAAAGACAGGAGCTCTCCCTATCTCCATCAAGATTAGAAGGCTGGATTAATTGCTGCAAACTCCAAGAGTGTCTAGTTCATCAAATTTACAGTAGGAAAACACCCCTCCCCCTGCAGTTTAACTCCTGAATCCTGTGGCTGGATCTGGCTGCTGGGGCAGAAGTGAGGACATCTTGACTCCCATGTGGAGTCCTGGCTGTCACCTGAGTGAGCCATCATGAAGCTCCTGTTACTGAGTTGCCTGACCATATCATCTTCTTGTAGCTGTAGGACAGGGCTGACTCTTCTCTTCACTTCATGTTCCTGGATGAATGTGCCCCTGCCTTCTCTTGGGTCTCTCATGCAGTGGCTAGAGAAAGGGGATGGGATGTCCTTCAATGGCATTCAGTGCCATCCTTCCTTCCCCTCTGCCTGTGCCCACCCACTACTGTCCAGTGAAGCCATAAGACTAGGAGGCACTATCTCCCTCACCAGGACATCCAGAAGCATGTGCTGGGCAAGTCAGCCAGCCTCCAGGGCTCTCAGCAGTAAAATACCCTCACTCATAAGATGAGTATGTAGCCCAGATGACTTCTGATGAAGTCTATTATTTTGAAATGCCAAATGTATGTCTCTCAGCTACTGAGCTTTGCAGGAGCTGGGTGCTGTCAACACCTGTCTTGAGCGCCTTCTCTTCCCCGCCCTTTCTTTTGGTGACACAAGTTTCATTCACTCCCCTCTAGTACTGGTCTCCTGTCTTTTCCTCTACTACTAGATCTGGCATTATGCATTTTAAATAGTTTATTTGGTCACAGTATAATTAGTGTTCAGAAATATGGAGTCACTGACTTGTAGGGTTTTTTTCTAGCACGAGAAGTTCCTCTGGCTTTTATAGACTGTTTCATGGGCTGTTAATATGGAACAGACAGACCTTAGAACAACATTCACAAGGGGTTGAGAGACCTGGATTGATATTTCCCCTTGTGTCATCAACCAGTGAGTGACCTTAGATACATCCCATTCCTCACTGGGCCTGGGTTTCCTCATCTGTCATATAGAAGCACTATGTGAGTTTAGGAAACAATGTAATAATATATCAAAATGTATAAAGAAATACTAGAATATAGAAGCATGATCATGCCAATATTTGTTCCCATCAAGAACATATAAAAAAAGGGACTGAGTTACAGCAAGATTTTGAGGAGACAGTGGAAAAAGCACTAATACCCAGGGGAGCCACATCCCAGACCAGGGGCCTTTCCGAAGAGGCAGCCTCAGCATCTGCTGTTTATTTTGTGCATCTCTCCTGTGGACACACTTTTAGGAAGCTCTTCTTTGGAGACAAGAAAGAGAGTCTTGCAGGGGGTTGGGGAAGAACAGTGAGGATCATATGTGAAGAGGCTTTGATAAGAAGAATTCTGGACAGAGGTTTGCTTTTCTTTCTGGGACTAGAGTTCTGGATCTCTGTAGAATTCAGGGACAGGTCTGTGAGGGAGGTCTCTACTTCATAGTGGGAAGTGTAAAGTGGGTTTATGCATCTTGGAGGTTTACTGTCTGTCGGTGATAGAAGGGCTAAGAGATAGGAGAATCATCTCCCAGCAAGGCTGATGTGGTGGTGCATTGTGTACAAGATAGAAAACAGGATGGGGGCCTGGCACTTGTGTCTGCAAAGTCAATTCTTACCTGATTTCATTGTGGTAAATACGCTATCCAAATCCAGGCTGAGAAAGCACTACCTGGTAAGAAGTGTAGTTAACTCATAGTGTGTGTGATCATGCTCTAGAAAAAGTTGGGGTTTTAAAAAAAGTATGACTAAGAATCATTTCAATTTTAAAAAATTAATATATTTTAAAACCATTTAGAGTTATGAATAAATTAAACTTGTAATGGGAAATTTCTACATGTGGAGTTTGCCCTCATGGGATGGGTAAGAATCCCAGGACTCGGTGAAGAGAGGCTGGGGGTGAGTGTAGTGAGAAGGGAAAGCATGAGCAGCTATGTAGCAGCCATGAACACGAGCAGGCATGTAGCAGGTATGGAGCAGGTGCAAGCATAAATAGGTGTATAGTAGCCGTGAGAACTTAGGGGAAAGAACAAGAGTCAGGGGCTGGCAGAGCTGATCCTACCTCTTGTCACTTAATGGCTGTTTTGTTAGACAAATCATTTAACCTTTCTCAGACTCATTTTCTTAAATTTACAATGAAGAAATGATTTATCTTCACATTTCATGGAGCTATAATATTGACCTGAAAATATACAGAGCAATATAAATGTCAGGAATCAGTCTGTGCTATGTCACCTTCCTGTGGCTGCAAGGCAGGGAGCTGACCCTCCTCTTCACTTCCCGACCCTGGACGAGTGTGCTCCATGCCTTCTCTCGGTTCTCTGGGGCAGTGGCTGGAGAAGGGAGACAGTATGGCCTCTGTATAGAGTGACTTTGGGGCCGCTCCCATCACCCCAGCTCTTTCCCCACTGGGGTTACTCACTCTCTACCCATCCTTCTGGATCACTTCTTCTGTCAGTGTAATGTAGAGCTCTCTGACGGCTGAGGGAGACGCTGATCTGATATTGGGCAATGCAGAGGGTTTGTCAAGGCTGGCTTGATCACCACTGCTGGTCTCTTCTCTCATTTGCACCTTTTCCTCCCTGGGCTCTGTGTTCCTGGGAGGGTGGTGTGAAGAGAGAAAGCCATAGCAGTAGAAGTGGCAGGTCAGAGGCCACTGCCTGCCAAGAGTTGGTCTCAGTGCTAGCCTTTTGCCTTTTGTTCCAGAGAACCAGTGACTGCACATTTCTATCAACGCCTGTGTTAATTTATACCCAGAGTCGTTACTCAGTGAATTTCTTAAGAGCAAAAAATATGTCTCAACCTTTATTTTTCTTTGGGCAGGGAGGTCATTGCCTTTGACGTTTTCTTGAAAGCCATATATACCCTTGGAGGTCCAGCAGCAGAGTTACTGTATGTGTTATTATTTCAAAACAGCTCTGTTCCCCTGTTGGAGCAGTCTTGCTAAAAACATCTTCCTCCACCCCCAGACCCAAACATGAACCTCAGACTGATCACTTCCATTTTAGTCACTATGGAGGAGTTTATTAGCCTCTCTTCTTCTCAATATTTACCTGCCAGCTTTTCCCACATTCTTGCACCTCTCCTGGGGAGTAAATTATTCGATCCACACATAATTGTGCAACTTGTGCTCGGCACTGCATTAGGCACTGGGGCAGCAAGGATAGATGAGATGTGGGCCCTGCCCTTGAGAACTTGAAATCCAGCAGTTACCTAGAATTTCACTGAGTTTCCTGACCTGTAGGAGGACCTCCCAGGGCTTTCCCAAGCCTAGAGTTGGCCTTCACAGCCGTGACTTAGGGGTGTTTTGGCTCAGCCCTAATCTTCACGAGTCTTGTTGGCAGTGGGGGGTGGGGGGGGGGGGGGCTGGTTCCCACTTACTTTTATTGGGTGGTCAGAAAAGTCATGTTGCATTTTTGCATAAAAAAACAGAAAAGTATGTCTTAAGTTTTTTGACAACCCAATATTTGCAGATTCTCTGGTCTTGTGTATTCTTACCTATCCCTAGTCATTTCCAATTTTGTTTTTTAAGAGAGATTTTTGCTATAGGGCATGTGCACCTGCTGGAGAGACAGAGAGACAGAAAATAAGAAATCACTACCCCCCCTCCCCCCCAGGGAGGATAGACACGCCACAATCCCTTCTCCTCCATTCTCCTCTCGGGATTTTGGACACAAACACACATGTGCCCAGTGTGAGTTTCAAGTCACTGGGTCTGGGACTTGAACTGTAGTCGACTACATGGGAGTCCAGCAACATAACCATTATGCCATATGCTAATTTCCCTAGTCATTTCCAGTTTGATCCCAAACCTATCCCAGTGCTGTAGAGCCAGGAAGCCTTGCTGGAGAATCGTGGTCTAGCAAGTGCAGTGTTAAAGAGGAGACTCAGGTCCTGAAGGGCTTACAAATTTTGTGCAAGTTCCTTCCCATCTTGGTGCAGGTGTCCTTGTCTAAGCACTAGAGAGCCACCTTCCTCTTTGTCTCTCCTTCCCGAAGAGGGGCAACTGTGCCAATCTGGCCAGGCAGTGGGCTGGGGCTGCTGGAACAGAAATGTGTATTTCTCTCTTTGGCATCTATAGTCTTCCTTTACAGCTACGGATGTGCACTTTCATAGAAGAGATCGTCATCTTCTCAAACATCAAGGAACTCCTTCTCTGACCTCTAACTCTCACATACGCATCTTCAACTCGACCTTTTCCTGACTCACCTTAGCCACGGTAGCCCTCTTGGCTCAGAATAAGTTATCTTCAAAGGCTACAGGGAGTCCATGTGAAGGGCTGCCGGAGTAGAGTGAGTATGGAATTTAGGATCCAAAGTGGACTCTCTTGAGAGTGAAGAGAATCTTACAGTCACATGCCAGGACAGAGGCTTAAATGGTAACACTTCTTAAGAGTTTCATCCCTTTGATCCAGTGACTGTAGAAATCTGTTCTTGGTACCTACTAAGAGCCAGGCACCCTCATAGGTGCTAACATAAGAATAGTGCTTTCAGTGGTGTGAAAGAGAGAAAGAATACAAGAACGCAGTAAGTGCTAAGGAGAAGCTTCCTCAGGCAACTGATGCATGAATAGAGTAAGACAGATAAAGTTGCCAGGGCAGGAGAGGGCAAAAGAGTCCTCCTGGCACAGTGGTCAGGGGACCTCTCACAGGGGGGAGTGTGCACAAGGTATGTGTGGAGAACCGAAGTCCCTCTATGTGGCTAGTGTATATGGTGTGAGAAGAGAACTGGTAAGAGATGAGGCTGATGAGAGATACCCAGGCACTAGCCAGTGACAGGCTAAGAATTTCTGCTGTATTTTGAAGGTCCTAGAAAAGCACAGACATTTCCCCTGCTGGGAGTGACCCGGTTCAGTTGGTTTAACTTTAGTAGGTCATTCTTTTCCAGAGTGGAGAAGAAATAATAGGGAGACTGGGAGAGGGCAAAGTAGGATCTCTGTAACCATTTAAGACCCCCTAGTGGCACGTTTGATAGCAAACTAAACTGCAGTGCTGGAGCCACATGGCTGACCACGGTTTGGATCCCTGGGTCAGCCTGAAAAATGCACATGTGCCCAGGATCCTGAAGAGCTGGAGGACTGGGGAAGAGGACCACAACATGACAAGACCCTGTTGAGAGTGTCTCCCTCTCTCTCTCATGCACATGCTGTCTATCATGACCAAAAAAAGAAAAAAGAAACTGTCTAAGAGTCTGTCGGTTTGATCCAGGCAAGAGAGTTTGAGCTATAAAGAAGGGAAGTGGACACTGAGAAACACAAGGAGGCAGAATCCACTGGATTAAAGATCAATTTGTAATGAGGGTGGGGGCAGGGAAGAGAGAGGCCTCAAACGTGACCTCCGGTGGTACTCTTTCATGAGAGAGAAAATGCAGGAGGCTGGAAGAGGAACATGGCTTAGGGGAAGATAGCAACTTCAGCTTTGGATGTATGTGGGATCTTCCTTATTTATGAAAAAGGAATAGTATGGATTCTCAGTCTCTTCTTTACAATTCCAAAGTCATTCCTTAAGGTTACAGAAAATTCATATGACCGCAAAATATGACCTGTATTGATATAAATCTTTTTCACTTATGTTCACTTTTATAACTTTGCAGCAGATACATTCACATGTTTAATCATAAGATGTTACCCAGACCCCATTGCCAGTATTAGGTAGTACGCAAGGTTTCAAGTAGGGCCTGACTTCTAGAGCCATTGTAGAATGAAATCGGTCGTGAATGGAGAATGCTTAGCACGTGATTCCTGCTTCCCCACTCTTTACTGGAATGTTTAAGAAGACTGAAATGTCATAGAGTATGGGAATGGAGGATGGCATTGTTTAGGACAGCAAAGTGGAAAAGTGGGATCTTCCAGCAGGGAAATTTTTCTCTTTTCTTCTTCCAAATGTCTAGCCCTCAGAGGAATCATCCATGGAGAACACAGCACCCTAACAGGGCACTCAGCTTACTAAAGAGCTAATTGAAGAAGTCTTACTCCCTTGGTGAAGACTAATCTCAAAGCATCTGTGTTCATTATGGAGTTGTAGTGTATTTACAGCATAATTGCTCTGCATTTAATGGCATACTTTGCTTTAAGCAAAAATTAGTCTAATAGTTAATTTTAAAAAAACTGAAAAGTGTTCATTCACTGCTTTCCATAGAAATTCATAGTAAGATTTTTTTATTACATACCTTCTTGGTATCTTTTCTTTTTGGGGGGGGAGGTTTTTGCTATAGAGCACGTGCTCTCACCAGAAAGACAGAGAGAAACAGAGAGACAGAAAACGAGAAATCACCCCTGAGGGGGGATGGCAACGCCGCAATCCCTTCTCCCCCATTCTCCTCTGGGGATCTTGGGCATGCACGCACACATGCCCAGCATGAGGTTAAGCCACCGGGTCCGGGACTCGAATCACAGTCTACTACATGGGAGTCCAGCGACATAGCCATTACACCAACTGCTGGTCTCCCTTCCTGGTATCTTTAAAGTAGAATTTGATTCATAAAAATTGAGTTGCATTCAGCCTTTTTAGAAACATAGGTAGGGTACACACCGAGATCTGCCTGCAAGGCTGCTGTTATTTCTTCTTCCTCTTCTTGGATGAGCGCACGCTTCATAAATTCTCTTGGCGTGGCATCGGCCAACTCCGTACATTATTAACATCACCAAGGGGAATTAGAATGTATCATGTTCTAGGATCAAAATTACCACATTCTGAATCAATGCCAGTACAAAAGGAATTTCCAGACCCCTCAGTTTGACCACAGTCGTCTGGGATCCCTCCCCACCAGTCACATGGCTCACTCCACACTGGGGGGAGGTCACTCGTGGTGCTCACAGGTCCGTGGCCCTGTCGGCTGTCCTGGGCTGAAGCGTTTTGCCTGCACACATCAGCTTAGAATCACAGACCCTTAGGTCTCG
Organism: Tupaia tana; assembly: GCA_026018925.1. Taxonomy (NCBI): domain Eukaryota; kingdom Metazoa; phylum Chordata; class Mammalia; order Scandentia; family Tupaiidae; genus Tupaia; species Tupaia tana. The sequence continues at coordinate 112,559,991 of JAKSZU010000006.1, forward strand.
AAGGAACTTTTGTGCAGTTCCTTCTATTAAATCCAGTCCCTCTGCTCATTTAGACTGCATGCCCAGAAACTCCCTGCAGCATGCCTTACAGTAAACCGAAATAGACCCTCCTTGAAATAGACGGCTCTGACGTGTTGCTATTGGTCAGTGGTAGAAGCTGGTCTTTGGCCAGAAAGGACTGCCTCTTAGAGGGTCCCAGCCTTTTCCCACTTCAATTCATCAGGTCTTCCTTGGCCCCCTACTGTGTGTGCCCAGCACAGTGTTGGGGGCACATTCCTGCACATTCTCTGGTTCCAACTTATCCTGTGTTAATCTATTCATTAGCATCAAATTGCAGGGTTCCTTGCCAAGCCATCAGCATAATTGGAGCTTCTGAAGTCAGAGTCCCCCAATTACATTAGTTCTGTTGTCTCATTAGCCCCATGCATCATTCCAAGCTGCCATCAAACATGTTTTCCTTCGTTATTGTTGTAATTTTCTTAATACAGGTATTGTTGGGAAGGATTGTTTGTAACACACGCTCCTGCAGAACTTGTTCGATCTTCGGAATACGAATAATCTGCAGACTAAACAGAGCCAAGATTGAAGGTGGAGTAGGGTAGTAGGTGAGGCTGAGAGGCTTCCTCTGGTTAGAATTAAACAGAAGTAGATACGCACTTGGGCCCGTGACAGGCCCCATCCACACCCCGGACAGGAGAACGTTCTTGTAGCCAGAGGGTCCAGCTTTGAAAATGATCCACTTTGTGTAAGCCGGTGCCTCACAGATACTGCAGAGATAGAGACAAGTGCGGGTTGCACCTTGTAGCTCTAGGCACCCTCCTCTAAGTTCACAGCTGGGTTAGGGATCTCTGTTTGCTGCAGTCACAGACACGTGCTCTGCCCTTCTGGACTCTGGGAATTTGATAGCAAGTGGGTTACCTCTAGGAAGAGTGTAGGATCGGGAGTGAGGAAGCCGAGGTAGTTTTCCCTCTCGCTGTGACAACATGGAGCCCGTCACTCACCATCTCTATACCCTGATTTCCCAGCTGTAAAAGGAAGCTTTTCTAGCTCCCGTACTCTCTCCAAAGCTAGAGAGAATGGCGTGTAAGTTCGAATTATCATCCTTGGACCACAGTAGGTGCTTAGTCTGTCATCCCTTCTTCCTTCAGCAGTGTGGATGGTTCTGCCATGCCTGTCCCAGCCGTGTGTGTCTTTCCAGAAAGCTGCGCCCCCCCCCCCAGTCTGGCTCCTGGGGCCTCTGGCCACCCATGGCCCTGCCCTTGCTCTTGGCTCCGTTAGGGAGTGCTCGCCACCACCTGCTTCCAGTGGCTTCTGCTGGGTCCCAGAGCATCTCTTGGAGTCTGAAACCTTTAAGGACGGTTATGCTCTCAAGGCAGAGGGTGACACGCAGTTCTCAGGCTTCCTTAGCCAATTCAGAGTCACCTTCAGCCCCCTAGAGCTGCTGAGGCCCACCTTCTTCTGTCTCCTGGGAACCCCACTGGGAAACACGCAGGAACTCCTGGGAGACTGCTCTGTGTTGTTTTTCAAGCATCAAACTCAAGCATCAGAAAAGGGAGAGGAGGGTTTCTTGGGGTTGGGGTCAGGCCTGGAGGGGTGGGATGTCTGTTTGCATCTGCAAAGGGAGCTTTGGAAGTTAGGTTGGAAAAATCTCTTCAGCCTTTATTTACCAGGGTGGGCAGCCACAGGAGGAGGGGCGCCGCCATGGTGGGAAAGGAAGACAATAGAATGCTGTGTTGCCTTGCTATAAAAGCACGCTCTCAGCAAATAACGGCAAGCTCAGTCAGAGCACTGCTCAATTAGCCCCAGTGCTTAAAGGAGGGTCTCCCGCAGCTGTCGGCGGGCGGGCTGGAGCGAACGCAGGCGCGCTCTGGGCACCAGGCAGGCAAACCTGCAGAAATCATGAAAGGGAAGTGACAGGAGGGAAGCAAAGCACCTCCAGCCCAAACCTAGTCCCTGCCTCTGGACTCAAGAGCCCCAGAGGGGGCTGGTAGTGTTGTTCTGAGGCAAGTTGGTGAGGGGAGACCACGGAGGAGGTGACCAGAAAAGTGAATGCAAGCGTTCCATGCAGAGAGTGACCGACATATGGAACGTGTTACCCAGAAGGGTTACAGGCAGGAGGAGCTCCTAGGGGTTTCCAGGGGGTGGGGTGGGGGAGGGGAAGCCTTCAGAAACTCAAGGAGCTTTCTAAACAAAAGGAATTTGAGAAGGGTTGGAGAAATAATGAGAAATGCAAACTTGACCCAGAGTTTCTCTTTCTATCTCCCCTGCCTGTCCTCACACGTTTGCAGCCCACAGGGCCCCAGGAAGGCCACTGGCACTCCTGCCCTGCCTTGCTCCCAGGGAGCAGTTCTGGCTCCTGGAGGGGAGAGAGACCCCAAGAGCCAGCTGGCTCCTCTGCTCAAGAGGACCAGAGAGGACCTGGAGCCTGCAGCTGGCTTTGAATCCCCATGGGCCGGCAGATGGCTGGAGCCGGGATGGTCTTAGGGTGCTTTTCTTACTCTACTTTATAGGCGAGCAGACCAGGCCTGCCTGGGAGGTGAGACAGAGGGCCGAGAACGCATAATGGCCTGAGGGAAGCTGGGAGTAGACCCTTCTCCTGATCCCTCCACCCCTTGGGTTTCCTGCCCTCCTCAGCACCCCTCCCAACACACCACACACACTCACACTCACACACTCGAACTCAGACAGACACCACAGACAGACACAAACATACGGACACAGGAATGCACACACACACACACATCACACACATTACACATATATACCACATGCACATACCACACACACTCACACACTCAAACTCAGACACCACAGACAGACACAACCATACGGACACAGGAATGCACACACACACATCACACACATTACACATATACATGCCACATGCAGACACACCACACACATACACACTCAAAATCAGACATACACCACACACAGACACAAACATATGGACACAGGAATGCATACACACACACTCACACACTCATATGTAGACATACACAACACACAGATACAAACATACAGACGCAGGCATGCATACACACACAGAGATACACATACCACACAGAAACACACACACACACACACACACACACAGATTTACATCCCACACAAAGACTCACAGTCACACATACCAAATGCATACTCAGATAAACACACTCATGCAAATGCCCAGCCACACAGAAACACACACAAACCTACACATCACGTACACTCACTTGCAGACACCATCCACACATGCAAACACACGCCATACTCACAGAGACGCACACACACGCCACTGCCTGGCCTGTTTCCCAGCAGCACGGCCCTGGTCCACAGCCTGTCTCGTGGGCCTTCGCGGGAAGCTATTTGGAAGCCTAGAGCTCAGCTGTGTGCTCTCGCACCTTCCTGGCCGGTGGCTCCCCGCCGCCACTGCAGTACCAGCTCGCGCCTTCCTAGATGGGAAGGAAGGAGGTGCATCTTAGTGTCGGGGTGTGACCAGCTTGGGGGCGGGCAGGATGGCAGTTTCTAGCATGGGTCTAAGTGCAAACACCCTCTGGAGCCACAGGAGCAGCAGCAGGAGGGGCCGTTTTCTCTGCCCTCCTGCTTTTCCCAGGCCGAGACACTACCACCCTGGGGCTCTGTCTCCACTGAAATGCGCCACTCATGAAACCTGTACTTTCCCCGTCTATCACCCTCTCCCCTCTCTGTTTTCCTTTCTCTCACTCTCTCTTCATCACTGTTTTTGTCTTTTGTCTTTTTTCTGTGTATTTATCTCTCTCTCTCTCTCTGTCTCTGCCTCTCTCTTTCACACTCACTGTCTCACACACATGGATGCCTTGGGGATTGGAGGGGCCTCCACACCTCTGCTTGGCCACTTGCAGCTATGCTGTTGGAGTTGCAGGGCCTCAGCAGAAGCGACCTTCAGCATGGGCAGCATGGACGGACTTCCCTGTTCTTCTCAGCTCCAGCCTCAGGTTGCTCCCCTTTAGGGCCATTTCAGAGCCTTTGTCCAGGAGGTTACTTGGGCCTTTCTGAGCACACGGACATGTTCTTGTTGACACTAAAAGGCAACACCTCTCACCCCACAGTTTCTCCAGCCATGGGTGTTTGCTTACCTTTTGGTGTAACATACTGCCCCGACGTAGCATAAGGCGACAGCCACAGCTCTTGGTCTTGTGGGTCAGGAATCTGGATAGAACCAAGCTGAGTGATTCTTCTGTGCCGTGTGACTTGACAGAGATCCCTCGGTGGCATTCAGCTGGCAGATGGACTGGTCAGGGCCTCCCAAATCAGCTTCCCTCACGGGACTGTTGCCTTGGCAACAGGGGTGCTGGGGGACTGGGTCTGTCCAGGGGCGCCTCCCCAGGATAGTGGCCTCTGGATCATTCGCTGCTCACATGGCAGCTCAGGGCTCCCAAGGATAAGATGGAGGCTGCGTGAGCCTTCATGACCCATCCTTGGCAGTCACGTGGGGTTGCTTCTGCTGCAGTGCCTCCATCGGAACAGTCACCAGCCACCCAGAGAGGAAAAAAGGGTGCATAGACATATCTGCACAGGAGGAGGGTCGAAGCTCCACAGCCGTGTCTTAAACTAGTGACGCATATGTGCGTGATACCTGGCCCCAGTGTACTTCCTGACCAGACCTCGTGAAGGAGTCAGCCACCTTACCATCTGGTCTCCCAGGACAGCCTCTGTCGGTGCTCAGAGCTCCCCTCTCGAGCTGTCATGTCTCCTGAGGCCAGTGTGCGCTATGGTTGCCCTGATCCTCCCTCCAACAGCATTCACCTGAGAGACTGCACAACCGCTCTCTCTCCAGGCCTAAGGGCAGTCAGCTGACGTGGAGGGAAGGCCTGTGGAAGGGGTAACATGTTCAGTTTCAAGGACAATGTTGGTCTTGAGGACGCTGCGGATCAGGGAGACCAAAGGGATGAAAGGCCATCAGACCAGAGGGGACGCCATCCAGAATGACGGCAGGGAGACAGATGGGAGGGAACACGCACAGATTCCCAGTACTTATGAAGAATGAGGCTATCGGTAGATGATGCTGCCCAAAAACTTGTGGAAGGAAGAAGAGGAGGAGGATTCTGCTTGCATGGCATTCTTCTGGGTGTGCAGCATGCTTCACAGGGCAGGCTCACCTGGGCCCCTGTGCTCCCTCAAGGAAGCCCTGCAGGCAGGTGTGGTGGTTACCCTGCAAGACCTGGTGACTTGAAAAGCACACTGGGTGCGTGTGATGTTCCCAAAATCATGAGAGGAGAGTGGAGAGTAAGGGACTGTCATGTGGTCATTCCCCTAGGGGGTGCTTCTCGTTTTCTTCTCTCTCTCTTTCTCTCTCTGGCATGTACTAGCCTTTAAACTGTGTTGCTAGTTTAAGACACAGCTGCTGAACTTTGACCCTCCTCTTGTGCAGAGATGATGCCTATGTCCCCTCCTTTCCTCTCTAGTGGCTGGTGATGGTATTGATGGATGCACTATGGCAGAAGCAACCCCATGTGACTGCCAAGGCTGGGTCATAAAGGCCCATACAGCCTCAGCCTCGTTCCTTGGGTGGTTCCACGTGCCCGGCATGCTGCTGGTCCTCTGGAGAGCTCAGTTCCAGTTCCAGTTCTTCCACTAATGTTTCCTTTTGGGCATGTTACCTTCTCTCCATAGCCTTCCTGTGATATGAGTATCCTAGCAGATTAAAATGCTGGTTCCTGGCTGCGCTGCAAAGGGACACAGGGAAGCACAGAGGCCCAGAAAATTAGACTGGTCCTAATAATAAGGGCTCTTTGGTCTGGTGAAGAAAAGACCCAGGATGGCACAGGGTAATAGAACCTTGAAATGCTTTACTTTAGGAATTGTAATCCGAGCACCTGTGGACTGCTAGATTAGGCTTTAGAGAGTCATGAACAACCCTGAAATTTTTGCAAATATTTTTCTTTATCTATACATGTGTGTGTGTTAATAAGAAGATGTTTTAGTTCTGAACACATTCTAGAAAAGATCAATGATCCAAAAGCAATTAAGTCCACCAGCATTATGTTATGATTCTTAACCAGGCCTCCCCAGATGGGATTTGGAAAAGTGTGGTCTATCAGTCATTAAATGACTAAAGTAATAGGTGGGCCTGGTTGGCGTGTGTGGGGGACAACACTGAGCAGTGGAGAACCATCCTGTCAGTAGCACCATGGTGGAGAATTACACCAGGAATTGAGACTCTAAGCTGAGCAATGATTGTCCCATGGCCACAAATCTATTGATAGTTAGTGCTGAGTTGGTTATTACTAATGAATCAAAGCAAGAGATGGACCAAGAGTTGGGACCAGCAGTTAGTGTAATGGCTATGTCGCTGGACTCCCATGTAGTCGACCATGGTTCGAGTCCCGGACCTGGTGGCTTAAACTCACGCCGGGCGCGTGTGCGTGCGTGCCCAAGATCCCAAGAGGAGAACAGAGGAGAAGGGATTGTGGTGTGGCCACCCCCACTGGGGGGTGATTTCTCACTTTCTATCTCTCTGTCTCTCTCTCTCTCTCTGTCTGGCAAGTGCATGCGCCCTATAGCAAAAACCTCTAAAAAAAAAAAAAAAAAAAAAAAAAAGATGGACCAAGAGTCACGTTATGTTGTTTTTCCTCATAAACCGCAAATATGGTGCAGACTATGTAAACCAAAGAATCAGAAGTCTGTCTCACCTGCAAGAGTCCAGCTAAGTTTTAGAAAGAATTGCTAGGCTCTTGGCCTTCTTTATCATTGAATAAGGAAAGAGGAAAGGGGTGTTTCACGTTTGAGAAACTAAAGCATAAACAAATGAGCCCACCAGCCCTCTGTTGAATGGATATATGTTGTAGCCATGCGTAAACAGGGGATGCCAGCCTTCAACTGGAAATGTACATATCAGATATCATGTGTCAGAAGACCTGTCCTGAATGTTTCTCTCTAAGAAGAGAAGCAGCATTAATATATCACCATGGATGGGACCAGCAGTTAGCATAATGACTATGTCTCTGGGTTCCCACGTAGTCGACCGTAGTTCAAGTCCCGGACCCGGTGGCTTAAACTCACACCGGGCACATGTGCGTGCGTGCCCAAGATCCCAAGAGGAGAATGGAGGAGAAGGGATTGTGGCATGGCCATCCTCCCCAGGGGGTGATTTCTCGCTTTCTGTCTCTCTGTCTCCCTCTGTCTTTCTGGCGAGCACACGCGCCCTATAGCAAAAACCTCTTAAAAAATATATATCACCATGGTGCTCACCGACTTGCTCACTGCAAGGAAATGACAGGTGCCCTGGACTCTGGAATGGACTGGGAGGTGTTACGCAGTGTTGGCTAAAAGTTAGGCCTGTGGGGTCACACAAACAGGTTTGCTTTCTGACTCTGTCTCTTGAGTAATGAGTGACAGTCAGCAAATGTCCTCATTCTCCAAACCTCAATTTCTTCAGCTGGGAAGTGGGGATAATAATCATATCTCCAAAAACTGATTGAGATAATCCGTGTCAAGTGTTCGACACAGTGAAGCATATGGTGAGGCTCAGTAAATGTTAGCTGTTATTACAAGTGATTATTATGACTTGTGTCTGTGATTAAAGACAGCTTTGGGTTCAGAGTGTTTGTGCCAAAATTGCTTTCAGAGGACAAGCTCTGGACTGGTTTTTAGTCTTGCCCAGCTGCCCAGAGTCATGAGAATGTTTGCAATTGGAGTCATCACATTGATTAAGTGCCTACCACCCACTCCAGTTTTGATGGAAGATTAGTTTTCTTCCTGTGTGTATATCCCAGCAGCTCAGTGAATGGTGAGAAGAGACTTAGAAAATCTCCAGATAGATGTCTTTTTCTACTTCAGTTTTCTAGACTCTGAAAGTATTCAGGAGGACAGTGTTCATTGTTATGAGTAGAGGAGCAAGACACCCAGCCCCAACAGAGGGAAACACAGCCTCAACCAACAGAGTCTTCAGGCATCGTGGTTTCCTGGAGAGGAGAGCCAGACCAAACCACCACAAAGCATTTGTGAACCCCTTGTCTTCATGAGGAGAGATTGGCCATTTGGCAAGAGGGAGGCATGAGGGGCTATATTTACACAGGCTGGATCACCAAGCCCAGAGGAGAAAGCCTGCCATCTGACCACACTATCTGCAGCCAAATCCTCTTGGGGCCAGACCAGCATGGTTTGGGTTGATCTCAGTCTTGTTGCTGCCACTATGGCGGATGTGCAGAAAAAGGTTTGGGTGTTGCCAAGCCAGCTGTGGTCTCGGTTTGGAAGAGGCAACCAGTGCATCTTTTGAGTGGAAGCACTATTTCGGGATTTCCCTTAGCTTCCAACTCTTAAGACAAAACCAACTTCTTGATTCTACTCTTATGATACTCATTCCTGGCTGGGTAGACAAGATAGAGACTTTATCATCACCATCATTGTTTACCATAATTAATTTTTAAAAAATAGTTGGCCTGGCTGTGGTGACACAGTGTGATGCTGGACTATGTGAGAGGCCTGGGTTCAGATCTGAGACCAACCTGAATACTTCAGGCATGGCAGCAAGCCTAAGATCCTGGATGGCTGGCATGCTAGAGTGGCAGGATTGCAATGTGGCAAGACCTTTTCAGGAGTCTCTCTCTCTTTCTCTCTCTCATAAATAAAAAGTGACTTAGTGAGGCCAAAAGGTGGTGTGGTGGTTAAGATGCTGGATTCCACATGGCTGACTGTGTGGTTCGAGTCCCAGACCTGATGATTTGAAAAACACACTGGGTCCATGTGACATGCCCAAAATCATGAGAGGAAAATGGAGGAGAAGGGGCTGTTGTCTTTTCATCCCCCCAGGGAATGATTTCTCACCTCTCTCTCTCTCTCTCACTTTCTCATGCATGAACACCCAAAATCCTGAAAGGACAATGGATGTGAAGGGGTTGCAGCATGGCCATTTCTCCTGGGGGATGATTTTTCACTTTCTCTATCTGTCTCTATCCAACAATTATACATGTCCTATATCAAAAAGCTACTGCCCCCTCCCCCCAATAAACTTAGCACACCAGTCCTCAATCCTTTTGGCACCTGGAACCAATTTCATGGAAGACAGTTTTCCATGGATGGAGGCAAAGAGGGTGGTAGGGTGGCAGGGAGGCATGGAATGGTTTATAAGAGCAGCCAACCTAGATAGGGTTCATGCTCTGATGATAATCTAATACTTGTTGCTGATGGGACAGGCAGCAGAGCTCAAGCAGTGATGCAAGCAATGGGGAGTGACTGTAAATACAGATGAAACTTTGCTCACTCACCTGCCACTCACCTCTTGCTGTGTGGCCTGGTTCTTAACAGGCTACGGACCAATACCAGGGCCTGGGGACCCCAACTTGACAGCCTCTGCCTTGGATAGTATTCATTAGAGTTGTATAGTGTTTTTTTGTTTGTTTGTTTTTAATAATTCATTATTTGGGGTCAGCAGATAGCATGGTAGTTGAAGTTCTGGATTCCCACTTGGCTAACCATGGTTCGAGTTCCAGACCCGGTGACTTGTAACTCACTCCAGGTGCATGTGTGTGCATGCCCAAAATCCCAATAGGAGAGTGAAGGAGAAGGGATTGAGACATAGCCATCCCACCTACTAGGTGATTTCTCACTTTCTGTCTCTCTGCCTCTCTGATAAGCTCATGTGCTCTAAAGCAAAATAATCTCTCTTTTAAAAAAAAAAGAGTGATTTACTTAATTTAATTTATTATCATTATTATTATTTAATTTGCTATCTGTCATGTGCACTCACCAGAGAGAGATGGGATGGGGGTAGTGAAAAAGCAAACGGCCTAATCCAGGATTTAAATCGTGGTCAGCCATGTGGGAGTCCAGTGGCTTAACCACCATGCCACCTGCTGGCATCAGAGTTGTGTAGTATTTTGCAGTTGATATATATGCCTGACACAGAAGGCCTAGGGAAATGTGAGGGGATACATTTAAACCAAAAATAGTTTACTCAGTAGTTCTTTTTCTCTTTCTTTCTTCCTTTCTTTCTTTTGTTCTCTCTTTCTTTCTTTCTTTTTTTAAATTTGTCTGAGGGTATGTAAGCTTGCCAGAGAGCAAGACATAGAAAGGAAGAGAGAGAAACACTCCATTGGAGAATGGTCACACCGTAATCCCTTCTCCTCCATTTCTCCATTCTGTCAGGATATGGGGCATACACACACATGCACCCAGCATGTTTCTCAAGCTGCCTGGTCTGAGACTTGAACTATGGTTAGTCATGTGGGATCCAGCTCTCTTAACTACCAGGCCATGGGGTCAGCTGAGGGCAGTTATTTCTGAGACTAGAGTTACTCTATTATTTAAAATTTATTTATCTTTTCTATGTGTGAGAGAATGAGGGATAGAGACAAGCACTCCAACAGGGCCTTCATGCTGTGATCCACTTCCAGCTTCCAGCAGCCCAGATCACAGCGCGCACACTTTTCTAGGGTGTACAGAGAGACCCTGAGATACGAACCGGGACCCTCCCATGTAGTTCGAGCATCACAGAGTATTGCACTACCACAGTGCCCCTACAGCTGAGCTCTAGAGTTATCCTTTCATGCCAGCTGTAGCCCTTATTGCCTGTGTAACCAAAGCAACTGCCCTTTGTGTGTTTCCACACTTAGAACATGGAGCTAACCCAGACATTATGGGTTAGCAATCAAAATGTCTCAGAACATTGAATGATATAGTAATTTGAAAATAGCCCCACTCTAACCCACTCTCATATTGGGGATCAGCCCATGTAATCATGCCTGTATGCAGAGTGGTGGATGAACGTGAGTGCACAAAAGAAACGAAACTAAGTTTACTGGATAATGCCATTATGGCCAGTAGCTGGATTGACTCGGATTTTCTCCTCTGAGCCTTCCTCGTCTAGCCTCTGGCCATGAAATAGGAGTGTGTGGTATGCAGTGGATAAAGTAGCTATGAGTTTCCTGGGCTGGTGTCGGCATACCAAGCTCCTTTCAGATCTCTTTGCCAAGTCGGACCTAAGCCAGAGGGTTCCTTGCCCTGAGGAGCAACTATGCTACCTTCCTTGCTAGAGCTGCTGGTGCAGTTTTGACATGTGCCTTACCTTCCATCTTCGCTGCCTTGGGGCCAGAGGAGGGTATGTTTTGAACAATGAAAATGTTTTCTTCCAATGCTGTGCAAAGCAAACTCACAGCTTTCCTCCTCCATCTCACTGCATTTCACTTTCTTCTGGGATTTAGGCTCCCTGTCTGTTCAGGGGTCCCTCTTCCATATTCTCTGGCCTCCAGAAAGGGTCGGTTTCAGGTCCTTCTGTCTGCAGGAGGTGAGTCAGCCTTCTGAGGCCCTTAATTTAATTTCATTTCATCCTAGAACATTCTGTGTTGACCATGCCTTCATCTACTGAAAACTGAGGACTATGTCTGATTTCAGCTCTCATGGCAAGGGTTGGCCATGTCAGATCATTTCAAAACCCCACTTTTTTTTCTTCTTCTTTACTTTTTATTTTGTAATTTTTCTATAGGTCATGTGCGCTCACCAGAGAGACACAGAGAGAGGGAAAGGGAGAGAGTCAGAGAGAGGGAAAGGGAGAGAGACAGAGAGAGGGAAAGCGAGAAAACACTCTCGGGGGATGGCAACACTGCAGTATCTTCTTCTCCATCCTCCTCTCGGGATTTAGGGCGCACACACACACGCTCAGCGTGCTTTCCAAGATGCTCAGGCTGGGACTTGAGCTACTCAGTAGGCCGTGTAGGATCCAGCTGCCTGAACCACCACATCACTAGCTGATGCTGAACCCCAAGTTTTATGTGTTACACTTTAACAAGAGGAACCCCTGTAGAATTCAACTTTAAAAACAGGGTAGGGGGGCTGGCAGGGGGCACAGTGGTTGTGGTGCTTGATTCCCACATGGCCAACCACAATTTGAGTCCCTGGACCTGACAGCTTAAAATTCACACCAGGCACATGTGCATGCATGCTCAAAATCCTGAGAGAAGAATGGACAAGTGATTGCAGCATGGCCATCCCCCACTGGGCGGGGGGGGGGGGGGGGGGTGATTTTTCACTTTTTCTCTGTCTCTGTGTCTCCAGTGAGCACATGCATCCTATAGCAAAAATCTCTCTTAAACAAACAAACAAACAAACAAAAACAGGGTAATAATCCAGTTCTCTGGCCTAGCCCCCACCAGCGTGGACACTAGACAGATGCAGACCCACCCAGTGCGAAGATTCTCAGCAAGTGCTCAGCAAATGCAGGCAGAGCTCAGCTCCTCCCTCTATGTCTAGCTCACCTTCGCTTTTGGTCCCTTGTGCGCTCAGAGCATGGCGGTCAGCATCTTTTCAGAGCCCCATGGGCCCACTCTCTGATCTTGGCTCCGCCCCTTGCCATCTAAAGCTCAGGTTCTGGTCTTCCGTGCTTCTTGAGACAGTGCGTGTCGCCGTTGCCACCACTCCGGAGCTGAGCTGAGAGTGACGTGGGGACCACAGAGCGAGATGGGAAAGAGGGTGCTGTGGAGACCCACAGGGCTTTTTTTACTGCATTCCTCCTTCTTTTGCTCCCCGCAGCCATCCCAAGTTGCTCCCTGTCTTCAGTGTTTCGCGGGCATTTCCTTCTCCGGTTGGCTTTGGATTTTCCTTGCTCCCAGTGAGTTAACCTACTTGTTTCCACTTTGCATCTGATTGCACTATTTGCAGGTTGCCAGTCCCCAGGGTGCTGGAGCCTCATTTGTCTTTCCTCACTGGTATTCTGAGCACTTCTGTGCTTTGACAGTCACCTGTGCATTTTAATTAATCCACCATTCTCCCCTCTCCTGCTTCTGGATCATTAATAAAGAGATTAACCTAAACTGTACCAATCCCTGGCAGAGGCTCCCCAGAGACTCCCCAGATCTCTCTCTCTCTTTCCCAGTTCCCAGCCTTGCCATGGGGTCAAAACTCTTCATGTGGCCCCTCTGGCTAATGGTGAGGCCTCAGGACCTGTGTTCAGAACGAGGCCGGTATGAATTAATTCCGCAATTAAGATCAGGGGAACGAGCCTAGCAGGTTTTCTTTTTAATTATTTATTTAATTTTTATTTATTCATTCATTTATTTTAATTTGGCCAGAGACAGACACAGAGAAAAAGAGAGGGAAAGTGAGAAAGCAAGCCACCAGGTCCAGGACTCGAACCGTGGTCAGCCATGTGGGAGTGTCCAGTGCCTTAACCACCATGCTACCTGCTGACCTCACTGGCTGTTTAATACAGCCTCAGTTTAATATTTCTACCACATTCCTTTCCCTTTTGCTGTTCTCCTTTACCTGTCCTTTCCCACCTCTCTCCCTGCCCACTCCCTGAACAAGGTTTTGGAGCTATCAGGCAGAATGTGGTCTCCTGAGCCCATAGCATTAGTCAAAGACCATGGCATAGCTGTAGAAATGCCCCAAGGAATTAGGCCCTTCTGGGTACAGCTGTCCTTCAGGAGGCGGTGTCCTCTCTAACCATAGCCAGACACTGCATTTGCGTCCAGAGGACCTGGCTGTACAAGAAATGATGAGAGCTCTTGATTTTACATATTAAAAATTTGGCAAATGAGAAACTGCTTTCACATTTGATCTTGTGACTCCTCTCTGGAAAGCTAAGCTGAGCCTTTCTACCTTCTTTCTAAGTCACCAGATCCCAGTGCCGGTCACCAACCCAGGACAGGAGGCGGTATGCTCTGTGCTCTGTTCACTACAAAACACGGGTCACCTCCACAGGGACAGTGACCTGCAGATGGACTGCTTTCACAGGGCCCAGGAGGGACAGGGTAAACTGGGTCTGTTCACTTCCACGAGACGCGCTTTTGTCACGGGTACAGGAAGAGGGAGATGAAGGACAGTGTGTCAAATCCCAGGAGCTCCTTAGAGCCGAGGCTTCCTGGGAGGGTCTCAGCCCGCTGGATGGCAGCCTTCCTGCTCCAGGCTCAGACCTGCGCTTCCCCTGAAGGGAACTCTCCAGTGTTCTAGAGCAGGGACAGAGAGGCAGCTTGGTGTAATCATTAAACGCCTGAGCTCTAGGGCCCAGCTGTGCTCAGATCTGACTGTCTTGTGTGTTAGTTGGTTAGTTAAACTCTGGCACCTCAGTTTTCCCATCTGAAGGGGAAAATGGAATAGTATCTACCTCCGTGGAGTTGTTGTCCAGATTAGAGACTTAGTATGTGGGCCAGGCCTATAGTGTGGTGGTTATGTGCTACGCAGTGGAAGCCTAATCCACATGACTGACCATAGTTCAAATCCCAGCCCCAGTGGCTTGAGAAACTCACCAGGCATGTGTGCATGCATCCCCAAATCCTGATGGGATGGAGAAATGGAGGAGAAAAGATTGTGCCATGACTATACTCCATTGAGAGTTACATCTCTATCTCTCTCTCTCTCCCCCTCTCTCTCTTTCTCTCTCCCTCTCTCAAGTGTGCATGCCCTCTGGCAATTAAAAAAAAAAAAAGACTGTGCCAGCCAATGGCATAGTGGTTAAAGTGGCTGTATCCCACATGGCTCACTTTGGAGTCCCAGACCCAATACCCTAGGTGTGTGTGCATGTGTGTCCAAAATCCTGAGCAGAAAATGAAGAAGGAGTTGTGGCATGGCCACCTTTCTCTTCTCTCTCTCTCTCTCTCTCTCTCTCCCTCCTGAGGAAAATTAAATGAAAAAAACCAGACTTACTGCATGTGAATACCTGGCACATGGTGATCTCATTCTTGACGACCTCAGTCTGACCAGGACAAACATGTGCAGCCCAAGGTCCTGTAGCGCATCGTCAGTGGGAGGCACTCCTGCCTGGGCAGGGCAGCCAGATCTCACAGGTGACCCAGGACCCAGCCCAGACCTGAGAAGTGACCTGGGGTCTGGACAGTGGCACCCATCTGTTTGCCTGTGAAAGAACAAACAGGTTGCTGTGGGCTCAGATCCTGGACTGCACTCCACTCCAGCTTCCTTTTCCATTTCAGCTGCTGCTTGAATGCCCCCCAACCCTCTGTGTGTATTATAAACCGAGCCAAAAAGAAGGAATCAGAAATTGCTCTCTTTTGAGTATTTTGAGGGATGGTGAAACCTTGTAGGAATGTTGCTCCAGGGACTGAGAAAACACCATATGTGGGAAGGCATTTCTGAGTGAGGAAAATAGCATGTGCATGCCGGTCAGGATCTTGGAAAACTCGGAGCTGGGGAGACGGGCACTGGGGAGAGGGTAGGAAGGGGTTTTACTGAGGTCTTTAACAGGTCTTTTTCTAATTATAGCCCAGAAGAGCCTGGGGACCATGGTCTGCTTCAGAGCCAGGGGCTGTATTTTCTTTGGGAAAAGAAGGCAGAGTTGATTGGCTTCCAAAACCAGGCTTGGCAGAAGCCCGTACAGGACCTCAGGCAATAAGCGGTATCTTGGGTGGGTGTCGACGCAGGAGGCTCTCATTCAGTTACTACACACTGAGGCTCTGCCGTGTGCCCAGCCCTGTGCTGGGTGAGAAAGACACGGTCCCTGTCATCAGAGAGGAGAGAGACCGACAAAAGCAACGCACCGTGATAATTGCTTAGACAGAGGTCTCTGCAAGTGGCAGTGACCGCCAGAGAAGGGACATAGAAGTGCCCCTAATAGAAATGTCACTTTGCCTGAGTGAAGCTAGCATTGCCTTTCTGTTCCCCTTCCCCACTTTGGGGAATTTGTCCTCTTGGGAAACCCCGCTCTCAAATGCTGGGGTTGGAAATGAATGTGCTAGTGACTAGCAAAAGACCAGAGATCAGACTCAGTATCTTCTCATCCCCCAGCACACACAGAAGCACCACCTCGCACTCCCCCACACTTGCTTCCCTCAGATTTCTGTTCTCTGTGCCTTCCACTTTAGGACACTCAGTTCTTCATGACCCACAGCCTAGCTCCACACACATGTAAGCTGTGCCCCTTAGGAGAAAGCCTGATGGAGATGGTGTCAGTGCAGATTGCCGTGAGCCAGATGTGGAAGGAGATGCTTGGTCTGTCACATGTGGACACTGAGGCAGGCACGCGGTGTCTCCAGCTGCCACCGACAGTTGAGGCTCGTGTTCAGCTAACGCTCCTAGTGCACTCACGAGTGCTGGCGCTGGGTGCTTTCATAGAGATCTCGTTTAGTCCTCGCGATACCTGGATTATGCGTGGCCCCATGATTTTTGTAGAGCCTAAGAATCAAGCATCTCCTGTTACTCTGCCATGATTTAGCCCTCTTACCCAGACAACTCACTTCGCCACCACTCGAAACTTCAGTTTTCTTATCCGTGAGAACGAGGTTGTCCAGGGTCTTTTCCAACCATAAACTTCTGTGTTTTGAGCCTTCTATAAGCAGTCTTTTGGGGTTTGCTCTCTATGAAAAAAAAGCTAAGAGCAAATTATTAAAATGGAGTCCACTAGGTTGACTACTAAGTAGCAAGACTGCTGGTTTTGTTTTAGTTTGCTTTGGGCATGTGCACTTGCCAGAAAGAGAGAGAGAGAGAGAGAGAGAGAGAGAGAGAGAGAGAGAAGGAAAGTGAAAAAACATCCCCCTTGGGGGATGGCCATGCTGCAATCCCTTCTCGTCCATTTCTCCTTTTGGGATGTTGGGCATGCACGCACACGTGCCTGGCATGTTTCTTAGGCTGCCAGGTTTGGGACTCAAACCATGCAGTGGTTTAAGATGACCATGTTGGGCCCAGCCATCTTAACCACCATCCCACCAGCTGGCTTACAAATAGTTTAAAACTACCAGTCCGGGGGAACCAGCAGTTAGCATAATGGCTCTGTCGCTTCCCAACCCGACCGCGGTTCGCGTCTCGGACCCGGTGGCTTCCTCACCAAGATCCCGAGAGGAGAATGGAGGAGAAGGGATTGCGGCTTACCATCCCCCCTGGGGGGTGATTTCTCGCTTTCTGTCTCTATGTCTCTCTCTGTCTGTCTAGCCCTATAGCGAAAAACCTCTCCAAAAAAAAAAAAAAAAAAAAAAACTACCAGCCCGCTGATGATTATCGCAATGCATCATGGCAAGTTTTTGGCTTTGATGGTAAGAAATGGCCCAGATCCAGAAATGGGCGAGGCCTATGCTAAACCTCTTTCTGCCACAAGGGATGTGATACTGACTGCAATAGCCAGGTGGAGAACGGGCTGAGGGCAGCAGAGGAAGTAGCAGTTGCTGCTGTAGAGGAGCTTAGGGGAACTCCATAGAAAGTCAGCCTGTCACCAGGCACTGAAGCATCGGTAACATTTCAACAGAGAGGAAATGAAGGTGCACAGGGTAGGGGGAGAGGAACACGTGAGCACATGGGCCATGAAGCCCATTTCAGATGGCAGCGAGTGGTGAGTGCGGTGGGTAGTTGCACAAGCGTATGACCCTGTCACAGCATGATGAAAGACGGAGGGTAGGGCTGGGTTCCCCTAGCTCCCTGTGTGTCTCTCCTCTTTCCTAAACTACAGTTTTCCTCGTCTTTAAGATGAAGGAGTTAGATTAGATGCTCTCTTTATGTGGCATTTCCACTTCAGATAATCATCGGTTCTGTATTCAGGTCACTACCCATAAGGACTCTTTCTTATTTATCTCCAATTCTCAAGTGCCATGCAACATTCTCTCTGTCAACTCTCCCTTGTAACGATCTTACTGGTCTGGACATCGCCTCTTATTCTACCTGAGACCTCCCCCCACTAACCATACTTGATTTATTTCCCTATGAGCAGATATCCTGTGTATTCTTAGCTTACAGTGGCTGGGCTTTGGGGAGATTTAATAAATTGTTGTTTGATAGGCTGTCAGTCCCAAATGATCTTATTGCAGCTGTATTCTTTTTTGGGGAGAGTGAGTGTAATTCTAGTTGCACGTTAGCCATGCTTTTTGTGTTGTTCAAGTTTCATTTTCTTGGGGCTGCAAGGCTGAAGGAAATGTCACTTATATGCAGCATGGGAAGGAGATTAGGTCTCCGGTGGGAACCACTTTCCTAGGATAGTACAGTTCCTAGAGCAATCTTTCAGGCTGGGCAGCAAAGCTAGACTCCTTTGCTTAGCTTTGACCTTGAAGGAGTCAGTCGTCCAGAGAGAAGTTCCCATGGAAGGGAGATGGTGCTCTTATCACAGAGGCAGGCCAGGAGCCAGGACAGAGGAAGTCTGAGCAAAGGGCCTGAAACATGGCTGTCCTTTGGGGACAAGAAAGCAGGAAGTGCTCAGATGATATGGGAAAGGCTGTGCCTGCAAGTCCTGGGAGCACGCGAGCACTGGAAGGCTGAGACGGGGCACCAGGAAGCAAGGCTGCTTGCCATTACTTGTGCTACCTTTGTTTATTTCCTCTCTGTTTTCCCCCTGGGTTTGGTAAAGTCTTTCTGAAAATACCAGAGGTGAACCAAGGGAAGGGCTTTTATTTTCCATGTTTAGATAGAACTTTAAAGAGGAAACAGTGTCCCCTGGGGGCCAGTGACGTGGCAGCAGTGCTAATTAAAGAATGACTGCCCCAAGGGGGGTGGTATGATTGAGGGTGCAGGCTAGGACCCCTGCCTCACTACCCTTCTCCACCTGGAAAAGTCTTCTAGCGCTTACCCTTGGAAAATCTGGGCTTTACTCTGGTGAGGAGGAGACTAATGCTGAAGGTATCTCGAGATCCGTGCAGGTAATCCCACAAGGACTCAACGGAAGCCCTGTGTTGGGGTTCTATGGCAACAAATGAGAGCATGGACGGGTTAATACGCCATTTAAGCAAGGAGCTAGTCAAATTAAAATATAGTCACTAAAAGAAACGTTTTGTAATAGAGACCTAAAAAAATCCAATCCACAGCGACTCCTGCTATTCAGGGCAAATCTGGCCTGTTTATTCGAGCTATTATTGCCCCACTATCGTCTTCTGGAAGTGGTGCTTTTACAAAGTTGCTGTTTTGTGAAGAGGGTCTCTGGGGGCTGGTCAGATCAGCTGGGCATCCTGGTGATGGGTGTCCATCAGAAAGCTTGAGAGAACACCCTGAAACTCAGGACCTCTCACAGGGTGGGTGAAATGGGCCCTCCATGGTCATTTACAAGGATAGGAGAACAGACTAGCAGGTGCAGCCTGACCAGGGAGGAACCCATCTCTGCTACCGGAATAAGGGGCCACTGACCCTATCTCCAGCCTCAGTGTGTTCCTTTGAAAGAGCCCAGGGCTGCAGAAGGGGAGTTATGGAACTGTTTCCAGAGACAGATTCAAGGCTGCTGCTGCCACTGATCAAGGGATGCCATGAGACATCCATCACACTCAGGCTTGAAGTCCTTCTAGTTTGCCTAGAGCAGACTTTGTGCCTTTCCAGGCACAAGGGGTATTTCAGGCAGTGTTTGGACATCACCCCCACATACTAGAAGGCTGTGGAACAGCAGACGTGGAATGCAGATGCGGCCGGTGCTGTTTGTCTAGGAAGATTGCATGGTTAGGGGGCCCGGAGTGCATTCCCCAGCATCTCCCAAGGCTCGGGGGAAGACTTGGCCTCTTCAGAATGTCCACAGAAGAGTTGAGTTGCTTTCCTAGGATGGCGGTGCCCTCTCCTGCCCTCACTGGGCTACCCAGCCCCAGGCAGCTGCTGCCAGGCTGACTTGCACTGAGCTGCCACAGCCTGCCACTAACACTGTGTTTCCTTTTCAGATCTTACAGGTGAACAAGGTGATGTCCATCTTGTTTTATGTGATATTTCTCACTTATCTCCGTGGCGTCCAAGGTAACAACATGGATCAAAGGAGTCTGCCGGAAGACTCGCTGAATTCCCTGATTATTAAGCTGATCCAGGCAGATATTTTGAAAAACAAGCTCTCCAAGCAGATGGTGGACGTTAAGGAAAATTACCAGAGCACCCTGCCGAAAGCCGAGGCCCCCCGAGAGCCGGAGCAGGGAGAGCCCGCCAAGTCTGAATTCCAGCCAATGATTGCAATGGACACTGAACTGCTGCGGCCACAGAGACGCTACAGCTCGCCCAGGGTCCTGCTGAGTGACAGCACCCCGTTGGAGCCCCCTCCCCTGTATCTCATGGAGGATTATGTGGGCAACCCCGTGGTGGCGAACAGAACGTCACGCCGGAAACGGTACGCCGAGCATAAGAGTCACCGAGGGGAGTACTCGGTATGTGACAGTGAAAGTCTGTGGGTGACCGACAAGTCATCCGCCATTGACATTCGGGGACACCAGGTCACGGTGCTGGGGGAGATCAAAACCGGCAACTCTCCCGTCAAACAATATTTTTATGAAACAAGATGTAAAGAAGCCAGGCCAGTCAAAAACGGGTGCAGGGGGATTGATGATAAACACTGGAACTCTCAGTGCAAAACATCCCAAACCTATGTCCGAGCACTGACTTCAGAAAACAACAAACTCGTGGGCTGGCGGTGGATACGGATAGACACCTCCTGTGTGTGTGCCTTGTCGAGGAAAATCGGAAGAACATGAATTGGCATCTCTCCCCATATATAAATTATTACTTTAAATTATATGATATGCATGTAGCATATAAATGTTTATATTGTTTTTATATATTATAAGTTGACCTTTATTTATTAAACTTCAGCAACCCTACAGTATATATAAGCTTTTTCTCAATAAAATCAGTGTGCTTGCCTTCCCTCAGGCCTCTCCCATCTTTAAGCCTTGTTCTGTGATCGGCTCTCCGGAGCGCCCTGTAAAGTCTGTGTACACCAGTATTCTGCATTCGGTATTGTCATGGCCATGACTGTCGTGTTAGTAAATTTGTTAAAATCAGATGATGTCAGAGTTGTGTATGAACACAGTTACACCCCCCTGCTGGTGTGTTTCCTGATTGATTAACGGAGTACAGGAACTGGCGTGGGCTCCGTTTACTTCCCTATACGTGGAGCTGGGCATTTGATTCTGGCCGGCAAGCTCACCCGCTGTCCAGTGCTCCCTTGCCTTTCTCTGCGGGCGGATTTAGTTTTGCCAATTGGAATTATCATTGTCTCCACTGATGGTCCTGGAACAAGAGCAACGGGCCTGGCGATTGTTATTTTGGACGTTTCTTTTCAGCACATTTGTTGTTTGGGAGTTTGGGGTTGTTTCAGGGTTGCAATTATTTTCTTTTTGGCTTTGGTTTTTATTTTGCTTTTCATAAGCGGTTGTCATCCTTTTAGGCACACGAGGAAAATTTTGTAACTGTTTATAACCGAATAATGGCGTGACTGCCCAGAAGCACACTGAGATGCGTCCTGAGTAATCTACACCCAGGGATAGATTTACTCATCACAGACTCTCTTGGCCCGTGGCCTTTCCTCCTTCATCTGGCGGCCTTGATGCCCCGACTCAAGCTCCATGTGGAGTTGGAAAATGCTCCAGCTTTCAAGTCAGACCTGTGTTCAAATTCTGGCTCCTTTCCTGTGCTCCTGTCGGGGATCTAAAGACTCTCCAAGCCTAGTTTCCGAAGGTCAGGGTTCGGGCAAGTTCCCACCTCCCTCTCAGAACCCTGGGATGGGGATAGTCCTTCCCTTCCTTACTGTTCTCTCTTGGGCACTGTGTTTCTCTGTATCTTCGCTGATTGATTCATACCCTTGAGATGTGAAACGCTCAAGTAGAGAGGACTTCCTGGGTGCCAGTGACCCAGAAGGGGTCTGTGACAGCCAGCAGTCGCTGTAGCGATGTCTCAGCTCCTTCCCAGGCAGACTGAGGACATGTTTGTCAGGGCCTTTGTCCCATGAGGAAGCAGACATCATCTGGGGCTGGAGGGGGATTGTCATCTCCCATCCTGCCAAGGTGCCGGGTGTCCATTGGTAGGATGTGAACGAGGCCATTGTTGCCCTGCAGCCCTGTCCTGTGCCCAACCTGGACTTCACTGCCTTCATTTGGGCCCACATACGTGATCTCTGTCTTCACTAACCTCCGCCGAGATCTCTAACACATACCTGTAGAGAATAGATGTCTTTTGTGTGACATGAACCTTAGAAACAGACTCAGCAAGTGGCTGTGGGCTTGGTTCAGAGTATCATTTGGCAGCTCTCCATTCTGGATGCCTGAAATGTGGGCAGGAAATGAGGACCTTGCTGTGTGCACGCACTGTCCCAAGTACCTTCATCTGTGATGAGTCATCACAGATCCTGAGGGAGAGTCATTATCCTCTCATTTCCAGGTGAGGGAACTGAAGCCTATGGAACTGTCTCACTTTTGATCATTTAGCAGGTAAGTGGCAGTGCAGACTTAAACCCATGTTTGCATGATGGTACGGTATGGACACCTGATCACAAGCCCATCTCCATCTCCCTAATATCTCCGTAACAGCATCGCATTTTCAGAGTGAACTTTGCACTCCTGGAGAAACGGAAAGCAGGTCGCTGTGAGAGAATTTTTGGTAGCCATTGTTTCACTGAGCCTCCATCAAAAACACCATAAACCAGCTGATGGGATGATAGGAAGGAGGCGTGTCGTTGGCCCAAGCCCAGTCCTCTGGAGCTCATCATTAGAAGGTGACCGGAGAGCTTTATGTGGGCTTCCAGTGAGAGTGTAGCCAGCATTCCCTGATCCCCAACAGCAGGTGGAAGGACACTGAAGCTGGGCAGCATCTGTAGACAAGTAGCTGCTGGGCACAAGGACCTACAGCAGGAATTATGTGGTCCTGATTTGCGGTAGATCCTGAGAAGTTGGAGACAGCTTGTTGAAGAATTGCAGCAAAGGCTGCCTAGCCTTCTGCACATCGTAGGGCCAACCTTTCCATCCTCAAGGTCTGGAGTCAAGGAGTCTTTATGATTTCCTTCTGGAAGTAGCATTCTGAATGAGTAGAGGATCCAGCTGACTGGGGAGATAGGTTTGGGTGACCCCAACCATGGAATCACTGACCCTAAACATCAGAGCTGAGTCCTAGGCCCTGTCTTGGATGCAAGGAGTTTGCTGACATTGCAAGAGAAAGTATGGAGCAACATGCTTCTGGGGCAGGTGCAGCTCCAAAGAGAACATGGACCCAGGGAGATGAAAACTTCCTGAAGGGAACTCTGGACTACAGGCTTGCTGACAGTTCAGCCTCCGCTGCTCGGGGTGACAGGGCAATGAAGTGTTATCCAGTTCCATTTCAATGGCTTTATTGGCATAAGAGGGCATTCAGGTGCTACCAAAGTCAACACGTGAGGTTTGTGGGCCAGGGCAGAACCTTCCTCGAGGCTGAAAGAAGGGCCATTTCTATCCAGTATACACATTTGCCATTGTGTATGAAATTAGTTTGAAAATTAAACCCACCTCTGAGATACAAGGGTCTTGGAAGGCTAATGTCTGGCTCCTGCAAAAGCCCACCCTCTCCTTTTTCTTCTCTTGCTGCTAGTGTCTTGTTGGGTCTTCACTGAACAGAGAGGTGAATTGCAATGTGACCAAACTAATCAGAAGAGAGAAAAAGGATTCTGGGCCAGCTATGTTGCCAGTAGCAGCATGACCCTGGATAACTGCCCTGTCCTTACTGGGGCACTCAGTGTCATGAGATTCCATTGCAGAGAACGGCAGTATCCAATGGCTTGATATTATTAACACGATATGGAAACTTACCTCTTAGGTTGTGATTACTAAGTCTAGCCCAGGCTGGGTAGTTCCCATTTGCTAATGAATGCTACAGTGAGATGCACTGTTGGCCACCGGTAGGGGCTGCTCTCTTCTCTGAGTTTCTGAGATCCCCTACTTATGAACTGTAGGAACTTGAACGAGTTGCTTAATAATTCTGAGCCTTTGTTCCTTGTCTCTAAAATGGGAATAGTGGGGGCCAACAGGTGGCACAGTGGTTGGGGTGCTGGACTCCCACATGGCCAACTGCGGTTCCAGTCCTGGACCTGGTGTCTTGCTTTCTCACTTTCCTTCTCTCTCTCTGTGTCTCTCTGGTGAATACATGTGCCCTATAGCAAATTTTAAAATAGTAATAAATAAAATAATTCTTTTTTAAAAATTGGGAATAGTGCCTACTTCATACGATCGTTTAATCTTGTAATGGAAAGGACCTTTAAAGGTGATGGTAATGATGGTTAACTTTGGATATTTGTAGGAGCTCTCATTCTGAAATTCAGGTGAGAATCTCCAATTTCTGTGTTGGAGGGTTAGACCTAAAACATATCATTTACTCCTTAAGAGATGGACCTCATAGTGGCATTAGTCCATTTCCCTTGTGCAGGTCTCCTTGACCAAAACCCGGCTCAGTCTTACTGAAAGGCCTGCAGTCCTTTCAGGGAAGGTATTTCCAACCCCTCAAGCAGTGAAACTTAATATTTTGCTAGGAGTTCTGCCTTCATGCTTTTTTTCCTGAAGTGTGTGTGTGTGTGTGTGTGTGTGTGTGTGTGTGTGTGTGTGTGCATGTTTTGTTTCCTTCTTTCAAATTTATGAGACAGCTTTGTTCTTGTGTTCTCTCCCTCCCTCCCTCTCTGTAGGATTCCTATACCAACAGTGCTTTCTCTAGGTTTCTGTTGGTGCTTTAGGGCTTGGCTTTTTAAGGATGTCTATGTTGTTCCCTTTCCTGTGCGTGCGAGTACATGTGTGTTTATGTGTGCTCTATTATAGGCAATGTAAAAACCCTCCACCGAGGCTTCATGAAACCATCTGCATTTATTTTATCACCTTTGAACATGTGTTCAGGAATAAAGCCTGTGTAGTCAGTTTATGGCTGCCTGGAGATTTGCTTGGCTTCACCAGAAAGACGCATCCCCCAGGCTTCAAGCTGTGATGGCCTTGGGCGTGCAAAGCCATGATGCCAGGTCCTCAGTTAAGCTGACTTTGCCTCCCTGAGCTCCAGCTCACTTGGCCCAGTCACATGGTGACTTCCACCTCAGCAAGGATATGGAAGCCCGGAGAACACCCATCTGTCCACACAGCCACCCCACCTTCACCACCCCAGCCCTGGGCCTTGCAAACCCGGGAACATCCACAGTGACTAAACAGATTCAGCTGGACCCTTCCCCAGCCTAACTTCCTCAAGCTTCCCACCTCAAGTCTAAGGAGATCGAACTCCTTCCATGAGCCCTTCTCAAGTTACAGTGGGCAAGTGGGCTTCTCAGAAAGCACACGTGTTTCACAAGCTGAAATGGAAATGCCTCTCTAATGACTGAAGCCTCTGACTTTTGTTTGGTTCTGGATGGAGGCTGGCCCAGCTTACAAGAGCAGAACCACAGAGCAGCTCAGAGCACTCTGAAGGACTGTGGATTTTTTCCTTCAATTCTCTGCTATATTTGGTTAGAGGGTACAGAAGGTCAATGAAATGAGCACAGATGTGCCTGCAGTGGGGGGCCAGAGATGGGGAGGAGCATGGAGATAGAAAAGGGGAATGATCCAAAGCCTCTTCTTAGAGGAACTGGCTACCAGTGATGAGTTTGGATAGTTGAATTGTCATGGAGTTCGGTAATGACATTGCCAGTTAAATTACAGAAGTCTCTGTGGCAAGAAAACATAAAAATGTATTGGGAACTTGTGAAACAGCCTAATGAGGGGGACGGCTTTCCACATGATATTATGAATGGGTGGCTGAGTGCATGCGTGCGTCTAGCAGCTTTGATATCTGAACCACTGATGGATTGCATTTTTTTTAAGGAAAGGTAATGCTTGAAAAGAATGCTCTTGAACACAAATTTAACCTTTAGGATACTGAATTGGCAGCCAGCTGGAAAGCATATGGAAAATAAGCATTCTTGAGGCTAGAAAACAGAATGATCAGGAAGAAAGATTTACCGACAGAAAAGGCATCAGGCAGACTCCACAAGCCAACACAGGAGTTGGAGTCGGCCTTCTCACCTGATAGGAAAGCTTTCAGAGCTGGTGCTCGAGTTGGGGGATAGTAGTTAAGACTGGACCAAAGGAAGGATGACGATAATAACGGTAATCATATACTGTTTGCTTTCTCCATGTTAGGCACATCTTCTCAATGGATTCTTTTTTTTTTTCTTTCTTTCTTTTTTTGGAGAGGTTTTCGCTATAGGGCACGTGTGCTTGCCAGACAGACAGAGAGAGACAGAGAGACAGAAAGTGAGAAATCACCGCCCCCCCCCCCCAGGGGGATGGCCACGCTGCAATCCCTTCTCCTCCATTCTCCTCTCGGGATCTTGGCCACGCACGCACGTGCACCCAGTGTGAGTTTAAGCCACCAGGTCCGGGACTCAAACTGCGGTAGACTACATGGGAGTCCAGTGACATAGCCATTATGCTAACTGCTGGTCCCCTCAATGGATTCTTATTACAACCTTGATAGTTGAATGCAGTTGAGGGCCTTGAGAGAAAGTAAGGCACACTAGGAAGTTAACTGGTAAAGGGAAATGCCCAGATGGTCTAGACGGCACATGCTTCTCTGTATAATAGACAGTAGCAGAGGAGACACTAAGTGCTTCAGTGGCTCTGGCACTGAATCTCAGTAGGGTAGGGGAGTGAGGAAGGTGGCATGCACTTAGCACATACAGAGAGGTTATCGGGTCAGTATAGCAGGGATTTCAGCAGTCATTCTGCCTGAGAAGGATGAGAGAATCCTCAGGAACAGTGGTTTTCTGCAGCAGGGATTCACAGTAGGCTGGAGAAGAGGAGAGGATGTCTCACACTAAACCCTCCCTTACCCAGCAATGTAAGAATCACTGTGCTAGGGGAAGGTAGTGGTTGCTTCTGCAAGAGATGTAAAGAGCAGCACTTCTGTAATAGCCCTTGGGGATTTTCACAGAGATAGAGAACTTGAATTTCAAATTTGGACAAGACCTTTGAGATCCAAGAATCCAACGTCCCTTAAAGGCAGCAATCTATTTTTATTCATTTGGTATTTTTTTCTTTCAATTTGTTGAATGCTTGCTAGGAGTGTGGTGCTCTGCTCAACTATGGAATCAACACAAGTGATATCATTGTCCTGGAAGAGTAGCAAGTAGAAAGAGTGGGGCTTTAAGATCCAGCAGCTTAGACCCATCTCCACAGTGCCCACACTGCCTCACCCGACAGCTTGAACTCTTTGAAACAGCTCTCATTATCAGATAGAAAGCACTCCTCTGTGTCAAAGCCAATTCTACAGATAAAAAAACTGCAAGGAGGTTGTCAACAAAAGGACTGCAGGAACTCAGAAAGTGAGCTTTCTTGCAGGGATAACTGAACTGACTCTTCACGCAGGAGTCCCTGATGGGGAAGAAGGAAGAGAAGGTTATTTCAGGAATAGCCTACAGAAATGAGGACTGGGGAAAGGGTCTAATATACACAGAAGAAAGTAGAGAAGCAACAGTTTGGTGTAAGAAAACTTTAGGACTACATGAAGCTGAGAACTTTAGGACTATGTGAAGCTGGAGAGAGAGAAGTCAAGACCAAATAATTGAAGGCCAGGTGGGAAGACCTATGAAGTTTAGATTTGAACATCTAAACTTTGGCTTCTATCAGAAGCACCTGAGGGGCTTGTTTAAAACTGATTGCTGGCCCCATCACCCAAGTCTCTGATTCATTAGGTCTGGGGTGGGGCCAGAGAATTTAGATTTTGAAGGAGTTCCCAGGTGATGCTGCTATTGCTGCATGCTTTAAGAATCACTGGTTTGTGAAGCAATGAGGAGTAAGCAAGTGCTTTTCAGCATTATTTTTGACAGGGCTCACTGTGTTTCCATCTTGCCACCTCAGTCTCCTGAGGAGCTGGGACTGCAGGTGTGTGACAACACACCCACCTCTTAGGGTGTACCAGGTATGCCTTCCTAAGCCTCTCCTATGGCTTCAGCCTGCCAAGTAGCCATGTCAACCAGCACATGTCACAGCTGAGCAAGCACTTTAATTGCCGGAGGGCACATGCACTCACTAGGGGAGAGGAAGCACCCCTCAATGGGGTGTGATCACACCGCAATTCCTTCTTTCCTATTTCTAATCCAGTCCAGATTTTGGACATGTAGTATGTCTTTCAAGCTTCTGGGCCTGAATTCCAGTCTCAGTTGTCCGTGTGAGATCCAGCTCCTTATATTAACCATTGTACTATGGGGCCAGCCCTGGGCCAGCAATATAATTTGATGGGTGGACTGAAGACAGATTGATGGAGTGACCGCTGGGCAATGCACAGTAAATGACACAAGTGAAGACATAGACTAGGGAAACAACAGGAGTAGGGCGATGATTGGGATTAGAGAAGCATTTTTGAGATGCAATCTACAAGATTTGGTTCACAATTGTACTTGGAAGATGAGAGGAAGGCATTAAGAGAAGACCACATGATTTCTTTTCTTTCTTTAAAAAAAATTATTTATTTAGTTCCAATTGTTATTATTATTTTTTTAATTTGACCAGACAGAGAGAGAGAAAGGGAAAGCGAGAAAGCAAGCCACCAGGTCTGGGACTTGAAACTGTGGTCAGCCATGTGGGAATCCAGCACTTTTAACCACCATGCCACCTACTGGCCCCAGACCACATGATTTATTGAGGTATAATGGTTCTCAATCAAATTCATGAGCATAGTAAGACATGTGAATTTCAAGACAGGAACCATAGATAATGGCATAGTTTGAGATGCCCATGGGACATTAAGGTAAGGATATCCGATAGACAACTGATTATCAAGTAGGTGTGAAATCATGAAAAAAACAACTCTTATGTATTAGTCATCATCCTATATATAGATGAATCTGTCCATTCATAAATGGTTCTAGTCTAAACTAAGTCAAAGGCAAAATTAAGCTCATTTGCAAATGGAGGAGTGGGAATCTGGGCTCCCAATGTGGACTGCAGTTCAGGCGTCCATTTCAGAAGGACAGTGTGCTCACCCACTTCATCACTCTGGACACTGCGAAAATAGTGCTTGGAGATGACTAAGCAGAAGGACAATGAATATCCTGAGGCCCAGAACATCTGCGTCTTTGGATAAGTGTTGTGTTATGGTGGAGCCTAAGCGGTCCTCTTTAGGTTTGACCATGAGAGACATTTCAGTTTATATTCTAAAAGAAAAAGTCCGCTGTTCAGAAGCTGAGATCTAAAGGTTCTTGTCAAAAAAAGAACTTATTGTGGTCCTGTTTTCTGAGCTATGACTTTCCCTAGTTGTTAACTTGACTGCTTTAAAAGACTCTTGGAGGACTGGCAGGTGGCATGGTGGTTAAGGGGCTAGACCCTCACATAGCCAACCACGGTTTGAATCCTAGACCTGGTAGCTTGCTTTTTCACTTTCTCCTTCTCTCTCTGGTCAAGTTAAAAAATAATAATAAACAAATAGAATTAAATAAATATATATATGTTTATTCTCTTTGTCATGAGACCAGCAGGTAACATGGTGGTTAAAACACTGGCCTCCCACTTGTTCAATGGAGGTTCAAGTCCTGGACCTGGTGGCTTGAAAATCATATCAGCCACGTGTTGTGCATGCTCAAAATCCCAGGAGGAGAATGGAGGAGAAGTGATTGTAGCATGGCCATCCCCCTGAGGGGGTGATTTCTCACTTTCCCTCTCACTGTCCCTCTCTCTCCATTTCTCTCTAGTGAGTGCACTCACCATATGGCAACAAACCTAAAAAGAAAAAAGAAGAAAGAAAGAAAAAGAAAAGAAAGAAAGAAAAGAAAGAAAGAAAGAAAGAAAGAAAGAAAGAAAGAAGAAGAAGAAAGAAAGAAAGAAGAAAGGAAGAAGGAAGGAGGAGAGGAGAGGAAGGAAGGAAGGAAGAGAAGGAAGATGCTTTAAAAAGACTGTTGGTCAATTAGGAAAATCAGATTCTCTCAGGAAAATCTTGAAAGCAGTGCAAACACTTCTTCTGCTCCAGAGCTTTAAGGAGTGCGCTTCCCCCTGCCTTGAGAGCCCTTTGTCCTCAGTTTCATCAACTCAGTCTTCAGGCCTCAGTTTATAAATCCCTTTTCCTCAGGGGACCTTTCCTGACACCACCTCCTGAGTCACTTGTGGTCAACCCTTCCCCACCATTTTGTATTTTCATTTTCTTTCACATCACAAAACACAACTGAAATTATGGCTGCATGGTCATTTGTGTAGTTGTTGGTTTGTTCAGTGCCCCCACCCATGGCTGTCATCTCTGTGGTCAAGCTCACGATGGCACAAAGCTGAGCATTAGCCCCAAGGCCATCCTCAACAGGAATTCGATCAGTACTGCACAATGAGTAAATGAAGCCCTTCCTCAACTGGGATTACAACAGGAAGAAAGAGTGAGGTCAAGCCTCAGGGACAGTGATTAATGAGGACGGTTGTATTACTTTTTAGTTATTTAGACATCTATTAGATTGGTGCAAAAGTAATCGCAGTTTTGCATAATTGAAATTTGCTGTTTGATATTGGATATATTCTTTAAATGTGGTTATATTATACATCATTTTAATGTACATTTATTGTGGTTTTTTTGCTAATGACTTATTACTTGCTATTTATTTTATATGAATTTTATTCTATGGAAATGCTGTTAGACAAAAAGCAAATTTGAATCATTCTCTTATTCAAGTTCAAAATGGGTCATAAAGCTGCAGAGACAACTTGCAACATCAACAACACATCGGCCCAGAAACTGCTAACGAACATACAGTGTAAGAAGTTCTGCAAATGAGATGAGAGTCTTGGAGATGAGCACAATGGCCAGTCATGGGAAATTGACAATGACCAGTTGAGAGCAATCATCAAAGCTGATCCTCCTATAGTTACTAAAGAGGTTGCCAAAGAATTCAGTGTAGTCCATTCAATGGTTGTTTCACATCTGAAGCAATTGGAAAAGGTGATAAAATTTGATAAGTGAGTACCTCATGAGCTGACCAAAAATTTAAAATAAAAAAATTGTTATTTCGAAGTGTCATCTTCTTTCATTCTATGCAACACCACCATTGATGAAAAGTGGATTTTATACAACAATGTGCAACAACCAACTCGGTGACTGGACCGAGAAGAAGCTCCCAAGCACTTCCCAAAACCAAACATGCACTGAGGAAGGTCATGGTCACTGTTTGGTGGAGTCTGATCCACTACAACTTTCTGAATCCCATCACATCTGAGTAGAGTGTTCAGCAAATCGATGAGGTAGGTGCACTGAAGATGGCACTGCATGCACCGGCCTTGGTCAGGAGAAAGGGCCCGAGCCTCCACAAAAATGCCTGACTGCACATCACACAACTGATGTTTCAAAAGTCAAATAAATTGGTCTACAAAGTTTTGCCCCTCCACCATATTTATCTGAACTTTCACCAATTTTATCACTTCTTCAGAAATCTCAACAACTTTTTGCAGGAAAAACACTTCCACAACCAGCATGATGCAGAGATGCTTTCTAAAAATCCCAAAGCATGGATTTTTATGCTACAAGAATACATAAACTTATTTTTCATTGGCAAAAAAGGTGTTGATTGTAATGGTTCCTATTTTGATTAATAAAGATGTGTTTGAGCCTAGGTTATGATGATTTAAAATAACAGTCCAAAACCACAATTGCTTTTTGCACCAACCTAATATGATAAGTTAGTAGCCCAAGAGGCTCAACAGTATAGAATCTCTTTTTTTTTTTTTTTTTTTTTTTTTTTTTTTAATTTGCTATAGAGCATGTGCACTCACTGAAGGGGGGGGGGGAGTAAAGAAACACCCTCTGGGGGGGATAGCCATGACCCATCCCTTCTCCCTCCATTCTCCTCTTGGGATTTTGGGCATGCATGCACACACTCCTGGCGTGAGTTCAAGCCACTGGGTTCAAGACTCAAACCATGGTTGACTACATGGGAGTTCAGCAATGTAACCGTTACGCCGTCTGCTAGTCCCCCCATATCTTTTTAAGTCCAAAAATTTAAGACTCCACTTTTCCACTGGGAAATGTTGGGAGGAGGACACAAATCAGAAGAAAACAACATTTTCCAATCTGGCTAAAGGGAGCAAAACACAAGGTCATGAACTAGAGCTCTGCTTGTGCTTTTCAGATAAAGAACATCATGTATTGATTTTGTGGTCATTCAGCCATTCAACCATGCATGCATTCCACAAATTTGTATCGAGACCTACTCTGTGTCAACTTTCCTTCTAGGTGTCAACTAGTGCAATGACAAACACAGGCAGGGGAGGCACATGTCTTAATGGAGTTTGCTGTGTAGAGGGTATGACAGGGAAAAAGAAAAGCAAATATGAAGCTAAGATCATTTCAGGTCAAGATAACTGCCAAGAAGAAATACAGTGCGGTACAAAGGTAAAGAGTGTTGGTGGTGGGGGTGTTGCAGAGGAGTTGCCTGTATGGTTTTAGTTTCCTCTGTGAAATTCCAGGCCCAGAATGTCACTATGCCTAGGGGAAGTCCACCTTGTTTTCATACACACTGAGCAATTAATGGCTCTAATTCAAGTACAGGATCTTTAACCAAAATCTAAAAGCCACACTTTGGCAATAGAAATGCAAACAGGACCCAATGCATGAGTCAGTCATCTTTTGCGTTCTTAAGGCTTGGTGAAGCTTCTTATCAGAAAACGTAGACCACCTTTTCTCAGACACCTTTTTCTCCCAGTAACAGAGACAGGCATTATTCATGGTGTTGCCCCTATTCCTCTGACTTTCATCCTGCCAAACCAGTTTCATTCCAGAGGAACAGAAGTCTCTCTCTCCACTGTCAGTGCAGTCAGTCCCTTCCAATGCTGAAAGGGGAGGGCAGAGCCACTCCCTTTAAATTCCTGTGCCTCTGGCTCCTGTCAGCAACTTCCAGCCAAGGTAGGTGGAAGCCTTGCCCCACCCGGGGCTGGGTTCTGCCTCTGGCTCCCGGAGGGAACTTTTAGTCCCAAGGCAGCCATAGGGAAAATTACTCAGGTGACTTTTCTTGGGGTGCCAGTTGAGTCCCTTGTACTCTGCAGCCTCCTTTGTGCTCTGCAGCCCTCAGTTTTCCTTCCTGGAAAGGAGATTAAAGCATTCCTAATTCAATTACAGAGTATCCTGGGACCTAACTCAACCCTAACTTGGAGAAGGAGGGTGGGGATGAGAGATCTGTGATTGCACAGAAATGGAGTTGAGCTGAGTGGGCTCTAAGAAGCTCCAGAAAGGCCATTAGAACTACTTCCAACCCCAATTTCCTAAGTTATCTAGACTTCAGAGAGTTTAGGCAACCCAACCAAGGTCTCAGGCTAATATGTAGGGCAGGGCTGGGATGAGAACTAGGTCTTCCATTATCCAGTCCAGAGCACTCTCCATTATTCCACACTGTCTTGTGAGGCACCTTCTCAATCCAGCTGTAAGAGTGAGTAATGTGAAGGGCTCAGACACCTCAGTGGAGCCAGCAGAAGCTTTTGCAAGGGTTCTGCAGATGTCAACCACATCTGCTTGTAGTAAGTGCTTCTCCATTCACAGGGACTACTCAGAGTCCTGGACCTCTCCTCAGGGAATCTTTAGCCTATGGAGCCAGACCCTCCAGAGGTTGTCTCTCTAGTTTACATTGCAGTGGAAAGCAGACCTCAGTTTGAATTCCACCACTCAGAACCATGAAGGGGGCAAGTCTGATTTCATTCAGTCTCATGTTTTCTAGTGATAGCACCTACCTCCAGGGGTGTCTGTAGCTGGAATGGGCAACATGGGCACTAGTGGACAGTTGTAGGTTGCAGTAGGGTCCTGAGAACCTACTCTAAGCCTTCTCTGAATGTTGGAAAATAGGGAATTTCCAAGGACTCCCAGGAAAGGGCAGAGCAGCCAGGGTGGTCACTTATGGTCTTGGGACAACATATGTTCCTAATTGTTTAGCAATCATCTGGTATTTCAGCAACTGACCCAGCTGCACTGGCTCCTTCCAGCCTGACCTCCATTCTGCCCACTTCACAGAGGAGCTGTCAGGACGGAAGGCAAACACACAAGGCATCTGCACAGACTTGGCATCTAGGAAGCTCTTGGTCATGTTGGGGAGATGGGCCTGGAACTGCAGGCCCAGAGGAGGAAGGTCAGTGACCCATTGGCCCCACTGTAAACATGCACATTGTCTTTTGCTCAGTCCACCTTCTCTTTTAGGGCAGTGTCTTTCTCTTGCCCAAATCTCTTACACTGTAGCCCAAGTCACATCTTCCAGTGCTTTTGATTTTTAAGTCCAAGCTAAAGCTGAAAGCTTTCCTAAGCTTTTGCAAAAATACCCTCTGCTACCTAAGTGTAACAGCCACCAGAGGGGAAAGGAGATCACAAGCTGAGGATTCCTGATGCCCTTGGGTTTTTGTAATAGCTTTCTTCTGTCCTCCCTGTGCTCTTGCAGACGGTGGCCCAGCAGGACTCAGTTCTGCTCCTGATGCTGGGAGGTACAATGGCCTTGTTCTGGTCTTCAGTTCTGCTTCATAGTGCAAGATTCACCTCGCCAAAGGCTCACTGCATGTCAGCTTCTACTTAAGACTAGGCAGGTGAAAGCCAGATGGTGGCACAGTGGTTAAGGCACTGGATTTCCACGTGACTAACTGTGGTTCAAGTCCTGAACCTGGAGACTTGAAAATCATGCCAGGCACGTGTGTATGTATGTGCCCAAAATCCCAGGAGGAGAATGGAGAAGGGATTGCGGCATGGCCATCCCCTGAAGTGTGATTTCTCACTGTCTCTTTCTGTCGCTCTCTCTCTCTGGTAAGAGCACATTCTTTATAAAAATAAAAAAATTAAAAAAAAAAACCACACACACTAAAATATAAAAGAGACAGCATGGGCTGATTGGCACCTTTCTGTTTGCTAACTGTCCCCAGTCCACGTCAGTCATGATAGTACAGAAAGAAAGAACTGAGAGAGAGAGAGACCGTACAGACCAGCAAGATCCTGGAATGTGCATCAAGAGTTATGAATGTGACTCCTGGGATTCAGTCCCACTGAAGGACCCCAGATGAGTTGAGTGTTTCTGAGCCACCTAGATTCTTTGCTCCATTAGCAGGGTCAGTCCAAGTTTCTGGAAGGTTAAACATAGAATTGTCCTGCAATGTGATACATTTTAGTTGTGTCCACAGCAGCTTGCTATTAGGACACACACCTACGTGGGGCAGGGAAACGAGAGCAGGATGTTCCAGATACTGCAGAGCTGGCAAATCGGTTGCATTGTTGAATCTCGAAGAGGGAGGACAGCAAGAGCAAGTGCGAAGAGGCCCACTGTGTCATGCCAAAGGGCTCACAGTCCTGCAGAAAGGGAGCCCGTGTCATGTGGGAATTCAGCAGAAGGTCCTCTAATAGCTAGGTTGCCCAGGCCCAGGTGTCTCATCTGCCAAGAAGCTTCCTCTCCACCCTCCGGTGATCAGCCTCTCCTGTGCATGCCACTTGGTTGTGGCTGTGCAGAGTTAGGTCAGCTGGAGACAGATAAGCAGTGTGGCCAATCATGTCATGGCTTCACTATAGCCCAAGACTCTGTTACATCCCTCTAAGAATGGGCATGTTCAAGTCATATGGAAGGGAAAGACCCAAACAGGCAATCTGGCAGGTAAAAACCATATTTGGAGCAGGTGGATGCAAGACTCAGGGAGTGGAGAAGC
Organism: Tupaia tana; assembly: GCA_026018925.1. Taxonomy (NCBI): domain Eukaryota; kingdom Metazoa; phylum Chordata; class Mammalia; order Scandentia; family Tupaiidae; genus Tupaia; species Tupaia tana. The sequence continues at coordinate 112,595,210 of JAKSZU010000006.1, forward strand.
TGTTCCATGGCTCATCCTCCTCAACTGGGCCTGACCCATTGCTCGGCACCACCTGAGCACTCACTGGTCCCTTTCCCTGTGGGGAGGGCCAGCTCTGGTCTCTGCCCTCTCTGATCTCTTGCAGCTGGAAATCCAGATGTTGGGTCTTGGTCCCAGGATAATCAAGGCGTCCACATGGCTTCCTCTCCCTCTTATCCTGTCATGCTTCCTCCTGAACTTTTGACACGAACCCTGCTTCATGTCAGCGTGACTGTCAGCCCCAATGGATCAGAGTCCTCGGGCTGGGTCTTGCAGCAGCCTGAGGTCTCGCTCAGCCTCCGGGAGCCACAGGCCCTGTTCCAGGCCGGCAACCCACATTTCCCACCTCAGGCCTTGGGAGGGGAGGAAGGCAGAGGGCACAGGTCTGGTGTCTTCAGGGCCCAAGACTCCTTACTGCTCCCAATCCCCCTGCATCCCTCTGCATGTGCGCCCCATGCTGCCAGCACAGGAGGAGGGATCTCACCAATCCTTCAGGGCCTGAAGCATAGCTGGCTTTCCTCACTCCTACCTGGCCTATTAAAGGAGTCAAATGAAAGTATTCCCGGGTAGGAATGTCCATCAAATACTGTATCAGCCAGGCCTGCCCAGATGTTTCCAGGAGTTGTCCACCGTCTGCAGTCTAAGCTCCCTGGTTAGGTATTTATTAATGACAGTGTCTGGCTGGCTCTCTCACTAAGGGTGAACACAAGCCTGCTGATTTTCCCCATTTCTCACATCGACTGCATGTTCCCATCTCCAAGCCTTGGCATAGGCAGCTCCCCAACCCCAAACCTCCGCAGATCCTTCTCCGACCACAGCCTTCATCACACACAACAGTGTCTCCCTACTCCAACTCAAAAATGATACAAAGAAGAAAAAGAGGGTGGCTCTTGAATTAATAACTCTTCCTTGTTTGACAGAGGAGTCTGCTGAACTCCAGGGAGAGTCAGTAACTGGCCTGTAGTCACGGCTGGTAAACATGATGCTGGCATTGACGTTCGCGTGCTCCAACTTGAGAACTCAAGATGCTCCCTCGAGGAGCTCGTCATCAATGAGAAGGGAGACAATGTGGATTACACGTAGTGCTCCCTGACTCTGCCTACAAGTCTTGGCACATACTGTTCTTTCTTCCTGGAGTGGTCACCCTCCACTTTTTCTGAAGAGAAAACCTTCTAGACCTAACTCAGTTCTCCCTCAGAAGCTGGATCATTTCCCCTTTTCAGGATCAGCTATGTACATTGAAAAACCCAGTGCAAAATATAAACATGGGGCCCCTTGTACACAAATAATTAAAATTTTCAGAATGGTGACAGCAAAACATTATACCCACATGCAGTGTCCTTCTCCACACAGGACCTAAACCTCCGTGGGACTTCGCAGTTCCACTCTGAGCACTGCCCTCACCCTCTCTGGGCTTCCCCACCTGATACTCAGCATGCCTGGCTGTCCCACTGAACCCCAGGGTCAGCAGTGCTTAGCAGGTGGAAGGCCCTCAGTAATGTCTGTACTATTGGAAAGACTTCTGGTATGTGCAGGATTATCAACCTCAGAGTAGATGATCTTAAATTTATTTATTTATTCCTTCCATGAGCAAGTAAGACAGAGAGAGGGAGACAGCATCCCCAACAGAATATAGACTCTGAGACTTACCCCAGCCTCAGTCTCACCTCCTGGATACACATGTAAGAAAGGAAGGCTGTAGACATGAACTTAGAACTTTCCTGTGTGCATCAGCCTGGTAAAGCCTCATGTTTTATCACTGTGCCACCGTCCGGCCCTCAGAATAAGTGCTTTTAAGAACAAAAGAGGGGCCTGTATTTGGCATGGTGCTTAAGGCAGCGGACTTCAAGTCCTAGACCTTGTGGCTTATTTTCTCACTTTCTCTCTCTCTCTCTCTCTGATGAGTGCACATACCCTATGGCAAATTTAAAATAAATAATAATAAATTAAATTAAAATAAAATAATTATTTTAAAAAGAGAACAAAAGAGATGCCCATGAGTCTAGGTTCACATTTCAAGGTCCTTAAAAATGTTTTAGGGCTTGGGACCAGCAGATGGCATAATGGTTACATTGCTGGACTCTCACATAGTTGACTGTGGTTCGAGTGCTGGACCCTGTGGCTTAAAACTCATGCCAGTCACATGTGCATGCGTGCCCAAAATCCTGAGAGGAGAATAGAGGTAAAGGGATTGCAGTGTGGCCATTCTCCCTGGGGGGTTGATTGCTAGTTTTCTGTTTCTCTCTGTCTTTCGGGTGAGCGCACATATATGGCATAAGTGTCTCTTAAAAAATGTTTTAGGGCCATCTAGTAGTGTGGAGGTTAAAGCATCTGGATCCCACATGGTCAACTGCATGGTTTGAGTCTGGGATCTGGTAACTTTAAAAACATACCAGGCATGTGTGTGGGTGCTAAAAATCCAGAGAGGAGATTAGAGGAGAAAGGACTTTGGCATAACCATCCTCCCAGGAGAAGGGGTGGGAGAGATGGGCAGCTTTCTCACTCTCTCTCTCTGTCACTGGAGAGCCCACACACCCTATTCTTTGTTTTTTTTCTTCTTTTTTTTTTTTTTTTTAAGAAGTTTTCGCTATAGGGCACGTGTGCTCGCCAGACAGACAGAGAGAGACAGAGAGACAGAAAGCGAGAAATCACCCCCCAGGGGGGCTGGCCACGCCGCAATCCCTTCTCCTCCATTCTCCTCTCGGGATCTTGGGCACGCACACACACACGCCCGGCGTGAGTTTTAAGCCACCGGGTCTGGGACATGAACCACGGTCGACTACGTGGGAGTCCAGCGACATAGCCATTACGCTAACTGCTGGTCCACGCACCCTATTCTAAAAATAAAAATAATTCAAAAATTAAAAATAAATATATAAATACATACATTTTAAAAATGTAGATCCTGATTTTTTTTTTTTAAAAAAAAACAAGATGATATGCTGTTACAGACTGAATTGTGTCCCTCAAAAATTCAAGTTGAAAGCTTACCTGCAATAACTTTGAATGTGACTGTATTTGTAGACCAGGTCTTTAAAGAGACAATTAAGTTAAGATGAGGTTATTGGGAAGAGCCTTAATTCAACATGAGTTGTGTCCTTGTAAGAAAGTGGAGGTTAGGGCACAGACATTCACAGAGGGAAGACCATGTGAGGACATGGAGAAAAGGTGACCGTCTACAAGCCAAGAAGAGTCACCTGGAACAGATCCTTCCCTCACAACCCTTAGAAGAAACCAGCCCTACCAACCTCTTCATCTCAGACTTGGTCTCCAGAACCGTGAGACCACCTCTTCCTGTCCTTTAAACCATCCAGTCTGTAGGGCTTTGCTCCAGTAGCCCCAGCAATCAAACACAAATACTTAAAGAAGAAAGATAAACTGCAACCATTAAAAATTAATAGATACCACAAAATAATCAGAAAATAACATAATATTTATAGTGTCTTTAACTATCTGGCATACCTCTATAATATTCCTTGTACTCTCATACTTTTTTGGCTACATAGTCTTCGTATGTGACAAGTTTGGTAATATTATTTTCTAAACAGAGGAAAGAAAGATCATTGAGTTTCTTTAGTAACATGGTTGATCTTTTTTTTTTCTAAATATTGAAAAGTTTGAGGCTCACAATATACCATTGGTTATGTCACATACCTTTCCAAAATTGTTACCAAATTTAGGCAAACCTCTAGCAAGATTCTTTCACGTATCAGCTGACCAATGTCAGGATATTTCCATTTTGTTTTAATGAAGTAATCATAAATACTCTTCGAAAGGCCTACACAGCCTGTAGGTTACGTCATCTTTGTCAATGTTAGCATTTTATGTTGAATCAGCAAAGGAAGAAAGGAAACTCTTTTTTTTTCCCAATGTGAACATGTAATTTATTCCTTGCCTTTAATTTGATTATCTAACAATCCAAGAGCCTATTTATTGCTTTTGTTGGAAATGTATCATTTTTATTGGAAATTTGTCTCTTCTTTTTAATGAATTAATACTTTCAGTGAGAGCTGAGATTTTTCATTAAATTTGTTTCTTGATGTCAGAATAATTTTAATCTTACTTTCTTTTCCTGTCTTTTTCTTTTCCTGCCAGAGGGCACACATGCTCTCCAGAAACAGAGAGAGAGAGAACTGCCCCTGATGGGATGTGGTCTTTATCCAATAGTTTTCTCCCGTTTTTCCATCCTGTCATGATTTGGAACATGCATGCCATGCACCCAATGTTTTTCAAGGCACCAAGGAGATTCAATCAGCTGGCCACGTGAGATCTGGCTCCCTATATGCACACACAACTGCTGTGCTATAGGGCCAGCCTGATCGATCTTACTTTGTAGGAATGAATTGCCAGGGCACCTGCCAGCCTTTGGAATGTCTGGAGCCAGTGGGAGAGCCCAAGGTGGAAGCCTCATTAGTATTGGGGTAAATCAATCCCAGTCACGGGTAGAGATGGGACTCAGAAGCTCTGAACCAACAACACTTTGAGCCACACACACCACTGCCATAGCCAACAACATCAACTCTTTGGACAACTGTCCTGAGCTTCAGCAAAGTTCTATAAGGATAGAATGGAATTACGCACTTTTTTTGTGCATGAAGAGAAAGAAAAAATAAAATAATCTCTGAACCAAAATGAGGTTAGCTTTGGGAGTTTTGTCTACTCTGTTCATCTGGTCTACCAAACCAAGATTTTTCTCTGATTCTGCATATAAAAACAGGGGTGTAAAAACCGACAATGCAGGGAGATGAGCACTATAACATTCACCTCATAAACGAGTAAGTCTGTGAGGTGGTGGTAAGTGCTATGGGGAGGCAGACAAGAGGGAAAAGGCAGAACCACATATGAAGGATGCGGACAGAGGGTGGGAATGCAGGTTGTAATCTAAAATAGGAACATTAAGGAAAGCCACCTTGAGAGGCTGAGCTTTGACATTGACCCAAAAAAGGAGTTGAGGGGTTGAGCCCTGTGGACTGTAGAGAGGAGCACTCTTTACTGAGGGCCCCAAAGCAGAAACGGGTCTGGTGCACATTGGACCACAGCCAGACAAACTCCGGTGAGCGCTGGATGGTAGCTTTTTTGATCTTCCTACCTTTGTCTGTTTATATCTTGTTTGTGAGATCCGAGCCATCTACGCATTTTTATAACGCAATAAGGACGCAACAAAAGGTGTAAAATAGTTGCACAAACTCTGCTTGAGGCAGGGGGTGACTGGTGACAGAGAAGTGTGGGCTGGCACGCTGGGCCCCCACGTGGAAGCTTGCCATGTTGGCCCCTAAGGCGTGAGCGTTCCAGCCTGGCACAGGGAAGAAAGTCCAGAGCTTTCAGTGCTCTCTCCCAACGGAGCTGTGCAAGAAAGAAGCACACACGAAGTCCAGGCCTTCTTACCGCATGAGCAGAGCCCGAGGGCAGAGCTGCAGGGCAGTGCTGGTGGAGAGGGGGGCCTCACCCACTGCTTTCCTCTCTGAGCCAGTGGGGCTTTCCTGTCCTTGAGGAAGAGAGTGGACAGCTCACCCAAGGCAGCTGTGTGCACGGGCAGGGTCGCGGGGTCTGGGAGGGTGCCGAGCTGGATGGACGAATGCACACTCGTCCTGCCTTGGTACACGTCTCCTGTATGCCAAATGTGCTTGCCTTTTTTCTCCATGACTGTTTTCTGGAAGGGACCTTCTAAGGCACCCATGTTGCAGTTCCCAGAGGCTTAAGGACAGGCTGCAGGACATGTGGGCGTCTGGGCTGGCGAGCCTGGGAATCGGGGAGGGGGTGTCTGTACAAGGAAGCCAGCCCACCCCAGTCATAAATGCCATACTCTTAGGGACATGCAGGAGTATTTTATTGTTTCATTGAAAACTGAGCCCCCAGTGCAGCTGTTCTGCCCATGAATTCCAGGGGGCAGGGACGAGGAGGGCGGGGGAGTGAGGGGAAGCCGGGGGAAGTGGGGAGAGGGCCTGCTAGTCAAGTATACGAGATCTGGTTACTGGAGTTTGGGGGAAATTGGATGCGGTTCCAGGGTTCAAATCTCTCTTGCCCCACACACCAGGGCGCTGGCTCCACCCAAGGCAATCGAGACACAGGGCCTGCGTGTTTATTCCCCTGTCAGCCAAGCCAATGGTTTGGAGCCAACTCTGACGGTCTGTTCTCAAACAGGAAAAAGTGTTGTTAAAACTCTCTTTGTTTGGAGAGGAAAACCTGCTCCGTGTTAGAGGTGACAGGTTGGGCTGTCCTGCAGAACCTCCCCCTCCGGGGCTGCCTCTGGAGACTCCAGCACTAGCTGGCCTGTGGGCCTGGAGTATGCCTTCCTCAGATTTCCTGATTTTGCTGGGCTTTTTCCTTCCTGTCGTTCAGATTGCACTTTTAAAGGTCACCTCCCCAAGGATGCCTTCCCTGACTGCCCAGGGCAGAGTAATTCCCCAGACACTTGGTCACTGTCTTGCTCGAATCATCCCCTGGCAGTTGTCTCTGCTTTTTGTATTTTTGTTCTTTGACTGATTATCTCTGCTCTTGAGAACGCCAAGTGCCCAAGAGCAGGACCGTGTCTGTTCTTTTTGCTGTGCTGTTACCAACACCTAGAAAAGTTCCCAGCACATAGTGGGCATTCAACAACTGTATTTTATTATGCTAAATAAATAAATGATATTTAAGATGGGCCTGTGTGTGTGTGTGTGTGTGTGTGTGTGTGTGTGTGTTTTAAGAGATGGAGAAAACAACATGGTGGAACACAGGGGAGGTTAAGGAACAGGAGCTGAATCAGCAAGGAAAAGAATGCCAGGGGTTTTTGTTGTTGTTGTTTATTTTTTTTATTTTTATTTTTTTTCCTTCTAGAATAACTTGATCATAGACAAGAGCCTTGGACCAAATCCTACTATGGTTTCCACAGGCAGCTTGGCAATGCTGGGATGGTGTCCCAACACCCGTGACCTCAGTTTTTGATTCCTTTGTAAATCGCATCCCTACCTATCCAGTCCTGAAATCCCTTTCTCATTTCGAAAATGCCTTCCTTCAACATAGTGAGTCTGGTTTTTTCCTTTATCCCTGGAAAAGTTTGTAATTCAATATTTTATAAGTCAAAAGAAACATTCTCTGTCCCCTCAAACGATGAGACTCTCTGGGATCCAGCAGAGACCTTAGATGAGTTACTTCTCTTCTCAGGGTCTCAGATGGAGATGGTGCTGGCCGTTGTCCTGGCCCACGCTGGACCCAGAAAGCTCTGAGCTCTTGATGCCCACACCCAGGTGACCACAAAGGAATCTGCCCCTCCAGTAATTCGCTTCATAGCCAGCGTTCCTGGGAACCACAGGAAGGACAGGGCCTCCTCCCTCCTGTCCCCAGCCTGCCTACTTACCCCAGGATCTTTCCCTCCCTCGCAATATGCCTCCGCAGCACCTCGCGAGGACCCCATGTAGCAAGAGAGGAAGAGCAGGGCTGTTCCCCGGGGTAGACTCACTGCAGACGTGACCTTGCTCTCCTCCCACCTGACTTGAGAACTCGGCAATGGGAGTTCATACTCCTCTCAATACATGGGGCCCATCCCCTACTCCTTAAATTTGGATTGCACCTGTGGCTGCTTTGGCGAAAAGAATACACTAGAAGTATCAATGTATAAGTTTCGAGCCCAGATGACAATACATCTTGCAATACCCCTTTCTTTTATTTTGTTTTTGTTTTTTATTATTTTTTTTTTTGAGAGGTTTTTGCTATCGGGCGCGTGCGCTCGCCAGACAGACAGAGAGAGACAGAGAGACAGAAAGCGAGAAATCACTCCCCAGGGGGGATGGTCACACCGCAATCCCTTCTCCTCCATTCTCCTCTCGGGATCTTGGGCATGCATGCACACGTGCCCGGCGTGAGTTTTAAGCCACCAGGTCCGGGATGCGAACCGCGGTCGACTACGTGGGAGTCCAGCAACATAGCCATTACGCTAACTGCTGGTTCCCGACAACCCCTTTCAAGACCCCTTGTACTTGCCATGAAGTTTGAGCTACACTAGCCTGTCGGAGCATGAAGCACAGGAAGCAGTACCTGCTGGCCCAGCCAAGGTCTTTCTAGATTAGCCACCCACCAACCCAATACGTGGCATGTGAGTGAGTCCCACCCAGCCCAGCCGAGACCAGCCAAGCCCGACTCAGACCAGTAGAACTGTACAGCTAGCTGACCCGTAGATGTGCAAGTCCTGCTGAGTGGTTGTTCAGGATGGTCTGTTGTACAGTATCACCTAATTGATGATAGACCCTGTGACACCCAGCCTCTTCTCTGTGGAGCATCCATGCACATATGCACATAGTCTTCCCTTTCTGCTTCTGCACTACTTAAGTTTCTTTTCCTTTCTTTCTTTTCTTCTTTTGGCTTTTGTCATAGGGTATGTGCACTCACCAGAGAGAGACAGAGAGAGAAAGTCAGAAATCACCGCCTAAGGGGGATGACCATGCTGCAATCCCTTCTTCATCCTTCTCTCAGGATTTTGGGCACACACACATAAACACCAGTTGCAATTTTCAAGCCACTGGGTCTGGGACTCGACCCACGGTTGGCCATGTAGGAATCCAGCACCTTAACCACGATGCCACCTGCTAGTCCTTAATTTATTTCTTAAAATTACAACTTCACAGGGCCAGCAGATGGCATAGTGGTTATGTTGTTGGACTCCCACATGGCCAACTGAGGTTCAAGTCTCTGATAGATGGTTTGAAAAACATGCCAGGCACATGTATGTGTGGGAGGAGAATAGAGGAAGAAGGATGACCTGGGAGGTGACTTTTTACTTTCCCTCTCACTGTCTCTGTCTCTCTCTCCATTGAATGCACGTGCCTTAAGGCAAAAAAAAAAATTAAAACACAAAAAAACCTCTCTTCCTCCTGTATATTCAGCCCTGTGTAAAAGGGCATACAGACAATCCCTTACATGACTTATTTGTATTTTTTAAGGTCTCTTAAAAACTGGGTGGCATAGAGGAGACTAGAGGAAAAGAAACTGCAGTGTGACTGTTCCCTCTTGGGAGGTGATCTCTCACTTTTACTCACTCTTTGTTTTTTTCCTCTGGTGAATGCAAATGCCCCATTGCAAAAACCAAAACCAAAACCAAAACAGAACAACAACAACAAAACAACTGGGTGTCATAACGTATCAGCTACCTGGGCCACCCATGGTATCTGAAGTTGTGTGCCCAAGATTCAGTCTTTTCACTGCAATATGTACTCTGCACATCAGGTGGATGAACACACATCCTACCTCCTGTCTCAGTGGCATGAGCTATTGTTTGGAGAGGGAAAGTTTATTTATGTGTTTAGTTTAGAAGGGAGAGAGCAAACCAGAAAGTGACAGCACCTCAACAGGGTCTCGCTGCGGCAGTCCAGCCCCAGCTTCAGACCTCTCCAGGTCCTGAGCACATCAGGCCCAACATATTCAGGGAAGTATCCAGAGGCGAGCCCAGAACTTCTCACATGGGTCATCTGGTATTGTTACCACTGCGCTACTGCCCGGCTTCCAGGAGCGACCTTCACATTAGTTGGGGAGGGACTCCTGGGGGTGTGCAGATCTGCAGAGTTCTCCAGTACATCCATGGGGTCCCCAGAGCTAAGCAGGCAGAGAAAACGGAGGCCCTGAGGCAAATCCACAGTCTTACAGTTTTGTTGAGAAGTGACCTTGTTTTCTTGTGGAAGCATTCCATTTCCCTCTAATAAATTAGTGTTTATTAGAAGTCTACTGTAAATCAGGCAAGCACTGGCTAAACCCAGGAGATGACAGAGATAACTAATGAGCCCTTGCCCTCGAGGGATTTACAAGCTTACAATTCTGAAGGTGCAGAGAACCTCTAGGCACATATGCATTACATTATTATATTTGGATTTTGTTATTTCTTATATAAGTCTGGAGATTTAGCTAGATTAATTAGTAATCAGCTACTGGACAGATCATTTAGAAAGGTATTCCGACTCTTTAGGAATTCGTAGTTCAAACTGAACTCTCTTCACAGTTAGTATTAACTTTCAAAGCCGAACTCCTGATTTCCAGCCTCTCGGCAGCCCCATCCCTCCAGATTTACCCAGCTCTATAAATGACACCTTCCTTCACCGAGTTTATACCATGTCTTATCTGTTGAGCTCTCCTAGCTCTGACTTCACAGTGTACACAGAATCTGGCCTCCCCACCCCACCACCATCTCAGTGTAGCCAACAGCACTCCTCACCTGTGCTTTGGCAAAAATCTCATAACCAGTCTTCCTGCTTCCATCCCTCGGCCCTACAATCTATTCCAAACAGCAGACAGTTCCTGTTCAAACATAAGTCAGATTATGTTCGTCCTTAGCTCAAAAGCCCTCTGAAGATTTCCCATCACATTTAAAATCAAATCCAGACTTCTTGTCAGCATCTCCCAGGCTCTAGGTGCCCTGAACCTGACCACCTCTCTAGCTCCGCCCGTCACACCGACAGTGCTCCTCTTCTTTAGGCCCACCAAGCAGGCCTATGCACTGGTTTTTCCCTCTGCCTGTGACCCCGCTCACTCAGATCTTCTCTGGGGTCATTTTACCAGACATTCTAGTCTACATTCAAATCCCACCTCTTTAGGACTTCCTTGACAACAAGCTAAAATAGCCGCCAACACCACAACCTTGTGTCCTCCCGTGTGACGTCCTTCGCTCTCTGTTCCTTTTCTCTGCTCGTCTCTTCAGAGCACTCACGGCGACCTCCCATTATGCTTTGCCGTTTATTTGCTTATCTCTCACTCATTATGAGCTGCCTGAGCCCACAGCCCTTGGCTGCCATTTGTGCTATCACATACCGAGCATTTTGAACTGTACCTTGCTCTTGCCAACCGCACGTGAAGTAATTGTAGCAAGCCAGCCAAGTGGCATGGTGGTTAAGGCAGCTGGGTTCCACATGGCCAGCTTCTCAGTTTGAGTCCCTGATTCAGCAGCTTGACAAACATACTGGGTGAGCGAAGTCTGCATGCTCAAAATCCCAAGAGAAGAATGCAGAAAGGGTTGCAGCATGGCCACCCCCCTGGGGGTGATTTCTCACTTTCTCTCTCTCTCTGTCTCTAGTGAATGCATGTACCCTATAGCAAATTTAAAAAAATAAATAAATAAATAAATAAAAGTGTGTGTTGGATAAATGCCTAAGTATTCACATTAATTTCTTACTATTTTAAAAAATATTATTTGGGGACCAGCAGTTAACATAATGACTATGTCACTGGACTCTCATGTAGTTGACTGCAATTCGAGTCCCAGATCCAGTGACTTAAACTCATGCTGGGCACGTGTGCATGCGTGCCCAAGATCCCAAGAGGAGAATGGAGGAGAAGGGATTGTGGCATGGCCATCCCACCGAGGAGTGATTTCTCGCTTCCTGTCTCTCTGTCTCTCTCTGTCTTTCTGGCGAGTGCACATGCCCTATAGCAAAAACCTCTGAAAAAACAGTTAAATATATATATTATTTGTAAGTTTTTATTTTAAAAAATTATTTGTAATAATTTACATGAATGGGAAAGTCAAACAATACTACCCTTAGAACTCAGAAAGTGTGAATAAAATTCCATTACTTCTCTAGTAAAAATAAAATTATTTGACTTTGAAAAAGTCACTGATCTTCTCTGAGCATTTGTTTTTCATTCTTCAAGATGAATAAAGCTATCCCTTCTCCTCTCCCAATCTTAGAGTAAGGTGCTTCCCTTTTACCAGTGAGGAAACCGAGGCTCAGAAATCATAAACCAGTTTTTTGTCTCACCAAAAGTGTTGGCCTTCAGGAGGTAAATTCTGCCCCAAAAATTGTGAAAAGAGAAATTCACTCCGTGGATTGCTTTTGAAGCAAGATCTCTGCACATCCTGAAACAGGAGGAAAACCCCCTTCTCAGTCCCCTGCTCTGTTCAGCCTGCCCTGTTGCCTGGCAGGGCAGGGTGGGACTTGTTCCTGTCTGTGAACAGGCTCTGTGCATGGGGGTCTCTGGCTTCCTGGGAGCACTTCCAGCCTTCGGGAGCCTCCAGGCCTGTGCTCTCCGGCACCTTCTTGTCAGGCACAAATAAACAGTTGTTAATATCTTCCTGGGCTTATGTGCTTGAGTTCATCACAACAAGGATCTCTGCAATTGGCACAGGCCTCTGTGCAGACACCCTAGGCCTCCAGGCTGACAGCTGCGAGGAGTCATTTTCAATTAGAGGATGACTTGGAAAAGAAAAGAAAAAAAAAAATCCAGCATCAAAGCCTATCCCCAAGCTTGCTTGCCCAAGGCCTGGGGACTCCCCGGTGGAGCCAGGGCCCTGTCACTCCTCTGCTTACAGAGAAAACAGGCAGCAATGTGCTCAGTCAGGGGGCGGCTTGCAGAATCCTGCCCCTGGCTCAAGCTCCACTATAGACAAGAGGAGAAAGCCCAAGTGTCTTCATAAGCCAGCTGAGTCTTGGAGGGTCTCACTTTTTGCAAATACTGGTTCTTATGAGGGAGTTCCCACTGCACAGAAGAGTGGTAAAGAGAGAGAGAATCACTCAGACTTGGATTCGAACACTGACCTTGCCACGCGCTGGTTGTGTAACCTGGGGCAGGGTCCTTAACGACTTTGTAATAGTCAGGACTCCAGCAGGAGGCAGAGGCATGGTCAAATCAGGTAATGCAAGTGTATTCAGGTACTGTTTACAAGGCTGTGGACTCAGGACAGAGCAGTAACCCAGGAACAGGGACATTTCCTGGGGCTAGGACTAGGATGAGAGTTTTTTCTAACTTTTCAATAGTCAAAAAATCAGAAGATATTTTATTCCATTTTTACATCTGTTTCATATGTGAAATTAAGATGTATAAAATCTTAATTTCTATTTAGTACGTATAAGTCTCATTGAATTGATACTGTTAGTCATGATTCATGTATGTCCCAGTTTTCTTGATTTTTTAATTCTTTTCCAAATTCAGTAGCTTTATATCTCTTGCTAAAGCTTAACATTCATTAAACATACTTTTTAAAGTTCCTTCCTTTCATTTGTTATAACTCTTACCTGAAAAAGTTAAACAAAGAAGTAGACTTTGAAAGTATTATCAATGAACTTGCTTCCCTTAAGGCATGAAAAAAAATTAGAATAAGAAGAAACTTCAAAAAGTTTCTGGGGCTGGCACAGTAGCCTATTGGTTAAGGGCATTAGATCCATCATGGTTGACCACTATTCAAATCCCAGCCCTGGTGATTTGAAAAACATGCTGTGTGTGTGTGTGTCCCAAATCCCAGCAGCATGGAAAAATGGAGGAGAAGGGACTGCGGTGTGACCATGCCCCACTGGGGATGCTTTTTCCTTCTTTCTTTCTGTCTCTCTCTGATGAACACACGTGTCTTCTGGCAATTTAATAGAAAGAAAAAAATTGTGGAAAAATGGAATTTAAGTACAAGAAGTAACCAACTGGCCCTGAAGTCTGCATTTTTTACAAGCACTTGTCAGTCGTGACTTTGAAGAGCAGTATGCTTCAGAACCACAAGCTAGGTGGTCACTAGGTCTTCCCAATGCTGGCACTGATTCTCCGCTCCCTCCTACTCTGTAGGAAACAACAACAACAACAAAACAAACTCGAGAAACAGCAGGTCAGAGTCTGAAAAAGTGAAACTCTTAGTAGAAGGATGGAGAAGAAGGAAGTGTTTCTCTGACACTGTGATGGTGCTCCAAATTTTTAAATCCATACATAGTTTTCTTTATTATATACATTTTCCATGAACTTTCTGAGAACTTCCCTTGTTTATTCAGTTTGCAATAAAATAACATATTTTCACTTAAAATAATGTGCATTTTTATACATGTACTTCTCAGGTTTTCCATTTTTTTGAGCTAATGTTCTAGGAATAAAATAAACATTATAAAAACACGTATGCACAGGACTTTCAATATGGTCTGCAAGACACTGCCATTCCATCCAGTGGTTTGAAGGTCAGGAGCAGGGTTGCCTTCTAGCACTAGGAGATGGAGAGGAGGGGCTGAGTGATAGAACCTGAGACTTCTGCAGGGAAAGGAGGAGCTAGGGGACCCCACATTGCCTTCACTCTCCTCCCTCGCTCACATCTGCAGGAGGTGGGCCCAATGCATGCCCATGGGTGTGGAGCCCACTTGTGTGGTCTAGGGAGGTCAGCCCTGCATCCCAAAGCAGGCAGAGCAGCGTAAAGAACAGATCTGGAAGAGCAGCTGAAGCTCTATAGGACACTCTCAGTTTCAGAATATTTCCTCCAAAATGGAAGATAATAATTACCCTACATGGTTATTGTATGGGGCAAACAGGGTAGTGTATATAAATTGCTTGAAATAGTTTGTCATCTCTACACAGCAGCCAACTTTACAGCTGCAAGGGAAAGACGTGACTGTTGGCAGTAGTGGAGGGCAAGCAAGGGACTGATGGGGAGGGACAACTGACCCTAAGAGGGCTAGTCTACCTTCAGAGAGACAGAGAAGTAGGGTGAGAGGAACATTAACCTCCACACCTCAGTTTTCTCATCTTCAGGAAGAGTCTGATGATGACAGAACAAAGCCAGTCTTGCAAGGATTTGAGGGCTAAGAGATAGTGCATGTGAAAGTATTTTGTGAACTATGAAACATGTTACTTTTGTACTTGGAGTGGAGGATTGGTGCTTGTTTCATCCTCAAAACAGAAAACCACATAAAAGCTATGGGGACATATTGTCTTCTTTACTATGAAATCAGATGCGGAAAATGTTTTCCTGACTTTAGGATGCCATGTGGATTGTCCCTTTTGACAGAATACTAAGCATACAGAAGTAAGGAATTAGGCACTTCTATAGTAGCTCTCTTCCTGTCTTACTGAGAGTCTTAAAATCCATGTGCTCTCTCTGTATTTCCATTTGTCTGGATTCAAAATATGGACTGTGACACTCAACAGAGTGCTGTATGCCTTGGGAAAGAGGAAGAGAGTCTTCTTGACAACATGAGATTTGGTCTGCCTGAGTGACCTGTCCCAAGAGGAATATGTATTCTGAGGCAGAGTTCAGAAATGCTGAAGAATGCAGACACGTCTAAAAAGCTTCAAAACTTGGAATGACACATGGAATTATTTTCTGTGGCCTGCTCTCCTGGAGGCAAAATTAGTTGGAAAAATCCCATAGTTGGATCCCATTGGCAAAGCCTGGGCCCCCTGGGGAGAATCAGGAACGGAGAAGTTGCACCGCCTTCCAGTTTATGGATGAAAGATGGGCCTGCTCCATGACCTCAGAGCCTAGCACAGTGGCCACAGGTGCACCTATGGGTTGTAATAACCTTGCAAGCCCAGAGCAGATGCTCTGCGAGCAACCAAGACAGATCTTATAGCAGTAAGAGAGCAAGGTACTGCCCTGTGCCCTGTGGGTCTCTCCTGTCTTGCTGTGCTTGGCTAATCCTGAGCCATTTCACTCCTTGGCCTCCATTTCTCACTGGATAATGAGGGGACTGGGCTGGGGCAGAAGTTCCACAGCATGGGTTTTTTGGAAGATGACCTCAGAGTTTTGTTAAAAATTCAGTTTCTCGAGCTTCTTATCTTGGAAATTCAAGGGTCAGTGAACTTGGAGCAAAACCCAGGAGTCTGAATTTTTAAAAAAATATGTTTTATGTTTTTCAATTATCAGAGAAATGGAGAAACAAAAAGAGGAGAAAGAAAGCACCCCCAATGAGGGCATGGTCAGACGCCATCTTTCCTCTACCATTTCTTCATCCTGTCAGGATTTGGGGCACACATGCACACACACTTCTCATGTTTGCTGAGCTGCAAGGGTCAGTATTCAAACTGTATAGTTGGCCATATGGGATCTGACTCTTTTAACCACCAGGCCATGAGGCCAAAGTCTGTCTCTGTTTCTCTCTCTCTCTCTCTCTCTCTCTCTCTCTTTACATCCTCTCTCTTTGCTATAGGACACGTGCACGCAACAGAGAGATTGAGAGAGGAAGAGAGGGAGAGAGAGACAGAGAGAGAAAGTGAGAAAGCATCCCCAGGGGTGGGGGTAACTGCACCTCAATTCCTTCTCCTTCATTCTCCTCTCAAGATTTTGGGTATGTATGCATACCAATTGTGTGTTTTTCAAAGTGTGTTTTTCAAATCACCTGATCCAGGATTCAAACCGCATTATGTGGAATCTGGCTGCCTTAACAACCATGCTACTGACTGACCTTGGAATCAGCATTTTGGAGAGGTTTTTCCTATAGGGTGCATGCGCTCGCCAGAAAGACAGAGAGACAGAGAGACAGAAAGTGAGAAATCACCCCCCAGGGAGATGGCCACAACACAATCCCTTCTCCTCCATTCTCCTCTCGGGATCCTGGGCATGCAGGCACACGCGTCCGGCATGAGTTTAAGTCACCGGGTCCAGGACTCAAACCATGACCGACCACGTGGGAGTCCAGCGAGATAGCCATTATGCTAACTGCTGGTCCCATGGAGTCTGCATTTTTATGAACACTTATCTATCTAATTTTGAGAAATAACCAGGTTTGAGTACCACAAGTCTAGGTGATCACTAGGGTCCCCCAAGGTCTGGTACTCACTCTCTGCCTCCCTCTTAGTGTTTGGAAAAAACAAACAACCAAACAAAAACAAAAAAACTCTAGAAATAGCAGATTGTAGTCAACTTTCAGCAAAAGGGTGGAGAGGAAGACAGTGTTTCTCTGGCACAAGGATAGTGTAGTTGTGGTACTTACAAGGACTGGACTCTTTTTTTTTTTTTTTTTCCGTTTTTTAGCCTATTCTCTAAGTCCAGGTTGATTTTTTTTTCTTTTTGAAAGATTTATTTTATTATCTTTTTTTTTTTGCATTCAATCATTGTATATCATTAAAACATACAAAATGAATTTTCCTAGAATGTATAATACACTGTATATTTGTCCAGTTAAAGATAGTGCCACACAGAAACAGACATGTGGACCAATGGAACAGAATAGAGTCCCCAGAAATAAGTGCCCAAACATACAGTCAACTGATCTTTGACAAGGGGTACCAGTCAATCCAGTGGGAAAATGAAAGCCTCTTCAGCAAGTGGTGCTGGAGAAACTGGACTTCCACTTGCAGAAAGATGAATCTGAACCCCTACCTCTCTCCTTTGACAAGAATCAAGTCAAGGTGGATCAAGGATCTAAATCTAAGACCTCAAACTATAAAGCTGCTCCTGGAGAATGCTGGGGAAACCCTGGGAGACATTGGTGTAGGGAAAGACTTCCTAAAGAAGACCCTCAAAGCAGAGTCCATCGTCCACAAAATAGACAAGTGGGATTACATCAGACTAAGAAGCTTCTGCATGGCCAAAGACACAGTAGTTAGTGTGAATCGACAGCCCTCAGAATGGGAAAATATTTTTGTAAATGTTGCATCAGATAAGGGACTGATAACCAGAATACACAAGGAACTAAAAAAGGTGTTTGGAAAAAAGATGAGCAACCCTATTAAAAGATGGGAGAAGGAGATGAAGAAAACACTCTCTAAAGATGACATACGAATGGCCAAAAGGCATATGAAAAAATGTTCAACCTCCCTCATCGTAAGGGAAATGCAGATAAAAACAACAATGAGGTACCACCTAACCCCAGTCAGATTGTCTAATATTAAAAAAACAAAAAATGATAAGTGTTGGCGGGGATGTGGTGAAAGGGGAACTCTTTTACACTGCTGGTGGGAATGTAGATTGGTCCAACCACTGTGGAGAATAATTTGGAGATTCCTCAAAAATCTACAGATAGATCTGCCATACGATCCAGAGATCCCACTCCTCGGTATCTACCCAAAAGACAGAAGAATCCTTCATTGGAAAAGTGCTTGCACATCGATGTTTATTGCGGCACTATCCACAATTGCTAAGTCATGGAACCAACCCAGATGCCCCCGTATGGAGGAATGGATTGAAAAACTGTGGCACATATACTCTATGGAATACTACTCAGCCATAAAAACCAACAGAGCCCTGGCTTTTGACAGAAAGTGGAAGAATATGGAAGATGTACTGCTGAGTGAGGCAAGCCAGGCTATGAAGGAGAGACATTGTATGTCCCCACTTAACATATACCGTTTGTCTGCATTCTATGTCTGAAACTGATTGACCAACAGTTGAACAAACACAAGAGATGGGTGTGAATGTCAGATGAGGTGTATGTGGAGGAGTGGGGCCCAACGAAAGACATTTGGAGAAGGGATACAGAGGTAGAGCATTGACGGGATGGGGAGGTGTGGTGTTATCTGTTGAAGATATTTCGATCAACGGGTCTGGGGAGAAATGTTCACATATCGAAATGGTCTCATTGTAAGCCAAACAATATGATTGAAAGTATATACAAAAATAAATAAAGTAATTAAAAAAAAAAAAAAAAAAAAAAAAAAAAAAGATAGTGCCACACACATTATCATCAACAGATAATTTTCCATTTTTGTATCCCTTAGATGTTTTGCTTCTTTCCCCCTTAATTTCCATCCTCTCACCTCCCCCCATTTCCCGCTGTCCTCCCACACTGTCCAGGACCCACAGCTGCTTTCCATGCCTTTATACCTTCTAGTCTTTTAGTTTCTCCCATAGAGTGCAGACATTTGGTATATTGGGTCATCAGAAAAGTCATGATGCTTTTTTGCAAGGAAAAATATAGAAAACCACATTGTGGCTTTTCTGATGACCCAATATATTGAGTGGGGGGGGGGGGCCAGGGGGCATACAATGCTTCTCTTTCACAGTCCAGCTTGCTTCACTTAGCAGTAAGTCTTCCATATTCATTCACTTTCTACTAAATGTCAGAGTCTTGTTTTTTATGGCCCAGTAGTACTCCATAGTGTATGTGTGCCACAATTTTTCAATCCATGTATCTGTTTGTGGACATTTGGGTTTATTGCAGCATTATCCACAATTGCTAATGTGAATAATGCTGCAATAAATGTGGATGTGCAAGTGTTTTTCCAACTGATTTTTATTGATAACACCATGTGAGATTATTACACTGTCTTAACTGTGCTCTTGCTTCAGATACCGTAATTTCTTACCTAACACCAGTAAAATCCAACTTTAATTGACCTAAATAATTTCTGCTAATACTGGCATACATGCATACATGCTCTCCGCCTGCTGAGAATTCCACCATGGCCTGAAAACAGCTTGTTTACAGCTCTGGGATTTCCTCAAATTGGTTGTTCCATAGACCAGCAGGTGACCCCAGCAACTGTATTCACACAAGTAGTGAGCAATTGGCCAGGAGGGGGGGGGTGCTGCAAGAGCTGGGAGATAGGTAAAAGGTGAGCATGAGTGACAACACAGACAATAGGACAAAGTGGCAGCACAGCAGGGGCAAGCAGAGCTGGGTAGTGGCCTGGGTGTTGGCATAAGACATTGACTTGGGGGCAGCCCTAAAGTGGATAGCACTGATGCTGCCGAGACTGACCCTGCAGAGGCATCAGTATGTCGTAGACATGAAGTGTGAGGCACACATAGTTGGGTCCCATCCTGGAGATGGAGTCTCTAGCCAGCAGGCAGTACTCTGTGTCATCAGGACATGATGGACAGTAGAGTGCAGCCCCAGGCTTAAGGACTGAGGCTCTCAGGCTCTAGGTCTGAGATATCCTGTAGGAGAGGCCAGGAAGAGGAGCTGCTGTTTACCAGTCCTGCCATAAGCCAACGATTGTGCTGTGCCCTTTATTCTTCACAAACCATGCTCTAAAGTAGTATGATCCCCTTTTATTTTATTTTATTTTTATTTATTTTTTATTTTTTAAAGGTTTTTGCTGTAAAGCATGTACACTGGCTGCGAAGGAGACAGATAGAACAGTGAGAGGAAAAGTGAGAAATCACCCCCCACCCCCAGGGGCGATGGCCAGGTCACAATCCCTTCTTCTCCATTCTCCTCTTGTAATTTTGGGCATGCACACACATACACCCAGTGTGAGTTTCAAGCCGCCAGATCCAGGACAAGAACCACAGTCAGCCATGTGGGAGTCCAGTGCCTTAACTACTATGCCACCTCCTGGCACCATGATTCCCATCTAATGGGAATGCAGTCCAGTATAAACCAAGCAAAGAGAGTCCCTGCTTGCTGAACTGGTGAGGTTGTGAGAATTGATCAAGTATTGAAAGGTGGAGAAGGACATGCTTGGCACAAAGATAGAGGGCAGACATTCGGGTTGGGGCAATAACAGTGTGTGGGATGGCTCTGTGGGAGATGAGTGAGGGGCTGTGCTGGAGTCCAGCCAGCATTGGCTCAAATCCCAGCTGCCATTTTACAACCAGGTGGCCACAGGCCCATCCACAGCTTATTCAAGTCCCCAGTTCTTTACTGGTAGGATGGAAGGAATAATGCAAACTTCTTGGGGTTGTTGTGAGAGGCATAAGATAGAGTATGTGGGTAAAGCACTTGGATTCCAGAAGCAGAGCCATAGGGGATAACTATGAATGGTGCTTGGGTCACCTCACATCACAGGGGACCATAGATAATATCACAACTAAGGCACTAGGAGCTATCCTGCTCCAGACAAGAAGGCAGCAACTTGCAGAAGTGGGCTCTTTATTCTAGCAGGCAGAGCTGACAGTGCTGCCTGGGGTGTGGCTCCTCCATACTGAAGGCCTTGGGACCCCCACCTGCCTAGGCTCCTTGGACTGTCTCCAGAATGCCAGGCAGCCAGACGTGAAGTCATATGTTTACTATGGGTAGCCGCACAGCTGGGGTAGAGCAGAGGGGGCCGCAGAACAGGAGCAGGCCCGTCTATGTTCCAGGGGACTTGATAGCTGACCCTGAGCAAAGCTGAGCGAGAGGCCAGTGGGGAAACGGACCTGCCTCTACCCCCATCTCACATCCTACTTTCTTGCTGACATAGGCAAACAGGCCTTCCCAAGTGAGTTCTTGAGCAGATTGAGGTCAGCGTGGACTCAGTGACAGCTCTGACAGACCTCCCAGAACTCTGGGCTGTGCAAGCTCACTTTTCAGTTACTTGCCCCAACACCTCAGCCAATTGGAGCTCCCCAAGAGACAGTACTAGATGGAAAGGTGATTGTGCCTCACTCCACAGCTGTCCCAGGCTGGGAGAGGCAGCAGCTCATCTGCCTGCAGTAGTAGGGGACCAGAGAAGGTGGCCCCAGCAGATTAGGTTACGGGGTGAGGTCAATGAAGTCAGAGCATTGGAAGACCTTCAGAGGTCATCTTGCCCAGCCTCTGCACTTCATCGATGGGGAAACTGAGGTCCAGAGGGGAGAAATTAAATTTCTCACACAGCATGAGGAGTTAGTGGTTGTAGGAGGCTGAAAACTGGACCCCCAAAAGATATATATAGCCTAATATCTAGAACCTGTCAATGTTACTGATAGGGTCAGGCAAGCCTTTGTAGATGTAATTGAATTAAGGACCTAGAGATGAAGAGATCATCCTGATTCTTCTGGGTGGACCCTAAGTGCAATCACATATAACCTCATGAGAGGAAGTCTGACTGAGATTTGAGGGCACACAGAGGAAAAGATGTGAAGAACATGAGGAGAGAGATTTGAAGACTGGAGTTGAGACAGCTACAAGCCACCAGACCCTGGAACCAGCAAGGAGCCTCCAGAGGAAGCACAGCTTGTCAATACCTTGAACTTGGCCCACAGAAACTGATTTCAGACCTCTGGCCCCAGAAATGTGAGAGAATACATCTCTGTTGTTTTAAGCTTCCAAGGTTGTAGTGATGTGTTACTGCTTTCTCCATCAGTACCCACCAGATTGGTAAAGGGAGGTTGGCAGGTGTTGAGAAGCCAAAGGTCTCATTCTCAGCTCTGGCCCTCTCCACCAGCCCTGAAATCTCATAGGGCAGGGGTCCCCAAACCCTGGGTCATGGCCTGGTGCTGTTCCATGGCCTGTTGCCCTTTCTACCACAGCTTCTCAACTACATTTCAGGGATGGGCAGTGGGCAAGCAAGCAAGGCTTCATCTGTGGTTGCAGTCGCTCCCCATTGCTTGCATTGTAGCCTGGGTTCCACCTCCTGTCAAATCAGCAGTAGTATTAGATTCTCACGGGAGCATGAACCCTACTCTTGTATGATTGTTTCTTTGTATATTACAATGTGGTGGTGGTGGGAATGGGATGCACAAAGGATGTGGTATGTTTGGGTCATCCTGAGACCAACCTCCCTCCCCCAGTCCCTATTCATGGAGGGATTGTCTTCCACAAGGCTGGTTCCTGGTGCCAGGAAGGCTGAGGACAACTGCCATAGGAGATATGACAGAGATATGTCACTGGTGGGAAGTGGAGTGAGCTGGTGAGGGAGAAGCCACAGATCCTAATGGCAAACATGTGTTCATCTTTCCCATGTGTACAGCGAGAGCCAGCAAGACCAGGGCGTAGGCAGGACCCTAAGCCTCAGCTTCCTGCTGTTCCCTGAGCCTTTAATGTTGTCTAAACACAATTTGGGTATTTACAGTCAAGTTGCTACTGTGTGGCACGTAGCATTCAGAGTATCTTATTCAGCGCCTCCCTGTGGCCCCAGGGGGAGCTCCTGGGACTGATTAGTAGAAATCCGTGTGAGGAAAGAACTGCTGAAGCTGTTTAGCTTTCCCTCCCTCTGGCTAGGGTGGTCCTGGAAGGATCCTGCTTCGGTGAACTGGACAGGTTAGAGGCACAGGCCATGGAATTTGCTAAAACTCAATGGGCAGGCAGCGTGCATTGCATCATGAGAAAGACAGTGGTAGGGGGCCTCGGTATATCTAAAAAGCTTGTACAGGTAGATTGGGTGGGGATGACCTGCCTTGGCAGCCCTCTGGTCATGTGGCCCCAGTACAGCACTCACTTTCCTGTAGGAGTTGTGACCACTCAGTGGAATGTGAGCATGAAAGGGCTTTTGTAAGCTGTGCAAATCTGATTCCCATATCAGCTCTGGGTTTTCCTAATGAGTTCCCACTCCCTGGTCAAGTCTGCTGGATGGGAGGGTGACAAAGCTATAGGCAGAAGGTTGGCCAACTCAGGGCCAGTCCATCTCACTACTGAAAAACAGCAACACAGACATTACCCCCAGGGCACACACAGAGACCTTTCCAAGGAATTGGAGGTAGGGCGGACTTGTCCCTTAAGAGCTATCTGTCTAGCATGGGACACTAAATGCATACACAAGAAATTACCTTATTGCAAAGTAACACATCTAAAAGTGCCAAGTGACACAGCTCAGGCTGAACATGGAAGTGTTCAAAGCCTACGTAGCTGGAGCCCAGAACCAAGGCTGGAGCAAGCCAGAGAATACTCGGTACTCTCCTGGAGCCTGACCCTGCAAACGCAAGGCCCAGTGCCAGTCCTGTGTGTAAGCCTGGGGGTGGGAGTAGGGCAGAGTGTCTGGGAAAGTGTCTCTCATTCTGCTCAGACTGAGGAGCAAAGAGGACTTTCCCTTAGCTTTACTGGGATGGCAAAAGGAAAAAGGAAATTCTGGGTTGGTGTCACAGTGGGGCCCTGAGCAAGCACAGTTGAACTTGGCACAATATGGGATGGAGGGTCTTGGCGAGGAGGCCCGTGCTCCCCTGAGCACCACCTCAGCTGAGACAGAGTTTTGCACCAGCCTCTGCCACTGTGGATTCCAAAGCCCCACCTCAGGCACCAGGCTTTGACCAGGACTGAGATGGTATGTTCTAGGGGTTAGAAAGTAAAGGGAGGCTGTGGCTTTAGAGAAACAAGTCTGATCTCTGACCACAGCATCCAGGCAGAAACCACTGGGCTGGCCCTTCCAGGAAGGTAGGCAGCGTCTGGGGAGCTGGGCAACTCTTCTCAGAGGTGAGGGAGAGGCCATCGAGTACAGGCAGTGCAGTCACTCATCCTCGACTGTGGCAGACGTACTCCATGGGAGCTCCTCGTGACTTCCCTTATTAGTCTTTTTCTTCTTCATCCTGATCCTGGTCTTCTCTCCCATCTCTAATGTGTTTGGAATGAATCTTTGCACAGGAATGTACATTGCGTGTGTGTGTTTAATCTGTATAAATGATAGCGTGCTGTGGATTTTCTGCATCTTTTTTTCCCCCTCTAAATTTAGAGTTATGTTTTCAAGACCTTCCCATGATGCTGTGTGGTTTGCCTGGTGTTCCATGGTCTGTGCCCCACTTCTTACTTACCTAGGACTCTTGTCTGCAGCCAGCTACTGTCCGCACGCCCTGGTGACCAGGGCTAGTCAGAGGTTCAATGCATCCTTAGCTGTACATGATGTTCCCAAATTTATCTCCAGAACAACCTGCCAGCAGAGTATGAAGCACTTGTTTCCCTCTCCCTTACCTCCATCTTTGACATCTCACAGATGCAAAGTTTTAGTATGTGTGATGCTATCAATATGGGTTCCAATCTTCACTCTGTCTTTTATCACCTATGTGATCTCATGGAAGCAGATAAGCCACTTCCCTGGGCTTCAGTTTTTGCAAATATAAAATGGGGATATTAATATAATTAGTTCATGGGGTTGTTGTGAGGATTAAATGAATTAATGAACAGTGTGGCGTCTGATAATCATTGGTAGTAGAAGTATTAGCACTTGCTACTGCTACTATTTGTACTACAACTTTTAGTGAGGGTTACCATCTCTGCACATACTTGTTAGCTATTTGGGTTTTCTCTGTTGTGAATTGCTTAGTCATTTTTCTTTTCCATTAATCCAATAGATTATCATGTGTTCATTGATGATTAATTATTATTGAATACTCTAGATGTTCAATAATAGTAATCCCTTGCTTCAGTAATCCCTTGCTTATTTTTCATTGTTGCAAATGTCTTCTCTCAATCTGTGTGTTAACTTTGACAGGGCTGTTTTTGGATGAACAAAAATTCTCATAAAGTCAGATGTCTTTCTTCTTCGTGTTTATGCTTTTGTTTTTTAAGAGAGATTTTGCTATAGGGCATGTGTGCTTGCTGGAGAGACAGAGATCCTGAAAGTTGCCGGGGACCAGCCTCGGCGGGGGTGGGTTGACTTGACGGAGGCGGCGAACCAGAAAGTGAAAAATCACCCTCTGGTGGGGATGGCCACACTACAATCCTTTCTCCTCCATTCTCCTCTCGAGCATGCGCACCCATGCACCCGGTATGAGTCTTAAAAGCTGCTGGCTCCGGGACTTGAACTGTGGTCGACTACATGGGAGTCTAGTAACAATCATTACGCCATCTGCTGGTCCTTTTTTGTGTTTATACTTTTGGAGTATTACTCAGTAACTCTTTTTCCACTCCAGAGTTAAAAATGTATTATCTACTGTTGTTATTATTACTGTAAATTTAATTTTCATATATAGATCATTAATCTATCAAAAGTTAATGTTTGTTTTTGTTAATATAGGTATACAATTTTATATTTCTCAATGTAATTCTTTTTTATGATTCTATGGTAATTCATGCATATGAAAAAATACATGTTTACAAAAGAATGATATAATATGAATATAATTAGATTTTTTAACACTCAATTTTATTGCATTGGTGTGTTTTTCTATCACATTGCATTTATTACTATATTACTATTGATTCATAGAGTTTTCATATTTTCCTATGGACTCTTCTGGATTAAGAAAGTAACACCCCACCATGAGGAATGGTTATGCTGCAATCTCGTCTCCATTTATCTCTTTCAGGATTTTGGGTATGCATGCACACGTGTCTACTCAAGTTTTTTTTTGGAGAGGTTTTTCGCTATAGGGCGCGTGCGCTCGCCAGACAGACAGAGAGAGACAGAGAGATAGAAAGCGAGAAATCACCCCCCAGGGGGGATGGTCACGCCGCAATCCCTTCTCCTCCATTCTCCTCTCGGGATCTTGGGCACGCACGCACACGCGCCCGGCGTGAGTTGTAAGCCACCGGGTCCGAGACGCGAACCGCGGTCGACTACGTGGGAGTCCAGCGACATAGCCATTACGCTAACTGCTGGTTCCCTCAAGTTTTCAAGACACTGCATCTGGGACTTAAAACATGCAGTCTGCCATGTCAAATCTGGTTGCCTTAACCATCACAAAACCAACTGGCCCTGGTTTTTTTTTTCTTTTTCTCTTTCTTTCTTTTTCTTTCTTTCTTTCTCTCTCTTTCTTTCTCTTCTTTCTTTCCTTCCTTCCTTCCTTCCTTCCTTTCTTTCTTTCTTTCTTTCTTTCTTTCTTTCTTTCTTTCCTTTCTTTTTTTCTTTTGAGACTTTTTGGTTTAGGGCGCATGTGCTCGCCAGAAAGACAGAATAACACAGAAAGACAGAAAGCAAGAAATCACTCCCCAGGGGGTATGGCCACACCACAATCCCTTCTCCTCCATTCTCCTCTCGAGATCTTGGGCACACATGCACACGAGCCTGGCATGAGTTTAAGCCACTGGATCTGGAACTTGAACCGCGGTCGACTGCACAGGAGTCAAGTGACAAGCCATTACACCAACTGCTGGTCCCTGATTTGTTTTCTTTTACAAAATTTGATTAGCTATTTGTGAATAGATGATACTTAATACACATTTTAGAATACTTTTATTATATTCCTCAAAAAAGAAATCTTTGAGATTTAAGTTGTAATTACAGTAAACTTATAGATTACTTTGGGGAGAACAATGTTACAATATAAATAAAATATATATCTTCATTTGTTTAAATTATTCTATATTTACCTCAATTAAATTTTAGACATAGCTACTTGAAACTCTTTTTTTTTTAACTTCAGAGAGTTTTTTGCTATAGGACACATATGCTCATCAGAGAGACAGAGAGATACAGAGAGACGAAAGCAAAAAATCACCTCCCTGAGGGTATAGCCTTATTGCAATCCCTTCTCCTCTATTCTCCTCTTGGGATTTTGGACACACACTCAGGTGTGCCCGGCGTGAATTTTAAGCTGCCAGGTCTGGGACTCGAGCTGCGGTCAACTATGCTGGAGTCCAGCCATATAACCATTATGCCATTTGCTGGTCCCGCTACATGAAAGTCTTATACATTTTTTAAATAGCTAATTCTAGTTTTTGTTGCTATTTAAATGTCCATTTAGTTATATACATTTCTATTCGAGTTTTTGTAGAAATAATATAATGCTACTTATTTTTATATATCAACCTTACATTTTTAACTATTAGTGAACTCTTATGAGTTCCAGTAGTTTGATTAATGGTTCTATTGGTTTCTACATCTGTGTGCATGATTCTACATCTGTCAATAATACAATTTTTCTCTTCCTTTCTATCATTATTTCTTTTTGTGTTTGTTTGTTTGTTTGCTTTTTGACTTATATCAGTGGCCAGTAATTCCAGTACTATGATTAAGAATAGTGGTAATAATGAGTATTTCTTGTCCTGAACCTCCACTTAAGCAAAATCCATCTTAAGTTTTAAACTTGAGAATGTTTGTTGTAAGATTTTGGCATTAATTCTTTTTTTTCACATTATTTATTATTTTTTTAATATACTTTCAATCATATTGTTTGGCTTACAATGAGACCATTTCGATATGTGAACATTTCTCTCCAGACCCGTTGATCAAAATGTCTTCAACAGATAACACCATACCTCCCCATCCCATCAATGCTCAACCTCTGTATCCCTTCTCCAAATGTCCTTCGTTAGGCCCCACTCCTCCATATACACCTCATCTGACATTCACACCCATCTCTTGTGTTTGTTCACCCGTTAGTCAATCAGTTTCAGTCATAGAATGCAGACATACGGTATATGTTAAGTGGGGACATACAATGTCTCTCCTTCACAGCCTGGCTTGCCTCACTCAGCAGTACATCTTCCATATTCTTCCACTTTCTGTCAAAAGCCAGGGCTCTGTTGGTTTTTATGGCTGAGTAGTATTCCATAGAGTATATGTGCCACAGTTTCATCGTAAGAGAAATGCAGATAAAAACAACAATGAGGTACCATCTAACCCCAGTCAGAATGTCTAATATTAAAAAAACAAAAAATGATAAGTGTTGGCGGGGGTGTGGTGAAAGGGGAACTCTTTTACACTGCTGGTGGGAATGTAGATTGGTCCAACCATTGTGGAGAATAATTTGGAGAGTCCTCAAAAATCTACAGATAGATCTGCCATATGATCCAGGGATCCCACTCCTCAGTATGTACCCAAAGGACAGAAGAATTCTTCATTGGAAAAGTGCTTGCACATCAATGTTTATTGTGGCACTATTCACATTGGTAAGTCATGGAAACATGGGATTACATCAGACTAAGAAGTTTCTGCATGGCCAAAGACACAGTAATTAGTGTGAATCGACAGCCCTCAGAATGGGAAAATATTTTTGTAAATTTTGCATCAGATAAGGGACTGATAACCAGAATACACACGGAACTAAAAAAGCTGTTTGGAAAAAAGATGATCAACTCTATTAAAAGATGGGAGAAGGAGATGAAAAAAACACTCTCTAAAGATGACATACAAATGGCCAAAAGGCATTCATTCTTAATAAGGTAGGAAGATAAATATTTGTAATTCTGTGGAAATTATTATAATTCTTACTGTTATTTCAAAAAGTGTTAAAATTTATCTAATGCTTTTTCTGCATCTGTCAAGATATTTTATTTTTTTGCCTTAGGGTGTGTGTACTCACTGGAGAGAGAGACAGAGACAGCAAGAGGGAAAGTTGAGAAATCACTCCCCAGGGGAGATGGCTACATCACAATTCCTTCTCCTCCATTCTCCTCCTGGGATCTTGGGCACACTCTCACATGCACCTGGCATGAGTTTGAAGCCACTGGGTCTGGGATTCAAACCACAGTAGTCCATGTGGGGGTTTAGCAGTATAACCACTAAGCCATCTGCTGGCCCTGGGCTTTGTTGACATGTGTAAATTTGGGAGGGGAGCATTTAATATTTTCATATAAAAAATAATCATTGATCTTTTCAGTTTTTCTTTTACCAGTTTTTTTTCAGTATTTTCTTAATCATACATAATTCAAATCTTTTTCTATAATAATCTATGACAGTCTTTAATTTTTCAAGCACACATGGAACATTCACAGTATTTTTAAAAAGTGCATCTTCTATTCTTTTAAATTCTTTTCATTTATTTGTATCTTCTCTCTTTTTCTTAAGAATCGAATGTCTTTCCATAAACGTATCAGAATACAAACTTTTTGAAATAAAATCATTTTGTCAATTTGTCACTGTTAAAACAGTTCTTTATTTTGTTGATTTCTGCCCTTGTTTTTGTGTTCTCTTTCCTTCTTCGTTCTTTGAATTTACACAATTGCTCTTTTCTAACTTTTTGAGATGAAATCTTAGCTCATTTGTTTTTGTTCTTTCTTGCTTTGTGATAAATGTATTTAAAGCTATAAATTTCTCTCAAAGAAGTGATTTAATTGTGTGCCACAAATTTTGACATATGGTGCTTTCATTTTGTTCAGTTCTAAGTATTTTATACTTTTCCTTGTGATTTCTTTTTTTAACCAAAGGGTTATTCTTTCGTATGCTTTTTAGTTTCCAAACATATGGGATTTTTAAAAGCTGTCCTTTTGTTATCAACTCCTAATTTTATAGCATTACGGTCAGAGAATGTATTCTATGTGGTGATGTTGGTTCTTTGGAATTTATTAAGGCTTTCTTTGTCACCCAAGTTTAATGTTGACTTTTCTGAATGTTCCATGTGTTCTTGAAAAGAATAGGCATTCTGTATTTATTAGGTGTGAAATATATGTGTTTCAGTTCAGGCTTATTGGTTGTGTAATTCAAATCCACCATATCATTTCTATTTTTTTTGTTTAATTAATTAATTCCTCATAGAGAAATGTATTAAAACCACCAGTTACAAAGAATAATTTATCTACTTACTCTAATAGTTACATTTCGATTTTCTAATAGTTCAAGGCTTTATTATTAGGCACCTATATGTTAGTGATCATTGTGTCATCTTTGTTTATTATTCAGTTAATGGATATGTACTCTCTATCTCTGTACCTTTTGATAATATTGACCATAAAACCTATTTTGTCTGATAAAATTGATACTGTATACATATTTGCTTGATATATATTTTTTTCAAATTTTTAAATTCTTTTTAAAATTTTTTATTTACTTATTTTTTATATACATTCAATCATATTGTTTTGCTTACAAAGTGAACATTTCAATATGTGAACATTTCTCCCCAGTCCAGTTGGTCAAAATATCTTCAACAGATAACACCACACCTCCCTATCCCATCAATGCTCTGCCTCTGTATCTCTCCTCCAAATGTCCTTCCCTGGGCCCCACTCCTCCACACACACCACATCTGGCATTCACACCCATCTCTTGTGTTTGTATATCTTTTAGTCAATCAGTTTCAGTCATAGAGTGCAGACACTCGGTATATGTTAAGTGGGGACATACAATGTCTCTCCTTCATAGCCTGGCTTGCTTCACTCAGCAGTAAATCTTCCATATTCTTCCACTTTGTGTCAAAATCCAGGGTTTTGTTGGTTTTTATGGCTGAATAGTATTCCATAGAGTATATTTGCCACAGTTTTTCAATCCATTCATCCGTATGGGGCATTTGGGTTGGTTCCATGTCTTAGCAATTGTGAACAGTGCCGCAATAAACATCAATGTGCAAGCACTTTTCCAATGAAGAATTCTTCTGTCCTTTGGGTAGATACCGAGGAGTAGGATTGCTGGATCATATGGTAGTTCTATTTGGAGATTTTTGAGGAATATCCAAATTGTTCTCCATAGTGGCTGGACCAATTTACATTCCCACCAGCAGTGT
Source organism: Tupaia tana (assembly GCA_026018925.1). Taxonomy (NCBI): domain Eukaryota; kingdom Metazoa; phylum Chordata; class Mammalia; order Scandentia; family Tupaiidae; genus Tupaia; species Tupaia tana. The sequence goes on from JAKSZU010000006.1 coordinate 112,625,802, forward strand.
AAGAGTTCCCCTTTCACCACACCTCCTTCAACACTTATTATATTTTGTTTTCTTAATCTTCGCCATTTTGACTGGGATAAGGTGGTAACTCATTGTTGTTTTGATCTGCATTTCCCTTACGATGAGGGATGTTGAGCATTTTTTCATATGCCTCTTGGCAATTCGTATATCATCTTTAGAGAGTGTTTTTTTCAACTCCTTCTCCCATCTTTTAATAGGGTTGACCGTCTTTTTTCCAAACAGCTTCTTTAGTTCCTTATGTATTCTGGTTATCAGTCTCTTATCTGATGCATAATTTACAAAGATATTTTCCTATTCTGAGGACTGTCGATTTACACTAATTACTGTGTCTTTTGTCATGCATAAACTTCTTAGTCTGATGTAATCCCACTTGTCTATTTTGGGGATTATCGACTGTGCTTTGGGGGTCTTATGTAAGAAGTCTTTCCCTACATAAATGTCTCCCAGAGTTTCCCCAGTGTTTTCCAGGAGCAGTTTTATAGTTTGAGGTCTTAGATTTAGATCCTTGATCCACCTTGACCTGATTTTTGTCAAAGGTGAGAGGTAGAGGTTCAGATTCATCTTTCTGCAGGTGGAAATCCAGTTTTTCCAGCACCATTTGCTGAAGAGATTTTCCTATTCCCACTGGATTGACTGGTACCACTTGTCAAAAATCAGTTGATTGTATGTTTGGGAATTTATTTCTCAAGTTTTATGTATTAAATACATACAAAGATTTCTAACGTAATGAAAAGAGTATTTTTTAAAAGTTGATAATATACACCCACAAAACTACTAAAATGTAGAATCTGTGTGATTCTCTTTGATTCCATCACTCTCCCTCTGCCCCAAAAGTAACCAAAATTTTGTCTATCATTTCTTCACTATTCCTTACATTTTTCATGTAATTATGTCTTTCTAAACAGTAAATCATTTAATTTTTCAAGCTTTTGAGCTTTATATGAATAGAAGAATATTGTACATCTCTTTCTGCAACTTACTTTTATGGTTCAATATTATTTTCATGTTTCATCCATGTGTATGTATACAATGGCAGTTCATTAATTTCCACTTCTGGGTAGCATTCCTCAAACTCAATCTGATTTATATATAACATACGTATAAAATCTATGTCACAAATGTATCTGTTTTCCTATCATATCCTACTTTCTTTCATTTTTCCTATTTCAAGTCTTGTCTCACTCTCCTGATGCACGAGTGCAGGAGTTCTACCTTGCTTGAGAATTGCTGGACTGATTCAGTGTCAGATGTAATTGTTGAATATATAATTCCCCTGAAGGTATGTGATGCCTCAAACTAATATAAATATTAAAATCTCTCACTCCACTTAGTTTGACCTATCTTTTCTAAATCATTTTCATCTCTATACACTTTGCTTTGGAAAATTTCTTTGAATCTGCCTCCTAAGTAACTATTGATAGTTCTCTTTTCAACGATCTAATTTGCCATATTATCTATTCACTGAGTTTTACTTTTTTAAAATTTTGTTTTGCTTTAATTTAAAAAAAAAAGGTTCTATTGATTTATTTCATGAATGAGAGATATGGAGAAAGAAACAGAAATATAGCATCCTCAACAGGGTCTTGAATCCGTTGAGCCACTCCCAGCTTCAGCCAGTAGGGATCATGAACACGTACATGTTTAGTGCACTTAAGGAGGTCTCTGAATGACAATGGGTAGCCTTTCCATGTAAGACTCCCTAATGGAATATTACATTTCACCTTTGTTCCACCATCTGGACCCTAATTTTATTTATCATAGTTTTCAGTTTCTAGAAATACCTTTGGATTTATTTTTTAAATGGTTGACTTCTTTTATGACCTTTTGTTCTTGCTGATTTTTTCAATCCTCATTTTTATAATTTTATGTTTTTAAGCATAGCAAACTTTATTTGCATTATATATATACATATATATATTATATATATATACATACATATATATTATATATATAGATATATAATATATATGTGTGTATATAATGATTCTAGTTTCTAAAGCATTTTCAGATCAGACTTTGATGCTTATAATTTGAAGCTGGAAATTACTAGAGAGTATTAATCAGTTTGCTGTGTGAATTAAAAGTCTATCTATGAATATCTATGAAGCTGAATGGGTTAATCCCATGATATAGGCTTGAGAAAAGGCTCTAAGGCCCCAAACCATGACTTTCTGCACAAAATGGGCATGTAATTTATTTCTCAGGCCACTGGGCTATGGTCGTCTGATCATCTGAGAAGCAGTATTTCTGAGCCTGAAAATTTTCCCAATTCTCCCTGAAATGCCATCTTTACAGGAAAAAAAAAAAAAAAAAAAAACAGAAAGAAATTATATCAATCTCATTTTCTATTTGCAGAGTCACATAAGGAAGAAGCTTGTCATTTTCATACTAGCTGTACCTTGCCGGTACTGCTAGGTTTCTGACAGAGAAATATCACATTCCCACCCCTTCTAGTCAGACAGCAAAAAGAATAAGAGCTGGGATAGAAGTAGGATGTTTTAAGGAGTAAATTTCAAGTAGGTGTTGTAGGCAAAACTTTATTATCTATCCAATAGCTATTTTCTTTTACCTTTGCTAAGTCTTGTCCTTCAGGGAAGATCATAATAGTTGCTTTGTTCTTAATAAGAAACATAAGAAAAACCTTGATTGTGTTCCTCCAGTGGATGTTGTCATGCCTAGATAAGATATATTGAACCACTGCAGCCAACTTGTGACCATGAGAAGAATCAGCCAGATGAAGAAACCAGCCCACAGAAGGGAACATAGCCAGGAAAATCATAGGGATGAAGAGCTGGAGTCCTAACCTACTAAGCTGACTCTGCCTGTGGTTTCTAATATCAGAAGATAAATTCCCTGGGTCATCTTCATAGTCCAGTGGTTAAAGGAGTCAAATCCCACATGGTCAACCACAGAGTTAAACTCTTGGTCCTGGAAG